>JAJEKV010000055.1:0-412500 GCA_021234155.1 Isoetes taiwanensis | reverse complement strand
AGTAATTAATGCAGTTCTAACTAACTTTTGCAGTGTCATTTTTCTACAATAACTTTTGATCAAAAACTCTGATTCGAACACTATTTGTGGCAATGGATTCGTCTCCTCAAGATCTTTCTAATGACAACCCATTGTTATATCTTTTGGGATGTAAATATATAAGAAGAGAGCAAAAAACCATATTTTTTAAGGTTAACACATATGGCTTGTATTGAAATACATCATAACCATATATCACTTGAAAGATCTTTTCATTCTGCATCTAATGCAACAAACGCCGCAGCATTTTCATGAGTAGATCAAAAGTTATAGGGAAAAAACGACAGCAATGAAGTTGTTAATGCTGCATTAATTGCAGTTTGATGTAGAGTACTCATTCTATTGGAGGATTCTTATGGGGACAAAAGGAGATCCCAAATTACCTCTAATGTAAGGTGCTTGTCGAAGAAGAAAAACGATAGTGCAGGAGCAGTCGGCGGAGGTCGGCTACGGCAAAAATGCTTGCTCCGGCGGTTATGGCGAAAATGCTTGGTCCGGCGGTTACGGCGAAAATGCTTGGTCCGGCGGTTATGGCGAAAATGCTTGCTCCGATGGAGTTGTTGCCTCCACAACATGGGTCGCCTCTAATTTAAATATGGAATAGATAGACTATAAATATTAGAAAAAGGGTTATATCTCTACAAGAAAGAAGTTGGCTTATTGGTAAAGGTGTTGGCTTGGGTGTAGAAGGTCAGGGGTTCAATCCCATGATGTACCTTTTGCTTAAAGGAACTGCTAACTGGATAAAATAGAACATTAGATATGTATAACAAAGGGAAGTTGGCAAAATGGAAAGAGTGTTGGGTTGGAAGTGGGAGGTCACGTGTTTGAAATGGGGGAAAGAAAAAACTTTCTTTTTTTTAGCACACCAGCCCTACCGGGCCTACAGCCTTTCCTCAAATTCTAGCCTATCCACATTAATTTCCAGGTCATCAACCATGTCATCAAAATCTGATGTGGCTTATTTTGCACCATCGGATCTCTGTTTTCGCAAATCTAAGGCCAGGGAAATTAGAAAATTGGAAAAAAATTGGATACGGAGATGGAAAGGGTCAAAGGAATAACTTCTTCTTGCATCGGGCTTGTGCTATTGACTTCCTTTGATGTGCCCTCCATCGAACTTTGTGAAGGAGACGACACAGGTGCTGTTACACTGGATATTGGATATGGCAAACTTTTTCACGGTTGAATGAAGCAGCAAATTTTCAAACTTTTTCACGGTTGAATGAAGCAGCAAAAATTTTCAGGGATTGTGCTCTGGGAAAGGAATCGATTTCCCACCGAAATCGCTCAACTGCAAGCTGAAAATCTTGTAAATACTTGGCCCCAGCTCCGGTAATTCTGAGTTAAGCCTAATCTTCAGACATAATTCGGCTCTATCTAAAGGTATCTACTCTTAAGCGGGCCAATTCCTAGGCCTTTTTTCAGGAAGCCCATTATAGAGTGGAAGGTTACGAAGCTGTCATATGCTGGAAGGTTACGAAGGGAATATGCTGTCATATTGTCCTTTCCAGAATCTGCTAACCAGGAAAGCAGTAGTTCTGAAGGTGGATTACCTCCTCTGCTTGTCATTTAGCCTAAATCTCCTCCTTAATCTCATAAATATCTTTCTTATTATGGAGGTATGTATTCAGTGGATGCAGATGTCCATGAGGAAACAATCACGTCATCTATATTAAGCATCTTAAGCTCTTTAGCATTTGCAGTGGCAGTGCAGTATTGGAAAATGCTTGGCATATTTGCTTCATTATCCATTTGAAGGTTAATCACAGCATTTTGTGTTCTTTATTGGTTCTATTGATCCGTTTGCTATGCTTTAACTGAAGGGAAGATATTCATATTATAATCTTAAGTTACTGGCAATATCAGAGATAAGAATTCAGTGGTTGCTTGATCACACAGTTGAGAAGATGCTGGGGTATGGAACTCTAGAGGTAAATCCACATTGAGCCTAAGGTCGCCAAAGCAAATGAAGAAAAGGAGAAAATTGAAGGTTAACCTAAGGTTTGATATTTACAATGGTTTTGATTAAAAGCCTATGGTTAAACATTAAAGGGTGCGCGGTCAAATGCTGTTTAAACAGCTAATTTGGATCAAGTCAGAAAGGAGAAAGGGCGGGCGAACTTGGTGCCAATTCGTGACGAATCGGTGCCGACTGCAAATAAAAACAAGTAGTATGTGACCTTGACGGCATCTGTGAGCATTCCGGAGGATCAGATCAAATAGTATATGGGTGCTTGGGCTATCGGGGTCTTCAAAAGTTTTGGATCGAATATTTGAATGTTTAATAGATAAACTATTGCTACAGTAATGCAATAGATACTTTAACCATTGAATTCGTTTAAAGCTTCAATATTATATTGGTTCAATGATTAAGTGATAGTTAATGTTTTGAATTTGCTAAGTAAATTGGCTTTAGAAGATCTTGGTCTAATCTAATCCTATCAGTGGTATCAGAGCATCAGGTTCAAGATGGCAAGTCGGTTTGGAGCATCATTACTGAATGGCATTAAAACGTATGAAGGTGGTCCAGGATTCCAGATTTGGAAAGAACAAATGAAGAATGTGTTAGAAACTGAAAACTTGTGGGATTTGTTGGATGAATCTAATAGTTCATCCAGTGTGGTTGCAGGTAGAAGGGAGAGCAGCTCTTCTGACAGTGGTGCAACTGAAGGAGAAAGTGCAGGTGCAGGTGGCAGTGGCAGACAATTGGTCAAAGTCAAGGAAGCCTATGCTATCTTGACAAGCAAAGTAGGAGCTTTAATCTTGCTTAAGGTAAGGGGAAAGTCTCCAGGAGAGATATGGAAGTATTTACTTAAGAATTTTGAGGAAAAATCATCTTCTCAAATAGATATCCTTGATAAAGAACTCATGAAATTAAAACTCAAAGAGGAGGATGATCTTACCAAATTCTTTTCTAAGTTTGATAACATAGTGGCAGATTTGGAGGGTGCTGGAGTCTTGTTGACTGAGCAACAAAAGGTATTGCATGTGGCTAGAGCTGTGGCAGGGAATAGGCAATTAGCTACATTGATCAGAAATGTAGCAAAAACAAGGGAGACAGCAGAAGAAATGATCAGAACTGAGTTCGAGCAGCATAAGGTACTATCAGAATCTGATGATGACAATGCAGAAGTGTTATTTGCAGGGAAAGGAAAATACAGGGCTAAAGAATCAAAGGAAAATGACAAGTTGGTCCTTGTTACCATTGTAAAGCACATGGCCATCTTAAGGCAGGCTGCCCTAAACTAAAAGAGGTCGAATGCTAAAACTGTGGAGGTAAAGGGCACTTTGCTAGTAGGTGTGCCAGCAGCAAGAGAGGGAAGAGCTCATACAAGGGTCGAGGGAAGGAAATCAAGAGACAAAGTTCTGGAGTAAACTTGGCTCAGGAGGTGGAGGAAGAAACAAGTGAAGAAGATGAACAGGCTGAGATAAATAATTCTGAAACATTTACTTTTCTTAGCAAAGGAACTGACAGTTCAAATGATCTATTAATCTTAGATAGTGGAGCAGAGAAAACCGTGACATGGTCAGCCAAGTTTCTGAAAAATAAAGATGAAGGAAGAATGGGATACATTAAACTTGGAAATGGCAAGCTTCAAAAGGTTCAGTGTGCTGGTATTCTGGAGATTTTCGATTTGGAAGGAAAAGCTGTAGAGTTAAAAGATGTTTTGTGTGTGCCAAGTTTGGTTAGAAACTTAATTTCTATAAGTCAACTAGTTGACATGGGATATATAGTCAACTTTGACAAACAGCAATGTACTATTCTTCTTGGAAATGAAATTAAGTTTTATGGTAAAAGAGTTGGAAATCTTTTTGGTTTAGACAACCAATGTTTGCCTACAATTAACACTGTTGTAGCACCTAACCTGAACTTGTGGCACCAAAGACTATGCCATGCAAGCAACAAATACATTGAGCAGATGATTAAAAAGGGATTGATTGAAGCAAGTGAGAATAAAGAAAGTGCCAGGAGTTGTTATGGATGCATGATGGGTAAACACACAAGATTACCTTTTAAAAAATCACAGAAAAGAGCAAAGGATATTCTGGAACTTATACACACAGACTTATGTGGTCCACTTAATGTCAGAAGTATTGGAGGCAAAAGGTATTTCATTACCTTCATTGATGACTATAGCCGAAAAACTAGAATTGCATGCTTGAAAACCAAAGATGAGGCTTTTGAAGCATTTAAGGAATTTCTAGCAGAAATAGAACTCGAGACAGGGAAGAAAATTAAATGCTTGAGGTCTGATAGGGGAGGAGAGTTTATTTCTGCTGAGTTCAAAAAATTTTGCAAGATTAGAGGCATTAAAAGGCAACTGACCTGTAGATTCTCACCACAACAAAATGGTGTGGCAGAGAGGAAAAACAGAACAATTCTAAATGCTGTAAGAGCTATGCTCAAACATACTGGCTTGCCAAATTATCTCTGGAAAGAGGCTGCCAAGACTGCTGTAGAAATCCAAAACATGCTGCCTTCCTCAAGCATTAATGGTGCTTTGCCACAAAATCTTTGGTGTGAAACAACACCCAATTTTCAGAAACTAAAGGTATATGGCTGCCTTGGTTTTGTTCATATTCCTAAGGAGAAGAGGAAAAAGCTTGATGACAGGGCAAAGATTGGATATTTAGTGGGATATGATGAGCAATCAAAGGCATATAGAATGTTTGATCCAACAAAAAGGAAAATAATGATCAGCAGGGATATAACTTTTGATGAGTATCAAATATACAAAGATCATAAAGCAGCAGTCATCTCAACAAAGCATGAAGAAGGAAAGCTGGAAAATAACTTATCACAGGGGAATTTAGACATTATTGATGATGACGATGGTGATATTAACCCTGTGGATCTGCAGGTACATGAAACAGTTAATACACAAACAAATGAAGATATTGGCAGCCAAGGTGAAGATAAAGAAGCCATGCAGGTTGTAAATGAAGAGGTGCAGCCTAGAAGAAGAAGAGACGTCCAAATTTTGCAAGATGAAGCAAAGGTAAATTCTGATTTATATGGCAGAGATGCATCTGGTAGAAGCAAAAGGTTAAGACAAAACCCTATTGAGATAAATATAGCAGAAATCTTAGCCATGATTGATGTTGAAGTACCTAAAACCTTTGAAGAGGCAATGAGTGGAGATGACTCTAAAAACTGGAAAGCAGCCATGGAAAATGAATTAGATGCATTCAAAGGGACTGAAACTTTTGAAATAGTTGATTTACCTGAGGGAAGAAAAGTAGTAGGTTGTAAATGGATATATAAAATCAAGCAAGGTACAGATGAGCATTCTATTAAATACAAAGCCAGGCTGGTTGCACAAGGATTCACTCAGAAGAAAGGTATTGATTATGAAGATACTTTTTCTCCTATAGTTAAAATGGCAAGTATAAGAATTTTATTAGCCATGGCAAACTCCAGGGATTTGGAAGTACATCATATGGATGTCACTACTGCTTTCTTAAATGCAAAGTTAGAAGAAGAGGTATACATGAAACAGCCACCTGGCTTTGAGCAAGGGAGAGATAAAGTTTGGAGGTTGAAGAGAGCGGTCTATGGGCTGAAACAATCACCCAGGCAATAGTATATGTGTATGGATAATTATTTGAAAGAACAAGGATTTCTTAAGCTCAAAGATGATGGTAATTTGTATGTGTTCAAAGAAGGTCCAGAATTTTGCTATATAGCATTGTATGTTGATGATAACATAATGATCAGTAGCAATCTGACCATTATGCAAAAGTGCAAAAATATCTTGAAAAGCAGGTTCAAAATGACAGACTTGGGGGAGTTAAAGAAATTTTTAGGCATCGAGGTGAGCAGAGATAGGAGCAGGAAAATTATGACACTATCTCAGGAAGCAAACATAGCAGGAGTATTGAAAAGGTTTAAAATGGAAGAATGCAAAGTTGTGAAGACACCAATGGTACCGAACTAATAAATTATCAAATGAGGACTTAAAAAACGAAAGAAGAGAAGTTAGAAGTAGAAAGTTTGCCTTATCAAGAATTAATTGGTTGCTTGTTATACTTGGCAAATTGCACCAGGCCAGACATAACATACTCTGTAAACATCTTAAGCAGATATTGTCATAATTATGGAAGAATGCATTGGCAAGCTGCAAAAAGGGTGATTAGATACCTTAAGGGAACTTCTGGTATTGGCATTAGGTTTGATTCAAAAAATTTAGAATTACAAAGTTTCTGTGATTTCGACTGGGGTGGTGACCTTGATGAAAGAAAATCCACCTCTTGCTTTATTCTAATGTTAGGAGGTGGACCAATCTCATGGAAGTGCAAAAAACAGTAGGCTATAGCTTTATCCTCAGCTGAGGCAGAATATTCAGCTACTACATTGGCAGCAAAGGAAATTGTTTGGTGCAGGGGATTGTTGAATGAGTTGGGAATAAATCAGAATGATCCTTTGATATTAAACTCTGATAGTATGAGTTGTGTAGCAATGACGAAGAATCCTATCATGCATGAAAGGACTAAACACATTGAGTTAGAAATGCACTTCATAAGGGATATGGTTAACAAAGGGATCATTCAGGTTCAATATAATAATAATAATAATAATAATAATAATAATAATAATAATAATAATAATAATAATAATAATAATAATAATATTTAAATCATGCCCCTTTTTGGACCTTGAAGGTCATGGAGCAAAACGGGTTACAACATCTGTCTTGCTTCTAACAAGAATAATCTATGAGATTCTATCTTCTTCATGTAAGCGCCTAAAACATTAGGCGACATCTCTAACAATGAGTGAAAACTGCTGAAATTGATGTCGAATATATCTCTTAAGTGCTGGTATGCTGAGCAATGAAGGAAGACATGTGGTTCATCTTCCACTGCATTTGAATCACAGAACAGGCATTTTCGATCCTCCCTTGGAATCTTTGCCCAGCGCCCTGTCTCGACTCCCAAATCGGTGAACCGGTTCTCAGACGGGCGATAATCTGTTTTGTACATCTTGGTACCTTCGATCCCAAATAGGGTTGGGTTGTGTACACAACCATTGCATTGACTTCTTCCCTGTAATAGTTCATCCGAGATCCTGATTTGGCCCATATTTTGTTTACAGCTAGTGTCTGCACCAAATCCCTCGTCCCCACATCCAGATCGGCCGTTATTTGTTGTGATCCCCCATTTCTCAGCCCATTTCATAACATCTTTATACCAGCCCGATTCCACTGATTGGTTCATTGCTTCCTTGGATATGCGGCTATCATCTTGTTTTTGCAACCTATTTACAAAATTTATGGTAAGATTTAAGGCCTCAGCTTCCAGTGGGATCAATCCTGCCTCTGCCAGCATTATTGCATATGGGGTTTGTCGTTTGATGCCCAATTCCTCCATCAAAAAAGTCTTCGTTACAACTTCTATTTGGTCCCAATTTTCTTTTTGAGGTGGCTGGCCCCCAGTTAGGCGCCCATACAAGATATTCAACCGTACTAAGGCCTTAAATAACATTTTTTTCAGCCCCCAATCCGTGAGGTATAATCTATGGCATTTCCTCAGCATGCCATATAGAGCCACCTTACCTCCAGAAACTCTTTTCTTTATGCACTCCTTCCATCGATAATTAGAGCAGAACTCTAAACCCAAGTATTTGTAACAGTCTACTACTTCTAATTTTTTCCCATTGTAGAACAAATCTGGTCTACTTACAGTTTCGCATATCATTATCTTGGATTTCTCCATATTGACCTGCATCTTCTTCTCTTTACAGAAATGTGCCAGCACGTCAAGGTGGTGCTGCAATACTTCAGGTCTATCTGCTAGAAGAATCACATCATCTGCATACAGTAAGAGTTGGACCACAAAGTTTCCTAGTTGGGTGCCATCCACTCCTCTGCTTCGAAGCCATTCTTCGAGTTCATCAACATACAGGCCGAATAAAGTAGGTGACAGGGGGCAGCCTTGCCGTACACCTATGGTGCTATGTACCAGGCTTGATTCTCCAGTTCCCAACTTGATAATCACTTCCTCATACAGGCAAGCTACTGAGCTCCGCAAGGAGTCTGGCACACCTAGCCTTTCCATCCTCTTATCAAGGCCATCCCTGGGCACGGTATCGAAAGCTTTAGAGAAATCAATGAAAGCCATACATAAAACTTTTCTGGGTGCTTTAGCTCTTTCTGACATTACCCGGAGAGTTAGTGCATGATCCAGAGTACTATGATTTCGCCGGAAGCCTGCTTGAGATATGGCTCTTTTGCCCCTGTCATCAGCCCAACGGCTCAATTTGTACTCTAGTAGACTGCCTAGCAGCTTGGCAAACATGCTTCCTACCAAAATTGTACGGTAATTCTTGGCATCTTGTTTGCTGCCAGATTTGTGGATCGGAATGATCTTGTTCTCCCGCCAGGCTTGTGGTAGGCCATTAATGACAACTTCATTTAATTGGTGCGTAATCAGTGTGATCAGATTATCTCCTCCCCATTTGAACAGTTCAATGCACATTCCTTGCAGATCCGAGGCCTTGCCATTTTTCATGTGCGCAAGAGCTTCCTTGACATCAGTTTCATTGAACATGAGTTCATTAGTGCTGAGTTTTCTCATTGATCCTGCTCCTTCATGATGATAGAGTGTTTGCACCATCTCTAACATGCCGCTTATTGTCACCGTTCCTTGTACGTTGGTGGAAAGAAGTTTGGACCAGAATGTTTTTGGATATTTCATAAAGCACTGGCCTAATGACTGTTGTTTCTGCTTGAAAAATGCGTGTTTCTTACTTCTGATCAGATCCTTATACCACTTTGGTTTAATTCTGCTCCCTTTAAGCAGTGTTGCCCGGGCTCTCCGGCAATCCTGATCCCACCAGCTATTACAATGGTGTCCTGGTTTTCTTTGCTTTGTGTATCCAAAAGTTGCGCCTGCAGCATGAATCAAGGCTTCGGTCAGCAAGGTAGCATCTGCCTCCAGGATCCCCGACCATTTGGCCTGAGCGAGCCCATCTGACACAGCTTGTTGGAAAGCTTCTTGTTTTGTGTAATCTAGCTTTAGTTTGGGTTGGAAAGCCCTGTTGGTTTGCTGTTTAGTGGTGGTCCCTGCTAGGACTACTTTCAAATATGCATGGTCCGATTCTGGCAACTTGTTACTTACTTCAAAATCTGTGACCAGGTGAGAGTCTTTGAGGGACATTGCATAATCTACTGTACTTTCCCCCAACGGAGTAAAACAAGTAGAACCTCTTGAGTTTGGAAATCTGCATTCATGATTGATAGACCACATATCGTACCCAGTTCTAGCAAAAAATCCCCCATTAGATTCTTAACCGCATCATTAGAAGTTCTGAGAGTGTCTGGATCTACATATTCGGATAAGCGAACATCCCCTGGTTGCTCAAATATGACAGACTGAGCCCCTTTGGTCCGCGCATTAAAATCTCCAACAATTAGTACTTCTCCCAATTAAGTGAATTCTATAATATCTTTGCAGAAAGCGTGCAATGGGTTTCTCCTGTCTAGATCCTGTTGCTGGTATAGACTCATATTTAGTGGTGCATAATAGCACAAAGCCATGTGAACCACTTTATCAGGCATATTCACCCTTATCCACATGTGTTGATTATGTTCCTGTACTCTCACAATTGAGATTGAAGTTTGCGCCTCGGCCTTATGTAGGTCGCCAATCCCCGCTTACCTCCTCGCCTACCCTGTGTTTTTAAATTCCATGCTGAGCCTAACAAAATGAAATTAGCAATATCTGGTAAAGCTCTAGCTTGATGTTCCCAAGTTTCATAGAACAGTATCACATCAAAATGCTCAATCAAATCTGTAATTGCATTTGTCTTTGCTTGTGTAAGTCCATGTATATTCCAAAACATGACCTTCAAAGCCCTGAATTCCTAGTCCTTCTTTCTTTTTGTCAAAACTGCCTTTCCATTTCTATCTAGATATTGCCACGAAACCCTCTGCTCTTGCTGCTTTCACTTTGTCCCATTCCATTTTCCTGGCTTCCTGTTGGGCTGGAGTTAAGTCCGGATCTAAATAGAACTTCTGTCCCTTCAAAACAGCCCTGTTCTGTAATATCCAGTCTCGTGCTTCCACACTACAGAATTTAACCAGAATCGGTCTATTATACCCTCCTGGTTTACCTAGTCTTCTACCTTGCACAAATTGTGGTTCATGAAGATGCATAACATCCCGGAAGAAAGTATACAAGGGGAAAAGATTAGCCAACAATCACAGTCTAGTGATACCAAGCCTAAATAAAAACTTGAAAAGTCTGACCTTGCTAAAGCCTTCTGGTGTGCCTTTTGCTAGTTTTTTTTTTTTTTTTTTTTTTGTAAGTCAACTTTTATACCACGCGTATTTTATACGACAGAACCGTATAGGTCGCTGAGGCACAAATACGCGCTCAACTTCCGATTCTAAACCCACAAATGTATGTCAGCGCACCTTTTGTCTCCTGGCCTTGGGGTCGCCATTTTCGCCTCGGGAAACCTGCCCCCTAGGGTATTTGAGATGTGCCGGAGATGTTGGAGCAATTTTCGCCTCCAACCGAACTACCCACTAAAAGTTACGGCCCATCTAAACTTGGGTCTTCTAATTATACCATTTCCACATCAAATTCACCCTAAACTTCCTAAATCTCAAACAATTTATTACACAAACCTAGCATAAAGACTAAATCACTGAGAAGTTAGGCAGTTAGCTAAACTTAAACTCCCACGTAACTACCGAACTAAGGTTTAGAATTTGGTCAGTGCTATGATTCCGGTCAACCAAAATCATGGCTCTGATACCACTGTGACGCTCCCTGAATATATATACGGCTCTCGGGCGTATACATGGGACTTCCCCTCCCATGGCAATTAGCTCACCATGAGCAGGGCCCTCCGTCTAACTCGGACCATCCATAGAAAGATGCCCGGGTGAAGGACACGGAGGTGTCATTCGGCCCACGCCTTCAATGGGACTCCTAAGTCGCGGAAGCGTGAACACATGTTAGCATACAGCATAAATCATACATAAATAACCACCACGAAGAGTGGCACATCCATCCAAGTACTAACGGCAAAGAAGATGCATCTAGTCCTAAGGAAAACACCCCAAACCCCAGGTTCTACCCCGGCTCAGACTCCTGTGAGGATGGACTGACGGCTTCGGTCTCAAGAGATCGCCAGACGGTATAACTTTGGCGTTATCGGGCATAGAACAGTGTCTAGGGTTGTCCACTCCATCCGCCCCTCCTGCGCACACTTTGCAGATAGGCTGAATCAAGCTATGGTGCCATTGCAGCCTTCCGGAGACACAATCCCAAGGAATCACCCTTCGGGACTACTCTGGGTTACATCTCCCCGGTCCGATGAGGCAGGTCAGAGAGGCGTCTCCTCCCAGAGTCGCAGTGAATCCATGGGTGAGCTAGAGGAGGAGATCCCTCAGCACCTCCTTCCGTACCTGACTTACTCCCCTAACTTTATCATCAAAGTACAGGATGCCCCCTTCGAGTCACACCTCTATACCCAGGGAGTGTCAGACCCATACCCGGCCCTCTACGTGACCGACTATTAGGCCTAGCTCACTATAGGAGTCCCCGTAGTCTTTTATGCTCAGGCGAGACCCCACCCCGCACTTCATCACTACGGCCCCTTATCTGGTGCTCCAATGATGCCATAGATTCCACAGCCCAGTGGGATCTTGTGCACAGGCCGCATCTAATGGAAATAATACAGGGCTCTATCTAGGAGCATACTACAATACATGGGCTCAGAGGTCTCTACCCCCCGTAATCCCCCATCTTCGGAGTGCTAACTAAGCAAAGAACTACTAAACCATCAACCAAAGCACATACAGAGACTAGAGATAAGAATACTCACCATATCAATCAAGGGTTAGCCTAACAGGTAAACCACAGAGAAAAACAGAGAGAGAACACACCAAGAGAGGTGCTATGCTATAGATCAACAAAGTAACCTACTGACTAACCGTCAAATCGGTCTTGGGCTGTTCCATCTCGACTAGCTGAAGGGTGCCTGGCTGCTGCTTCTCCTCCTCCATCTCCAACTGCTCTTAATTCGAATTGGGGCCCAAAAGCCCTAATTTGGGTGTCCCAATTGGAAACCCTGCCTTGCCCAGTCGATTTGGGCCAGGTGGCATGTCATTAATTAACTAATTAAGCTAATTAGGTTAATTAAGACAAAAATACACTTAATTAGGTTTTATTAAAATTAATTCCTTTTAGGTCAACCCCCTAGGTTAACATACCCCATGGTGGCGTATTTCTACTACGTGACGTGTCAGTATATTTATATATATACCGTATAAATATGTGGAACGTCACAGATAATACAACCATAATAATATGAGCTAAACTCCATGACAAGGCACTACCCAGGCTCAGACTCCACAGGGCCAACTGACGGTCATGGCCTCAAGATATCAACAGACGGAAGTATAACATAGCTCAGGCATGCCACCTAGGCACCATTATGCCACCTAGGCCACCTAGGAACTCTAAGTGGTGATATGGCATGCCAAGTAAGCAAGGCCAAGTTTTGACTAGGCCAAAAATGAAAAGATGTCCATCTTTGGTCTTTTCATTGGGTGATTGTTGGCAAATTTTGGGTGACATAGCTAGATGGTGGTGAAGTGGACATGATGACTAGGACTTTATGCAAGAAATATGATAACCTTTGGAATTTTTGGTAGAGGGGCTTGGCAAAGGATAGAATAGAGGGATCTTGCGCTGACACCCTTTCCCAAATCGAACCAGGCCAGGACTTTGCGTTGCTTCCTCACCAGAGGGAGGAGGCCAGACCCCAGAAGATGGACCTCAGAAAGGTTGCCAATGCAGCCTTTCCTGCCAGCGCTCCTCCGGGAGGGCAAATGCCAATGCCCCCCATCCCGGAGCTCGGTTTCCCTATCCGAACATTGAATCTGCCGTTCAAGTAACCTGCTTCGAGCAGGTTAAAAAAAAATCCAAGATCCGTCTCGGAGAACTTATCAAACCGCGAAGCGTCCTGTGGTCGAACGTGTAGAAACCCAAGTGTTTTGTCGTTTGAGCAGTAGAAAGGCTCTGGAATAGAGATTTGACTTTGCCATGTTGTCCAGAATGGCAAAATTACCCTAGGGAACAAGTTATATGGTCATTTTTGGCAACGAAAGAAACACAAAATCTCTACATGGAAGTATCCCGCAGCCACCTCTTAGGCCAGTTGACTACGAACGTGTTGGACATAAGCTACTTTAGCGCTTCTTGGAGAAGGGGTGGTCTTTCTGCCCACGAAACATGGTTCTGAGGGTAACGTCAACATTTTGAATCCATTGGCAGAGTCAGTTCATAGTTCCGGAGTGGGAAAGTTGCCCATCTGTGGCCAGGGACCTTCGGGAGAGGACCTTTGGGGTGAACTGGTTCCGGAAGGTTTTAAGGGTCCATCTTTTGAAGTCAACACCCTCCCTCTAAGTGATGAAATTGTGCAAGATCCTGGTCAAATCTGACTAGGATATGGCCTCCAAAATATAAATTTCGCCATTCCGGCCGTCGTGGCGAAGTCGAATCTCCATTCCGGAGCTTTTATATTGCCCGAACGACAAAACACTTCGAGATGCCCCCCATCCCGGAGCTCGGTTTTCCTATCCGACCGTTGAATCCGCCGTTCAAGTAACCAGCTTCGAGCAGGTTCAAAAAAATCCAAGATCGGTCCGGGAGAACTTATCAAACTGAGAAGCGTCCTGAGGTCGACCATTCCGTAACTTGTTGTGTCAAAAGCTTTTGCGAAATCCACGAAACAACAGTACAGGTTTTGTCGGTGATTCCTGCTATCCTCAATCAGTGCGCACAGAGTGAAAATATGATCAATGGTGGAATGCCTGGGTCGAAAGCCTGCTTGTGTGAAAGCTTGCACATCTGCCTCCTCTGCCCATATTGTCAGCCGCTGCTCAAGGATGCCAGCCAACAGTTTTGCAAAGAGAGAGCTGACCATAATAGTACGATAGTTGGCTAGGCATTGACGGTCCCCTGCCTTGTATATGGGCACAACTCTACTAGTGGTCCACTGCGGACGGAAGCCTCCTTGCAATGCTTTATTGAATAATGCCGTGAGGACAGGTACCAGTGGAGGCAAATGATTGATAGGCTGCTTAAAGAGTCCAAAAAGTTTTGGAGTAGAATTAAGCCGAAACTAAAGCACTTTGCAGTGTTAGATAAGGATGAGCTATTAGAATATATACACAGTTTGTATCATAGTCCAGTACGGTGGTGCAGTACATAACTGGGGGTGAGTGAGAGTTCACGCTAAAAGATATTTAGTTTGGCTTACAATCATTGGCAAATGGTAAGGCCACGGATACCCTGGCATTGGTAGCTGAGATGTTCAAATGGGCAGGTTCAAAAACTCATGAGGTTCTTTGGAAAGTAATGAATCCGGTTTTGAGAGATGGATTCCCATGCAGTTGGCAGGTAAACAAGGTTATCCCCTTGCATAAAATAGGAGCCGAGAAGGATCCAAATAATTATAGAATGATTGGACTCATATAAGTATTTGGGGGTTCATGTGGTTAAAAGTCCGAGTTGGAATCAGGCAGCGGATCAAAAGGTGAGTGCAGGGCTAAAGACTCTCTTTAACATGCAACGCAGGAGTGCAAAGGCTGATATTTGGAACTTTGAGTTAAAAAGAATGTTATATAAAGTTCTCGTACAAATTGTCATGTTGTATGGCTGCGAGGTGTGGGCACCTGGACTAGCAGAAGATACTTGGAAAAAACTAGAAAAGATTCAGAAAAAAGCAGAAGCGTTCTGCAAAACCCTAGAATATGTTTGCAAGGTACGAATGGATATGCATGAAGATTGCTTACCTAGAATTGCTATGGATATAACGAATCATAAAGGATGGTATGCAGACGTGCAGGTTTGGATGGGAAAATAGGGATTGAACATCCATGATCTATTTGTCAGGCGTGAAGATATTAGGGCCTGGGTACAAGAACATGTGTCTGAGAGGTCTTGGTGGGTCCCTGAGGTGAAAAAATCATTGTATAAACAATTCATTAATCCTCTCCTTCGGCAGCCAAGATATTTAAGAGAAGAGGTATCGATAAAACTTAGACATGCAATTAGTAGACTGCGACTCAGTTCGTACAGACTGGGTGTGGAAGTGAGTAGATGGAATAATATATCCCATGAGCTCAGGATGTGTAAGTTATGTGATTTGAGAGATTCAGGGATCTGCACTTCACACTCTTGCACTTAACTAACAAGAACTTATTATAGCTGCAAGATGATAAGCATGGCTAACTCTTCTAATCCAGCTCTTGTCTTTTGCTATAGTGACGTTTTGATTTTTTGATGGTCATATAAAATATCCACAACATAACGAAGTTCCTTCTAAGGTGGACTTTTTGAGCACGAGAGGTGAGAAAATGGCCGGCATTAAATCCCCATTTCTCATAAATGGAGCTAAGAAGCGTTACTAACCAGATCTGTTTGCTTGCCGGCCTCAAAAGTCAGAGAAAAATATAAACAAAAGCAAGGGATTAAAACCCCAAACGAAAGAATAAACTAAGGCTCGTGAATTTTGCCATAGCTATTTTTGCTGGGAAAAAAGATGAAGGCGCAATTGGGCACATGATTAAGCTCGAGTCCGGTGGGACTAAACAAGTCAAGCACAGTAGCTTTATTTGACAAATCATCCGCTAAAATGATAGTGTGGGCCTCTGCGAAAACGTGCTTTTGGGCCAAAATTTAGGTTAAAATTTGAGTGCAAGGCTCTGCTTAGAAGAGACAGATTCTTAGATAGCATTGTTTAATCCAATCGAAAAAGAAGGGACCCATTTGCTCTACAAATGCACTTTTCTTCTCCTCGAATCTTCTTCCGAAGATCACGTCGCGTATAAGATATATAGAGAGGATTAACTACCCACAGGCGGATAATTAATCCCTCTTGCCCGGAAAGCAAACAAGAGCTTACAACTAAGCATTAATCCGGCATTAGTTTAGCTGAAATCGGCAAGCAATCAATCACGAGACCCACCTTGCCTACCGCTTTCAAACATACAAGGCAAAGGAATTTAAAATTCAAGGCCTAGCAAAACAGTGGATCTACAGATTTAGCTCCCCGCTTTCCCTCGCCCATGCTAAAAGTCGTCTCCCACACTCTAGGTGTCCAAATTTAATGCTCCAAAGAAAAGAAAAAAACCCACATCCCCGTTCTACCAAAACCCTTTTTACCGGGCCGCAGATTGAATCAAACCATGAATTAGAATTTTGCTTGCCATAGTCGAATCGCATCCCCCTAGACGGGGATTGAAAAAAAAAAAAAAACGACCAAACGTAATGTAGATTGAATCAAATACCCAGAAAGCTCAAATTTGCTCGGTGTTCTTATATTTGCAGAGAAACCAAAGATCGGCCTTCTTAAAATGCAATCGCACATCGTGCACTCAAGCATTTCAGGGAATGTTAGAAAATGCGCTCAAGCATTTCAGGCAATATTAGAAAATGACCATCTGATCTTTCAAAAAAAAAATATTAGAAAATGACCTTTATTACCATGTTAAGAGACATTTAGAGAAATATGGAAACATCAATACACTATGCATGTTATTGTTTGCCTTAGCATTTATGTTGGCATTTTGAATTCAACCTTTCCATCAAAAGGAAACACCTATGACCATATTCCTATTGTCCAATGATGAAATTTTTTATGTTGGAATTGTGAGATGTGAATAATTCCCTTTAAGGCATAACTATGTCCAGACTAATTTGGAATGAATTGACAAATAGGATGTATGTGATTATGTGATAGTTGTGATGAGTTTCCAATTAGTATTTCCACGAAGCAAACCAACCCAAAACAACCAATAGTCTCTTAACATATTTGTTTCTCAAATGGTCCATTCCGAATTCAAAATAAATCAACCTCCCAATCTATGCCTAAAAGCAATCTCTCTTTTCTACATAATCTAGCTTGATTTGAAAAACAAAGGAACCACAAGAACAAAGCCATAAACATCATATATGAAAAAAAATAAAGTTCTTCATTGTGCAAAATTTGACTCTACACACAGCGCTAAATACTTGTATTTATATGAATTTTCAAAAAACCCCTATTTTTTAATAAACTTTAACTTGTAAAAACTATTTGCCAACGTAAATGGCTAACAGACAAGAAGAAATACAATTCAAAGGCAAATAAAGGTTCACAACTTGTGTGTAGGTGTATGTTGGTAGATCAATCCAGGGATGAATTTCCCTTCCATTCTTCGCATGCTCCAGTGTCCCGTTACCAAAAATATTCATTGGATAACTTGTGCATATAAAAGAGGATAAAATGTATTTGATGAAATTCTAAATTCTATGTAGCTTGTACATTGACCAAGAACCATGAACTTTCAAAAACTCAAGGGCATTAAGTAAATAAGATAGCAAAACATGAAGGCATTTGGGAAGTTTCCCCTTAAATTTAAAAGTGCAAATAATACTCAAATGTCCCATGTACGAGATGACTTTGGAATGGCAGGCACCCTTTTCTTAATACCCCACCTTTGTAATTTTGCTTCAAAAAAATGAGAATCACTTCAGTGTTCAAATGCTTTACATATGTGTTTCTACAATATGCTTGATTCCGAATGGACTCCAATAATCCTTGAAAGTGCACCTTAGTGCTGAGCTGCATGAAGCCTTGGCAGCTTGAGAGTAGTAAAGAGCAGCTAGACACAATAAATTGCAAACCTTAACAATTAGGCTTTAAACTCCCTTACAGTCTGCATTCTATACGATCATACCATCATCAACCTCACGTCTCATCTGCTTTAGTTGATGAAGTGACATTGCGTGCCATTTTGCTACAGAAGCTCCTCCAAGTATATCACAATTTCCTGCGATCCAAGAATGCCATACGACGATTTGCATAATCGAACACATATGTAAAATTCTTTACCATTTCTCCACCCATAATTCCTCCACAGTACCCAGAAAAACCCAGCTGCTGGCCACTTTTGCGAGAAACAATACCTATCACATCTATAAAAGAATGACCTGCTACTTCAAAATTGGCCACGTTTCCATAATCCTCCTGCAAAGTCATTTCTAAGTTTTCATAATACTACGCAACTTTTTTTTACAGAAAAATACCAAAATTTAGAGCCAACCTGAGACACATATTCTCTTCTTCCATGAAGCCTGGTTGAGATTCCATTGCCTGGATCCTCGAACCCTTCAACTGAGCTGTTTGGAAACATCAAGTCCGCACCAGCACAGCCTGTGTCCAACATTAACAGGACCCTTTGATCATTCATTTTTGCCTCTATATGGGGACTTTATCGAAAAAGACCACCCTCTGCATTGGTTTTCCACTTTATAAGCATACAGTTTTGTAGAATACAGTAACTGCAATAAAACAGAAAACAAAAAACAGAAAACAGAAAACATAAAGCATAAAACCATTGCTTCAGTGCATAAACTAACAGTTTCGCTTAACAGTTTATCAAGCTAAAGCACAGACCTGCCAATTCAGATTTTTTGCATGTGGTAATCCCTCATATACCAGTCGATCAAACAATGAGAAGGTACCATCCACATGAGACATCTCAACTATAGGACCATAGAATATGTCAAAACCACATAATCCAGCCACATCTTTCAACACTTTATCTACACCAACCTGCATTGGACATTTACAGAATAAGAAAAACCATAAAGCAATTCATGCACAAACATAACACTAACTTCTTACTTCCAGAAACATTGGGTTTTCCATCTTGAAAGGCCCAAGCTCAAAGCTTCTTCCTCGAGAGTATGCAGTTCTCATCTGATAAAACACCAAGGAGAAATCATTTATAACAAAAAATAACCTCGTCAAGCGAAGCGTCTTAGCAAAAATCCTCACCACATTACGACCAGAGATGCCAGTAAGATACAGCTTTCCAAAACTAGTCATGTTGAGCTCCCTTGCCTATTACCATACTTTCTTGAGACCCTAGGTGATGAGAGTTTGCTAAATTAAAATACTCTGAGACTACCTTTGTCCGGGTAATTGCAAGACCACTTATTCCCGTATCTATAATAAAATACCTGACCAAATAAAGGACAATGAAGGAAACGACCTTGATGGTTATGCAATCATGTACACATACCCAATATCTTTTCCATCAACCAAAGGGCGGACTAGGTAGTGACCTTGCCGTGACTTAACCATCTGCAGAAATTGCAACATTAACAACACCCCTCTTTAATGCCTATACATGCTACCTTGATTATGTTTGTAAACCACTTGCCTGAACAACAGATGGATAAGAATTGTCCATATGCGCACGAGGACACTGACGGTTGTGACGTGGAACTAGAAATGAACAGGGGAAGGCTCCATGTTTCATGAAGTTCTCCATATGATCCACCTCTCCCTTCATAATGGTAAATGATCTTTGCCCCACTGAAGATGAAGTTTGCAAGAGACTTGTTGGTAGTCTACAGTTGCAATTGGGCTGCCATGCTTTGTCAGTTAAATAGCTAAAGCAGAACAAATTACATATGTGGTTAGCATGAATGATTCGTTGTTGTTTTACTAGCTTGGAAATAAATGCAAACAGACCAGAAGGTTTTTCCAGTTTGAGAACTTCCATCGATCCTTAGAACAAAATTCCGGGTAAGCCATCTCAACGGGTAGCCAGCTTCTTGTATCAATAATAACATGTGCCACCACCTATAAGCCAATCCAGATGTGTTAGCTTAGTCCTTTATATTTGTGCCAGTCAAGAGATTGCAAACAGAGAATACTTGCCTTCTTGTGCTTTAAGCTCACAATGAGAACCAATTGAGAGTTTACTGGAGACAATTCCTGAGTTTCAACTAGGATATTCAAGTATTTTTGAGCATCCATTGTGACCCAAAAGCCAGATCGTATCCATGCACTTAAAAGACATATCTGGAATATCAGCAATCTGCAACTTAAGCTATAGTTTGCATAATTTTGAAGAATAGAGTGAGAGCTAAGAAAGATTAAATGAATGTTACAACATTGTACAATACAAGATTAAAATTTTGTGAAGGCTACAAGAAATAATGAAGGAAAAGTGAACGTTTCTATGTGGCAATGCTTGCAAGCTTTTACATGTATGCATATGAATGAGGCAATTAAGTTATGCCAACTGAAATATACCAATAACTCACCTCACCATCATCAAGCTCCAATCTAGTTACCCGGCCAGCTACATCAGTGTGCCACACATGCTTTCCATCATGACCCCATTCATATGTAAACTTATCACAGGTAAACCTTTCAAAGAACCTGCCATCCATGCACCAATTCACTGTCCAATTGCACTGTATGCCATCAATTAGTGCCCTCCCTGACAAAACAATCAGCTGACAGATTAATACACATATAATCATCTGGCCTGACACAGTACAAAATGCATGTAGAAGATTAAACCTGTCAGAGTAACATGCTCCTTGGAAAAATAGTCTCCCCCTCCCATTGCTGCATGAATACGTTGCAGAACATCATCAATAGTTGCTCTGGCTTCCTTTATTGTAGCTCTAAGAGGGTGCAGCTGACTTGGGACCTGTCTTCTAATTTTCCTTATTTCCTTATCACAAATAGCATTTCACTAACCAAGAAAAACTGTGGACATGGTACAAAGACAACTCACCTTGTAGGACCCGTTGCCCTGAATAGCGCCCTGTAGCTCTGCTTCATTACCTGTCAATACTGGAATCAGTGAGATTGAATGGTTTCGGAAAATTTGTGAGGAGCGTATAGTTGGACATAGAAAAACGGGAGACAAAAGGCTCAAAGTTTCGATCAATGACAATTCGTGTAACTTCATTACAAAATACTTGATTCCGTAGACTTTCTAGGCAGAAAATAATAACGAGCATGATGATGTGATCACATGACCATGTCTATTCAAGCCATTTTTCAGATGGTGGCGCGTTTTAGGTAGACATGTGTGATTCAAGTACAAGGAAAGCCTTCTAACCTCTCCAATCACTGATGGGCTCTTAATTTTTGGGTTACTAGCATCCACAATCCCAAACTTTTCTTCTAGATTACGTGTCTTTCCAATACAATAATGATGTTTGTTACCAAGAGAGGACACCCATCTGTACTGATGCAAGTTAATGACCCGTCCTCCTTTTCTTCTTTGCAAAAGTCGAAGGGATGCACCTTTTGTTTTCCAAGAGATGCTATGCTTTACAAAGGGAACTGCGGAACTCAATGATGCTCCACTTAATGGCCCCAGAACACGCAACGGCATAGGCATTGGGCTGCTCCAGTTCCGAAGAATTTTGAGTTTCCTACTGAAAGCTCAATTTTGCAAACTGTAGACGACCAAAATCTGTTCACGGGCCTCTGCAACAACTCCGGAATCTCCAGATTTGCCAGTTCCTATTCGAAAGTTAGTGATGTATAATCTACCAAAAAATGCCTTTAGGGTTCTCTTAGAACAAAAATCACAATGCTCCATTTAAAACAAGTCCTACTATTTTTTTTCCCATAACTTATAAGAGGAAGCTGACCTTCTCCTTAACACACTGCCCCTCAAGTTTATAGTGATCCAACGGTTGAGATTAATTTTGATCAATGGTGTTATGAGCCATAACACATTGCTACTTCAAAACATCCTAGGGTGTTACTAGGATGTTATCGAATGGACGATTTTGATGGTGATCGAATGGCCCAAAACTCTCGGGGCAGTGTGTTAAGGGAGATAACGCCCTGGCCCTCGGGCATTCACCATAAAAAAAAATTCGGCATGGCCAAAATGGCTCGGGCGTGCTGCGCACGCCCTCGCCATTTTGGCCATGCCTCAATTTTTTTTATGGTAACGCCCTCAGCCCAGGGCGTTATCTACCCCATATGTCTCGTAGTTTTTACTATAAATCAAAGTAGGACCTTGGAGCATCCTTCATTATATTGGGCACTTGAACCACCCTTGTGATGGGTGCACTAATCTCTAAATTGCTTGCTAACTTAGGTACCATTTGTAAAGGACCAATAGATGGAGGAATTGTTCTATAAATTCTAGTTCTGTGCCTACTAGAATTAGGACCAAATATTCTATTTTGTGGTTCTTAATCTATAGAATTCTACTGAATCTAGTGTTGCATTGTTATAATATGCATATCCTCTCCTAGAGTTTCGTGTAAATATAAAAGAAAACAACTAGTAAGGCAATTGCAATATAATGATTACATATACGAGAAATAATATGTAGCAAAAAAATAACCAGGGCATCCTAGGGGAAAATTGATTTGAATGGTAGAAAGGCAACCTTTCCAAAACCATTCCATGCTAGTGAACAGAGATAGGAAAAAAGACAAGGTAAGTCCAATTTGAAAAATAATCACATTGGGCTATTAGGTAGATTGGTTAAAGAGTTCTTGGTATGAGTTGAATTACTTTAGCATGGGTTCAAGTCCTCGTATTGCATTAGTTTCTTGTATTGGGCTTATTGTATGACATCGTTTGACGATTGGATCCACATCGTGTGCATATATAGCAAAATAACAAGTGTGCATATATAGCAAAATAACAAGTTGAACAAAAGAGAAAAAACGTTAGGTCCAATTTGAAAAAGATTATCCTCGTGTGCATATATAGCAAAATAACAAGTTGAACAAAAGAGGATAAAAACGTTAGGTCCAATTTAAACAAGGTGTTGCGCACGGAGGGTTGCAATGCTTGATACCATGACTTTATGGGAATTGGCCCGAGAAATCTTTGGTGCTCGGCATGGAAGAAGTATTGCAGAAACTCATTTGGAACTCAATGCTGGGAACACAAGCTCCTCAAGCCAACAGCTTCTGTGCCTCATCTATTTTTCCACTTTACAAAGCTTGTCAATAAGGTCCCTAAATGTTAACGCCCTAGGAGCAAAATCTTTCTCAACCATCCGCTCATAGATGTCTACTGGTTCACTATATCTCTCATTCTCACAAAGAGCCAGAAAGAGAGTGTTATAGCTCAAGCATCGGGATGACACGAAAAAACTTTACACGAAGTTCGTAGTAAAATATTGTACCTCTATTCGATTCACTGGCAATCTCAAATATATTCATTTGGAGTTGTGGAAGTTTCTTGGAGGCCAGAGACAGAACCACTACATTTATGTATAGCTTAGTGGCATATTCAATCCTAAACATTCCAAATAATGGGCAACTAGTCTATCCTTTTCTTAGCCTTCATCCTGCAGTGTACACTGCAGTGTACACCACGAGATTGGCATTCTATTCTGCTTACACAACATAGCAGATAAGATGATCACATATAAGATGATCACATGTAAATATTTATAAATTCCATCTACTAAGATGATCCCATACCAACTTGGCCAGACACATTTATAAATGGCATATTAATAGTTAGTGCTTACATGATAGAAATCATATAATTCCCAATGATTGTGCTTTCCAAACTTGCATGCTCTAGCAACTGCAATAAGATTCAACATAGCACAGTAGTGTCTTTGTAATACATTGTAGTTGTGTAGAGTTACATATGGGTATAACAGAACCCCAGTTACGACAAAATGCATTTTGCTGCTCTAATTTTATAGCAGAGTAGTAACAGAGCCGTAACTTCAACCAGAACAGTAACAGCAGAACAGTAACAGGACATGCATTGGAAAGCTTAGAGAACAGCCTATAAAAGATGCTAGGTACATTTTTTTCAAATTTATAGTACAAATGAGTACATGACCCACACAAGATAGCTGGTCCAAAAAGCTCAGTACACACAGGATATGCCCTCTAGCTTAAGCTTCAATCCAAGCTCAAGTCTTTGGCAAAGTCAATATATGCCCTTCTCAATTAAGCACGTTTTTTACTCAGAAAAACAAAGCATATTTCATAATTGCATTGCATGCCCCTTGAAGCTTAAATGCTTAACATTACAAATACGTGCACATAGTGCAAAAACAAGTTGTGGTTCTCAAGCATGAGCATGCATAGACTTGACATACATTTATATAGGCTCTATTGATCTAGAATTGCATTGTAAGCAGCACGTAGCCAATATATACCTCACAAGACACAAGAAGTTTGAATAGGCTTAGAATTCACAAGATCTACTCTTAATAAGATATATCCAAATTGGAACAGACCTGATTTATATTTCTGAAAAGGATGTTGCCAAAGTAAGAAGGTGTGCTAATCATTTTCTGAATTCCAAAGTATAAGATGTTTGAATGACACAAAGGACGCAGAAAATATGTGAGACACATTTATCTTTGGAATGGAAGCATGGATCTACTTCCTTAGGCCGCCAAAGTAAGCACATTATATTATATATCTGAGAGGCGTGAGGCATGGCATTTTACCTGGGACTCTTCACAGAATATGGGCAACTGCCTGCACAAAGAAGGAGAGGATGCTTGCATCATACATGAATTATGGGCCACACTCAATTCTACATGCACTCCACACACAATGCCTACTTTTTGTTGTTCTTAAATGAAGATAGCATGCCATTTAAAGCTCAACGTAAAGGCATGTGAATGCTATGGGAGCTACTTCTCAAGGTATGTTACCTAATTGCATGCCTCAGAAGACATCTATCCCCCGCCATATCCCCTAATTTGTCACAACCAATGCTACTGGATCCACGTACCCCTTGCATTTACAACAATTAACAAAAATTTCGTGTTACAACCAAGCCCCCAGCAAATGCTTCCTCCTAACAACATCGCATTTTGCATGCAATCTAACATGCAAGATTTCCTGCACATTTGATGTAAGTTCAACAAGTATGCAAGACACATTTGCAAGCTAGAACATGGCCCGACATAGCAAGCCACCGGAGGAGACTTAGATCCATCTTCGGTGGGGGCTTTCATAGATAAGACCCGTTTTGCCGGAGTTCTAACGCCGGGGGCAACCATATAAGCATGGACAAGATACCTCTCCCGGTTAGCGGTTTTAGAGAGCGGTACTGCCCACCAACGAGAAGTGACCTAGCATTTCTGACCAATCATAAGTTTTTAGCGGTCATCGGCTATCCCTAGGATATTCTAGCATATACCTAGGATATGCCAAAAGCCCACATAAACAAGGGTTTGCCCCCCTAGGGGCAACCCAAAAAGTTTATCATATTAGTTTGTGCTACATATTCTAAATTATGTGCGCCCTGAACTACCTCGGCCACGGATCTGTCCATCCTACGTCCCAGGTCGTACGTTGAGCCCTCTGGGCGCCTCTCAATTCGATTATGGTCACTTAGCCTATGATTTTGAAATATGAAATACAGGTTCGCTTAAGGTTTTGAAATATATAATATGAAGACTCGAACCTATACAATATGAAGACTCAAGCCTTCACCAAAATAATTCAATATCCTAATCAAAATGCTTTAACGAATGCAACTAGCGAGCTAACGTGTTTATTTTTTCTATTGAATATATGTTTTTTTATATAATAACCCATTGAATCGTTTTAGTTATGGTCTATGGTCTCAGAAATATTGATTTATGTGTCCTTATCAAATCCCTTTGTTTTTTTTGTTTTTTTTTTTTAATGTTAGTTCTTCTATGGCTCTAATAAGGTACAACTAAAGGGTTTTCTTTAGGGGTACCATAGGAAAAATAAAACTGTAAAGGTAGAATCTTTGTAAATTTTAAGTATAGCCCTTAGGCAAGGGCATTTGGATCACTACATATGATATTTAGAGGTATCTTTTTAGCAATTATTGGTGTGGTATAAAAAACCACTGGAGTTTAATGAAAAATCTAGGGTTATAAAAATCTTTGACTCAAAAGAAATATCTCGAATAGTCCGCCATTAGCATGTAGCCGTTTAAGGAAGGATCCCGCTCCCAAAAAGTGATTCCCATAGGAAAGATGGGATTCGATTCAAATGGCATGTCTGGAAGTAGTAGTTCTGAGGAAGAGGAAGCACCTCAAAGTGAACTAGAAAGAGAGTTGCTGTAGTGCGAAAATTCTGTAAATCTAGAAGCTTTGCAAATGGCACAAAGAGGTGGAGGAAGAGGATGTGATCCCAAACGCAGTTATGGTGATGGAGTCCTGGTTATGCCACCAAAAGAGGTGGCTACAATAGAAGGCATGCTGGTTTTCATAGGGATAATGTCAATCTGGAGCACTACGCCCCAAAAACGCAGTATAATGAGGATGGTGTTTCAGAAGAAGAAGAGTTTCAGGTATGGCTTGAATGTTTCATGTTATAACAAATGGTAAGGACCAGTAAAGGGAGACTATTCCATTTTCTAGGATAGAACAAGATAAACAAAGGCGACGATGCTCTCTTATGAATATATACAGGGAGACTTCTTATTTCTGATCTAAGATGCATGATACTCCCTAGACTAAGTTTTTGCTAGTTAAAAGAGAAAATCTAGAATACCAACATATTTGGTCGGAAGAATACAGTAACACTACTGACAGTAATAAGTCTGCTGACAAACTGTATTATTTTCTAGTTACGGTGCCCAGCATTGCTGGGCATAATTTAGTAACTTGTAAATGTTGAAAACTTGTACAATCCACCGGAACTTGTTGGAAACTTATTCAATTCATCATTGTAAATGTTGAAAACTTGTACAATCCACTGGAACTTGTTGGAAACTTATACAATTCATCGAAACTTGTTGGGAGCATATATTATGTTATCTTCAATTTATGTCCTAACTTATTTCCTGAGCTTATTCAGCCGAAGGAGATTTTGGCCTTCTCCAACTTTGGCAGGTGCCATTATGATGGCAACCCCTATATGTTCGCTGGCCTTACCGTCATTTAAAAATGTTGTTAAAGATGGTTATTTGAAATTATTGTAAATGTGGTATGTGCAGTAACTGTCTTTGACATTGTTTTTGCACAGTATTCCATGTAATGCTAGCTTTATTACATGAATTTGAAGTCTTTCTTATTATTCAACATGCTTTAACATAATGTGTGATCTTAAACAATTTAACACATCGCTGAAAATGAAATCCACCATAAATTATCCGTTTCCTTAATAATTCAACACTATAGTGTATATAGTTCTTTAAGGGGATTGACATTTTACAGGTAAAATCACACTTCTGGAACAGGGCAATGCACCCACAAATATTGGATTCAATTCAAATGTAGCTTGAAGTATACTTACTGCTTCTAAAAATTTGATTAAACGATCGTAGTGGAACATATTAGGCACAATGTTAAGAGTTCTGTCATTATTTGAAATACAGTGACCTACCCACAAATATTGGGTTCAATTCAAATGTAGCTTAAAGTATACTTACTGCTTCTAAAAAGATTGATTAAACAATAGTAGTGGAACATATTAGGCATAATGCCAAGAGTTCTTGTCATTATTTGAAATACAGTGACCATCTCATAGACTAACATGCAGTCAAATACCAATGGCTATTCATAGATCAGCCACATCTATATTATTAAAACATTGGATAGCCACGTCTTGATTTAGCAAATTGGCAAATATATTGTGTGCCACACTCAAGCCCGCCCTCAAGCGCCCACATTTTGCTTGCCAATACATATCCAGAGAGCAATCATATGTCCACATGTGCTTTTATTCTGAACCTTGGAAACAAGGTAACATAAAGTTTTACAGAACTTGAAGTGTATTCAATGTAAATCTTGTTTCTACTCAGCATCAAAAGACCCTAGACATAGCTTCTTAACAAACAACTGTCTTGAAATCCAGTTTCTGCTTCTGTAGACCAGCTTTATTCATGGCTTTTATCATAACTTTTGAGACTGTAACATCAAAGAGATACCTTTTCTGTAACTGGCTACAACTTCTATATATTCCTGCCACATATAGATATTTAAGTAGGGTCGTGTTCATTTCTAGAGATGGATTGAGATTAGCATCTTACATGGCCTGAATGACCTGTTTGTTGAAGAGGTTGAACTAAATATTGAACAAATGTGACATTCTAAACAGAGTCCCAAGCTGCAAAGTCTTCAATACTGCCCTATGTCGTTGTTTTGCCTGCGTCTCCAGGCACAGCAGTCGCATCCCCTGATACATCAGTTGTAGGCTTTAAGCTAAACTAAAATTTGCACCATTTTCATTCTCTACAATTGCACCACTTTCTGATTCAAGATTGCTCCTTAAGAATAGCAGCTCATAAGATGAGAACCTAGCTTCCATGGACAAAAATGGAACCAACAGAGAATTGAAAGAGAATCTTACTTGAATGTTAACTTTGTGAGCATCTAATTTCGGGACTGTTGTTGGAGATACGAAATATAAGTTACAGCATCTATATTCAAAAAACAGCCAACAGATATCCTCATTGGATTCACCCAAAGAAGCTGGTACGATGGCAGCATTTGCTTAGAGTGACAGGCTCTTCTTGTAACATTTAACATAAGCTTTTTTTCACATATAGGCCTCCAACCGGCAAAAAGAAAAAAAAAATACAAAGACTTTAAGTATGCCTTCCTTTATTGGCAATTCCACATGAATTAATATAGAAGCAAGAGTTGAAATTGCTTGTATTTACGCAGAATCAAGCTCTGTAGTCAGTTTTTTCTTGATCCTTGGAGGCAACCACAAAACTTAGCATTGTTGCGTGGTTCCAAATATTGGAAGAACTCTAAGCATTGTTGTGGCTTTTTGTATACCCTTCTTTGTTTGAATGTCCTGTAATCTAATGGCTAACAACAGTGTCTTAGTCTTCTACCATAACCGAAATCTCGTAGTGCATGCAGCTCTGTTGCAAAGCAGAATCCTCTTTCATGCTAACCTTGTAAGATCATGTATAGGAAGGAAACACAATTTTAGCAATGTTGTCTCATGTCTCAAGTTAGAATCGCTACGTATTTTCACAACAGTATGGTGCTATGCCATTAGGAAAGTTGAATCTACTTGCAACTGCTATGGCAATTCCCATGCTGGGCAGCGTAAACATATCCACATTAAGAGATGCGCAAAAAATCAAATCCAAGGAAATTTTCCTTGGATTTGATTTTTTGTGCATCTCTTAATGTGGATATATTTAAAGCTGCATACTTGCCACTCAGATCTGCCACCCAGATTACCGTAATTGATAACAAAGATAAGGATGAGCTTGATGCCATTGTTGGAAGCTTTATAAACCACGAAATTTAAGCCCTGTACAACATCAAATCCAAGTTACCTAAGTTTCCTTCGCATTTGTATCTGGGATTCCAAGGCTTCCAATCCGGCCTTCTTTGACAGTTCATTATGTGGCTTCATAATTTTCTGGCCTGCAAAGATTGCGCTGCCACAAAAGATGTGACTATAACCCCTGGGTTTGGTAAACACGTGGGTGAAAGGTCACGTGAAAGGCCAGATTGTTTGACGTGGCAGAATCTGGGCCATCCACCAAGGTGTGAAGTACAAATGAACAAATCTGGGCCATCGGGTGGGGCGAAGGGACATTGGGACGATCTCGGCCCTGGGAGAGCAAAGATGCATCTCAACATCAGATGGTTGGAATTTGCCTCTTAATGCAAAGTTTAGATGCCCAAAACTTCCTCCTACGGAAGAAAAGAAAGCCCAGATTTCCAACTGCCACGTTCTGATACTCGGGCCTTTTTAGGTAAGTTGCACACTTGAGTGCCTTCTACAAAAACAATACTTGTACCATGGATAAGGTGATAAAATTTTAGTCCTTTATTATGTAAAAAGTGGATCATTACCCGATGATTATGCGTTGCATCTGTCCAACTCTCAATGGCTAAGAGCAGCAGACCCTTATTTATGTATGCTATGAATTTCCCTTGCAGGTCAGTGATAGAGGCGTGCTTCTCATGGCAATTTAATGCTCTTTCGTATTGGAAAAGCATTAAAAGGCTATGTTAATACAATGATGTAAGGATGCATGTCAAGAAAAACCAGCTCATACTTAAAGCTGGATTTTTCGAAACAATAACTAAAGGTACCTCAATAATGGCAGATGTCGATTTCGAGTTTCTAAACTTCTTGTCTTGTTGAGCTTGCACTGAGCAACCCATAAAATTGTATGCCATAGCTTCGCCACTTAAAGTCCCAATTTGTTTGCATATGCATACATACTCTTCGTAGCTTTCTAATGCCTTATCATACTTCTGAGCTTCCAAACTTAAAGTCAGCATAGTTCTTGACTCTTGTAACAGTTAGTTAAGTACAAATGACATAGATGAAAGAAGTTAATATTACCTCAACATTATTATACAAAATGCCCAGGCAAAGAAGCATTCTGGCTTCATCTTCTTTTGCATTTGAATCTTGTTTTTTTCGAATTGAATCCAAAAGAATATTGTAATCTGCAATATTATCCCTGAAAATCTTCAGTTAAACAATGAAGTTAAACATGGCCAGAGATTTAATGCCTAAGCAACCAAGTTTACTTTTAGTTATAGATTTGCACACTCTACACAACTTGCCTTACTTTGGCGTGTCCACCCTTTTCAAGGTCATTTACTTGCTCTTCAAAAACGTTCTATGTGGAGCATGAGCTTTTTCTGGCACAGACATTCTGATGAAGCTTGAAATAGGCTTAACCATGTCTGTCTCTGCATTTATAATCTTTGCTTAGAAAAGTATAAAATCAACATGCTGATGAAAATTGTATCACAGCGCAGACCTAAAGGCAGAGGCTCCAAACGTGCCACAAGTGAATGCATTATCACACCAGTTGCAGGGCGACCACCCGATGGGCATAAGTCCTCGTGCCTGGATTGATTTTCACACTACATTACTTGAAGTCGATGGCAAAGAAATGGAGCAAGAAGAGGGTGACCATAGGTGTAATGCCCTGCTTTTCTTTGTGAGCTGGTCACACAAATTCAGAAAAGGGGGCTTTCAAGCCTACATGAAACCTAAATGTAAATCTGAATTTCCAAGGATATAACTTAGATCACTTACCTTGGGAGCGTCTTGGTGGCTTTCTGGTAATAGATCGTGTGATCCAATCAGGTGTGTTCTCATCAATGGAAGACTTTTTGCTCTCCAAACTTGCAAGCACATCCTGCACTAGACATACACTCCTGCTTGCATTCAATTACACTGAATCATCCACCCTAAGTGTTTGAAAATCTCCATCTGTTCTAAGTAAGGATCTATTCTTGCATGCTTCATCATCATATACATTAATTTCCTTACTTTCCAACATTGCTTCCGTCTGGGCACATATCCTTCTTGCTGTGCCAAAATTTTATCCCTTTCTTCATTGGTCATGTGCTTCTCTTCCCCGGGAATCTTCTCAAAAAAGATTATCATTTCTTCATGGTTGGATGGGTTATTCTTTCCTGCCAATGATCGAGGATCTCAAAACTTTTAACTTTTCCATAATCAGCTTTACATTTTTCTTCTGGAGATGGGGGTTTTTTAATCCGGCCTCAAAGGCTCTGTATCAGGCTTCTTGAGGCGTCTAAGACGAAATCCGACACCCCTTCTTTTCTTTTTCTTTTCGCAAATGACATCTCTGATCCAATGGGAAGCTGTATAAGGATATGTGCCAAGATGGTATGCATCTCCTCTAAATCTGCTGTGAAGCTCGCTTCTTTTAAGCCACTACATGTTTGCGGATCTGCAAGGCCCGGGGCAGCTTACAAAATCATGGAATAAACTGGCGATTCGAAAATCATCATTTTCTCGGAAGGTCACAAAAATGAAGAGCAAAAAGCCACGTTGGCTAGATTATACGTCCCCGCACCCTTTCGTTTCAGGAGATATGGATACCTAACATGCCAGATGGCATAATCTGAGCTGTCGATAAGGCAGAGGGACAAATGGGCAAATTTGGGCCGTCGACCGGGGCGGAGGGACATTGGGACGATCTCGGCCGTCGATCGGGCGGTTTTATAATGTAGGATACAACTGGTTGTACTATGAGGGAGTACACAAATTCTAAGCCATCCAATGAAGATTCTATAAAGCTTCTCTTACATTCTCCAAGACTCAGGAAAAAATCTTCTAGATTCTTAAAGATTTAATAAAGATTCCCTTAGATTCTCTTAATCCCATAGCTTACTTAAGATTCTCTTAAGATCCCCCTAGATTCTCAAAGATTATCCCAAATTTTCTCTAGATTTCCCAAGAATATATATAGATTCTCTTAGATTCTCTTAGGTTCTATCAAGATTCCCCTACAAAACACTTTAGTGTGAAAGATTCCCTAAGATTCCCCTAGATTCTTAAAATTCTACAAAGATTCCTCTATATTTCAAACGTTTTCACAAGAATCCTCTAGATTCTCTAAAATTCTATATATATTGTCCTAAATTTCATTAGATTCTATGTAGATTCCCTTAGATCATCAAGATTCCACTAGATTCTCAAAGATTTTATGAAGATGCGCTTACGTTCTGCTAGATTCTGAGCTATCCAATGAAGATTCTATAAAGATTTTCTTCCTGGCGCGACGTGTGAGACATCGACTCTAATTGGGTTAAACTTGTCCAATCTGGGTGATATGAGGGTCTAATCCTGCTAGACTCATCGAGTTAGACAGAATTGACCCCTTATTTGGTCGATTTGGAGGTGTTTTGGGCAAATTTGGGCATGGTCTCACACGTTGCGCCCAGATCAAAACTGGGAGTTTCATTTTTGCTCCTGGCGCGACGTGGGAGACATCCTCTCAAATTGGTCTAAAATGTCTGTTTTGACTAAAACAAAAGCTGGAACTTACTAATTCAACTTAATTAAGTGAGATTACACATGTTGTTTAGTCAAAAACTCTTTATATTAACAAAAATTCTTCATCATTTACAAAATTAATAAGGCTCTCCTTTGATATGACTGGCCAAGTGCATATCTTTCTTCATTGAGGTCACCCTTTTTGAGTGTACCGTGCAGGCTGTTGAGTCTTCAAAATGTTGGACCAGCTTCTGCTCTGCTGCTTCTTGAACCTTGGTCTCCTGGTCTCGTTCTGTCCTCTCCTCTTCTTGTATCTCTCGCTCTATCTGCTCGTACACTTCTTGGGTCTAATATACAAATCTAACTAATTCTTACCTTAAAACTCGATCTAGCGTCTTACCTTTTTAAAATTCATCAAGTATTAAGGTGTTTATGGCCTAATGTCTCGCACGTTGCACCCAGGTCAAAACCTAGAGTCTTGGTTTTTGCTTCTGGCGCGACGTGTGAGACCTACTTGCCTTTGAGAGATTTGGCTCACTGTTTTTAGTCTTTTTATGTTCCAATTCGCTTTATGTATTGCTTTTCTGGTTGCAGGTTTGAAATGGAAGTGGATGCGAATGCCCAAGATGGTGCAGGCCATCTTGTGCTCCACAGATCCTTCCGTCATCAATTCTAGCATTGATGCCTCCCACCTAGATGTGCAGGCTTACCCATCGGAGCTTGAGGAGACGTTCTGTGCTGAGGAGTTCGTTAGGCAGCTGGTTTAGCTTGGCATAGAAATGCATAGGATGGCAGCTTCAATGCGCATTCTCTGGCGCCAGCTCCGCAGGTTCTACTTAGCAATTGACACTGCCATGAGCAGTGTTGCGTGGGAGCGCCTCGGAGTGACCACATCTGAGCTTCATACTCGTAGATCCCACGTGAGCCTTGCAAGAGCGCTGTTGTCACAAGAGATTCGGCAATTGGATATCGTCATAAGCAGGCTCGCTCTAAAGAGCTGCGCAACTAACTTCATGTGCTCATGCTCATGCTTGTGTGATGCACTTCTTTTGTGCTGTTATTGTGTGGCGAGCAAGCCACCTCTGTACTTTGTCTTTCCATGAATAGATATACGCCATGTTTGTGCTGTGAAACAAGAGTCGATCTGGGGAGCCCCTTACCCAACACCATGGGTTGAAGCAGTATTCAGCCACACTAACCAACGGCATCAAGAATTTTCTAGATGTCAACCTCCCGGCTACCACGTCCACGAGCTCACATCAGAAAGAGGATCTCGACGCCTTCACCGACTCGACGCACATGAGTTTCAAATGGAAGAACGCAAGGCAGCAAAATACAGGTGCAGGAAGACGTTAGACATCGATGCCACATTAGCATCACGAGCTAAGGCCAGAGGCCATAATCTTCCGTCGAGGAGAGAAGTTATGGCGACACCGGAGCGTATAGAAACCAGAGGAAAGACCACCACGACCTTGCAGCCCAGCAGCTCAAGCGAATGTCATGCAACGTCAACAAAAGGAGCAACCAAGCTAGGCAACCACAAAGCACCTAAGGCTGACGCGTAACAAGTTTCGACTCCCTTGCACCCGGAAGAACTTTCATCGGTTCCAAAAATAGGAGACCATGAGGGGAGGAGACGATATCGAGAGAACATCTCCAACTTGAAGGCCTATATCAGCATTAGGGGGCAATATCAAGGGAGAATATTCCGCTCGAACAAGAATTCCGGACTTCGAAAAACACCTAGAAACCAAAGGAAGGACGACTTTACTACGCCGGCCCAAGGAGTGCGAGACTTCGAATGGATAGGACCCAAAGGGCGAGAGGAGACGAAAGCTGGCAACGCAGGTACAAATCACGCAGTTGCGACCAGGAAGGAGCTATGGTAGGTGCAATGGAGATGACCACACTTCGAGAGCCGGGAGAGGCACCTTGGAATGAAGCAAAGCCCAAGCAAATGAGTCGCACTCGAAAATTCAACTGCCGGAGGAATGACAATGCACGCTTACCGACCACGATCTCGAGCTTCAAAGACATTCAAGAATGCCCGGCCGCAACAGCCAGGGTGATCCTACTCAAGCGATCAATGGCGCGCATTACGGCAACCTTGCAACGACACACGCATGTAAGGGCGTTGGCGGTCACCGCATTCATTACGGCGGATATACACATTAAGGAGAAGCATCTTTTTCAAGGGATCACATCGATGAACACTCTTACGCAACTTGGAATGATGAGCTCGGATCGTACATGAAGTCAACAATAGTAGCAACATCTCAAGGAATCCCTGAGTCAACCGAATCGAAGAAGATGCAAGAAAACCGAAGAATCAAACGCGATAGGAGGAGGGGAAATCCTAAAGGAGTATAAACATTTAAGTAGATCTTCGTAGTTGTTTTGGAAAAGTGGATGAATTAAAATCCCAACGTAAATGCGTATATGTCTATTGTATATCTCGGGCGTTCACACATATAGTGGAGAAACATGAGTTTAGAGTCATGTTTTATGGATTTAGCGCTTAGATCAGGAAGCTCCTTCACTTCGACTACCAAATGAGGAAGCAAGGAAGCACAACTATAGCCCAAGCTCAAAATGGAAGAGCAAGTACGAGGGAAAGCAAACCTTCGACTTCAAACACTTCGGGAAGTGCCCTCAAGTAGAAGACCACTCGTCCACCCAATGTCAGAATAAGAGACAACACCGGTCATGTCAAGATCATCAGCGCTGCACCAGGACATCATCAGGGCGCAACACTACCTCTTGTGGCAGCAGCAACACTTGACGAACTTATGACACGAGTGGCCTCAACAATAGAAGGAGGAACGACCCGACATCAACGAGCCAACTAAGAAGGCAACATCTCGATGACCATAATTCCACCTTGTGGTAATATAGGGTGATGCGCTATGACACGTGTATTAGATGGAGATGCACTTACGAAAGGCACTGCGACGAGGAGATATGCCTTCAACAACTAGGTGATGGCTTCGTCAGGTACTCCTACCAGTAATTAGAAGAGAAGAAGCCGATCATATCTCCGACATGGGCACATCAAATGCCCAAGGTAGAAGCATTCGACACCTTAACGACAAGGATAGCAACTGAAGCACCTTCGGCAAAAAGAGAGTTCAAGATAATAGCGGGGCTATTCAGCGACAAGAGTATATCTAAAGGCGGTACTTCTTCAACTCAAAGGGTCAAGCTGCCTTGATATAAGGATCCATCATCGACAATATAGCGGCGAGGGAGAGCCATGATCTTGTGGAACATGCATAGAGGGACAAAGGTTATGAACCGAAAGCGGAGAAGTGCTAGCAACGACTTCTTCCACGAGCTCCCTAGAGAAGGGGAGGATCAAAACCGACGAGCACAATCAAAGCCACGGAAAGGTACCTCAAGACAAGAAGACGGCGCCTAGCAATCGAACAACGTGATAACGTCCAAGCCATGTGATCGAGGGATCAAACAAGGAGGATTGGAAGCTTCGATGGAGAAGCAACTAGGCGAGGCGAGCCGGCGACTTGCACGCGGACTTGCATGCAACTTGGTGAACCCAAGGATAGGCGATTCAAAGAACAAGCTGCAGAGGGAGAACAACTCGGAGGAGTATAGCCAAAGGAATCGCGCCACAGCCTCAAGAGGCGCCTCCAAATAGCTTCAAGTATCATGAAGGGGGGACCAATTACACCTGGAAGAGCGGATCCGAAGCGGAATCGAAATGCCGAAGCATCAATGACCAGCACACCTTTAGTTAGAATGTGATGCAAAAGCGTGTTGTGCCATAGTGACAAACATCGGAGGGCCCAAGTATATCAACAAGTTACCCGTCTGAGCTGGCCCGTGCAAATAGGAGGATATAGATCGTCAACACCATTGCACCGGGAGGAACACCGATGACATTACCAAGGAGTAGGTGTGCAACTCGAAGGGAGGCACAAGGGGGACCTAATAGCTCTAGTAGTAATTGTAATTATGTAAGTTATATGCTTTGCATATATAGTTCCCTTATTATTCCTTCCCTCCGATAGCATAACAGATCAAAGGAAGAGATGTCAGGCAATTTGCAGGGGTGAAGCAATCAACATCGTCAACACTCTTCGGGCAACACGATAACGACAAGAGGACTTGACGTATGAGACGTCGATGGAGTCAAGAAACAATATCGGATACAGAGTCGTCCTTTAGCTGCCAAGACAAAGAGTTCAAGATGAAAGATCTTTTTCAATGGCGCCACCTTCAAGCTTTTGAAAAGCGGCATGGAAGATTCAAGTGATCAACTACGCCATCAAAGTCAACCTCTACATCAAAGAGGAGCCACCGTCAAGGAGACTGAAGTATCGAGCGACTCAGAAGAACGTTACCTTGCTGCTTCAAGCAGGCAACGAGTGGATGAGCTTCTAGCAAGCTCAAGGATCTAAGGCCATGGGGCCTAGTAGGTTAAATATATGGATGGTAACATCCATATTGGGATTAGAAGGCATTTTTTAGATATTCTCGCCGAAAGGATTGCCCCAATATTGAGCTAAGCGTCAAGTATTGGGAAGGAAACGCATAGGAGTAACTAAAATTATACACGATTGTTAACAGACATCCAACATATTGAAACCACTTGGTGAGATTGATCACCTCGCTAAGAAGGAATCATTACTAGGATAATTGTTGACCATGTATAAATCTAGTACCTCCAAAAGAATAATCCAACCGAAAGAAAAGAAGTAATCTAGCAAGTCCGGCCAACTTGTTACGATGGCATCAATGCGATTGGTAGGAATATTCCAAGAGTTTAAATAACTAAAAAAGGGGGAATCTCTAGAATATAAAAGAATAGTACATGCAAGGTACATCTAAAATAAGAATTATAGTAATCAAATAGTCTTTTGAGACAAAAGGAATTGTCATGATGATAAAACCTTGTGGTTTAGAATCGTTCTAACTAAGTAAGTAACCCATAACTATATTGAAATAAATGACAACATAAAATGTGCATCCATCTTAGATGGTTATATATGTCAGCTAAGGCTAGTAAATTAATGCGCTAAGTAAGAAGCGTATAACCTCTTAAGGGGAGAGAATAGATATGACGTTGTGTACAACGTCATTGAAGGGGTGCAGAACCATTTTCTTTTTAAGAAAAAATGGGAGGGCTCAATCTTATGATTGAACGTGCTTGCATCAATTGACCGACCAGTAGAATAGAGTTCACTCCGCAAATGGCCGGAGCGAATGAACATAAGGCCTTCAACATGCGAGACTGACGTGATAGCTAACTACACCAATGAAGTGGAGCAAAAATATGGGAGCAATGCAACGACCAAGTCATCTCCAAATTACTCCATGCCGGCTCAATGGGTGGATGCGTCCTAGTCTTAGGTAAGGTGTGCCCATGTATGATAAGCTTTAATGTGTCTTATTGACAAGTTAAATATAGATCCTAATAAGCTGCATAGAATTTCTTTGCATATGTATATGTATCATAGGAAAATAAGTTAAATAACAATGGTAATGTGAGGTAGCATGTTAATTAATCCTTCCCATAAGGATGCAATTCCTTCCAAGGATAGCTATATGACCTCGGGTCCTTATAAATATAAATAGAAAATAGAATTGGATATACTTAAGTGCATCTTAGGGATATACTTCCAAGGGTAATCACGCAGACCCAAGGAGGAGAATAAGAAGCACATCTAATTCTTGTGTATGATAATTAAAACCTTGTCTATGTAACAATAGGTCTAAATCAGGGTTATTGTTTAAATAATCGCGATCTAAAAGTCGTTAAATATTGCAAAGCTTAGAGTAAATATAATTGTACTATCGGAAGTAATGTATCCGATACTATGATAATGTTAATTCATAAATATTACCTTAGGATAATTATATTAATCACATGCATTAAAGGAGCCAGCAAAAATCGGCTCAGGCATGTCGATTTGTGTTTAGATTAATTTCATGTGTAGTTAAGATTAATCTACGCATGCAACCTATGCCAGGTATGGGTTGCATGCGTAATTACCAATGATGGGACCACTACGGTGATCTCTAGGACGTGGTGTAATGTCATTGTAGGCATGACCGCGGTTTTGCTTAAAGGAGTTAGAAGGTAGATTAAAAAGTCTACTCCGTCTCACGGAAGTAGACGATACTCGAGATAAGAGGTCATTCAGAATGCATTGATAGGAAAGCACCTCTAGTCAATGCCTACGGGGAGGACCCTATCCTTCATGCCCAAATACGGGAAGGACCCTATCCTCCATGTCTCAGGCAACTAAAGGTGTAGGCATGAGCGTCATATAGGCATTATAGGGCGCTGTCTCCACGGCCACGATGGAAGAAGCATCCTCTTCCTACGCCGGGAGATTAGTCATGCATTCATGTAGATAGATAGGGTGGTTCCCTTATAACCAACTTTACATTAGTATTCTAGCGTGGTGTGAATCCAGGAGGCCAATGGGAACGAAGAACCGGCGGGGAGTCGCACCATGAGCACTTGTATAGATAGTTCTAGAGTAGTTGTGATTTCTACCATTGAAACTAATCGCTTAAATCTTATGTAAGCTAGTAAATATGTAATTATAGATATTGTAAAATTAATGCGAGGGATATCATAGGCAAAAGACTTGCAACACAATTTTGTTATAACATGTTGCAAGGGATGAAGAGTACCTTGGAAGTGTAAATTTTGTATGAAATTGATAAACTTTGATAAACTTAAATGTTGTATTAAGTAAGGTTAGTAATTACCTTTATGCTTGATTAAGTTATGAAGTGATAAGTTAATTGGATAATGAAATAGTACGATAAATGTCTTAAACATTACCCTAGAGTAATTCTAATAATTGTGTAAGTATAATAATAATAAATTGTATGCATCAAGTGGATTGCGGGTTAAGAAGATCCCAAGGTGGGAGAACCACGATGTCGCGGACAAAGATCATTTTTGGTGGGGAGGGTGGCGTTCGAAAGACGATATAATGGTCTCAAGACGATCACCGTCTTCTTTGCTCCCAGCGTACATGCCATTCCAAGTGGCGGTATGCAGCAGATAGCCAAGCAAGTAGCGCCCTAGGGGCAACTTGCAGAGTGTGCTACATTTATCAATGTCTTTACTTTAGACCTCTAACCATTAAGTGGGCATACCAAGGGTCATGGAAACCCTAACCCTAGCGATAGCCTATGTAAGGCAACCAAACCCTAACTTTCCTTTTTCGTCCACAGTCATTCCGAGCTCACATTTTCGCCCAAAGAGTCAATCAGAGCTCCCAAGATCTGCCTAAGCACTCTAGCTTTCGTCGAGATTCCCTTCCGAATCGCATCCCCAAAGCAAGACAAATGACATGGGCGATTCCGGATCAAGAGGAGCAAGCCGAGGACCAGGTATTTCGTCAATTCAATAGCCTAACCGCCTTCCGGGCATAGAGTTAGCATGTTTAGCCTATTGAATTGCCCATAGCAGCCACATAGAACCCCAGATAGCGAGCCCTAACTAAAGAACATAACTTCTATGATGTAGATTAGATATTATTCTTTAGTTCTGTGATAATGTGGATGGATGGATGATCTCGGTGGACTCATTGTATTGGGAAGGGGGGTAGAGACCTATAGCCTAGTAGTTGATGCTCCTAGCTAGCCTCTTTAGCACACTGTAAATTCGGCCTATGTACAAGAACCACACCTGGTTGTGGGTGAAGGGGCCAGACTGGCTCAGAAGGAGGTTCGTGTCCTGACTCTTGAATGATCCCCCCTGATGTGTAAAGTCTAACGGGATCACCGTGGACTAGGTAATGGCTTGCCACCGAGGTGTGGGTAAGGCATGGGCTCGACACCGCGGGAGTGATGCGTCACTCTCCATTGGGTTCAAGTCGAATAAGGGCGGTGGCCCTCTAGTCACCTTGAGTCAGCATGGAGATCTCTGGAGGGAGTGATCCCTACCTGCCCCATCGGAATTAGGGAGATGCAACCCAGGAATAGCCCCTTTGGCTATGCATCCGACTCTGCCACGTCCCAACACTCTTCAACCTACTCGCAAAGTGTGCACAGGAGGGGCGGATGGAGTGGACAACCCTAAGCCATGTTCTTATGCCAGCCAAATCCATTGCTATGAATTCTGTCTGCAATGAACTCTAGAGACCCAAGCCGGCAGTCATCCCCTTTGAGTCTGAGCCTTGGGTAGGATTTCCATATGTGATGTACTGATCTTTGTCTATGCAGATATGTGATGGGCCATCCTTCGAGATGGTTATGTGATGTTGATGTTGTATACTGACATGTATGTTTACGCTTCCGCAGCTAGGTAGGCCCTGAGGAAGACAGGGTAAATGACCCCTTCATTCTTCCCACTGGAACTCATCAAGGTTGCAGTGATACGTGGAGGGCCCTGTATCAGTATGGAGCTGGTATGGGGGATGAACTCCTGTTTGTATACGGTGAATGCACCGTATATGAGTAGGGGACGTCACATTCGGTGTGTCAGGTTTGCTGGTGTAGGTTCACAATAAAAAATAGAAATCTTGGTAAACCAATTAACCCCTAAGGGGTAAAACCGTTTAAACTGTTCAAGCTTTTGAGTGGTCTGCTCTGCCATCTTGCGTTCCTCTTCCGGATTGAACTTCAACTCGACTGGAATGGCAGGTGCGTGTGGCCATGTCAACAACTTAGTAGAAGAGGCTTCCGTAACAGAAGGGGGGGTTTGAGAATTGCTAGGCTGCGGGCTATCGTCAGTGTTCAGATTTCTAAGGTTTATTTTGAAAGTAGTAAGTTTTTTTGGAATAAATCCACCAGATGTAGTGCTATCTGGGGCCTTTAAAGCAAGAGGAAGAGTAGGGTTAATAATACCGGAGGGGTTTATGGTGGATTGTGGTTCTTCAACAACTTTTTTTGATGCTGAAGGCTCTCCCAAAGTAGCAATTGGCTTCACACTTTTTTTCTTGGCCACGGCTCTGAGCCAATTGGTGTCCATCACCGAGGGCATTTTCTCGTCCCGAACTGCTTTCTGAAGCCTTTGCCGGAGGCTTCTTGTCCAATGGACAAACCATTTCGCATGCCAAGAACCCTACCAAGATGTCTCTGTTTCCCTTTATACCGACAAAGGGAGAGATTCAGTAAGATGGCAACACCCACCCATAACCCTTAGCCGATGTTGGGACGTTTTTTCCTCATTGGTCGGCTTGTTCATTTTGGTCATCGTCATCATAGATGGGTCATAATTGCGCCATTTCAGAATGTATTCCAGGAACTGCAATTGGTGTGTGTCCTCGATGCTGCATATGATAGCATCTTGCACATTGTTCTTCGTGCCTTCCCACATTGCCACCACTATGCCAACTTGTTCAACGCCCTCCGGGTTTTCTTTCCAAAGCGCAGAATAGGCACAGTCCTTTCAAGGGCCGCCACGAATGTGGGTATTGCTTGTGCAATCTCTATACACCATTTCCTTTCATTAGAGGGGGTTATAATACGGATGGGTTCGACATCCGATCCACGAAACAGAGCGAGGGCTGTAAACAAAAGCCTCTGGTGAGTGCCTGATAGGTTGCATAATGTTATACAATGAAAAATATAAACTACTCAAGAGAACCACGCGGCCGCGATGTTGTGCTAGCAAATAAGCGTGGCAAGAAAACAAAATCATCGCTCACGAACACACCGGTGGCGATCCCCGCCGAACTTACTATACTACTACTCCACAACATCAAGGCGCGTTTGTTGTGTGGCGTAAGCGAGGCAACAAAAGAAAACCTATGTTTTCAGCAAAGACCGCGGTCGCGATCTTATTTGCGGCGCCTACAACAATCAAAACATTACAAAATCTAATAAGCAAGATCGCGGCGCGATCTTGCTTTGAAACTAATGTTAGGATTTACCTTCTCTGAGGGAGTCCTTAGGTGCCATGGGATCGCGGGCGCTGGCTGAGAACGAAATTCCGGTTGTTTAAGGAAGGTTCTTTAAGCCGCTGCAAGCTCGAAGGCGCTAGGCGCTTGAAGAATTCGCGGGCGCTGGAAATTCTCTGAGATGAGATGAGATGGATGGCCGTAAATTTATATAGAAATGCGGCCGCGGAAATTAAATGCCCGCCAAGCATAATGATGCGTTGATTGTCGTGCCAGCCATAATGACGCTGTACGTGCGGGCGCATTAATTACACGCCGGTTGTATTAATTACCGGCCGGCCGGCTGTATTGATTAACGGCCATAAATGCGTCCGTGCGAAAATACCCAACACAAAAAGCATGCAATCCGTACTAGAGCTCTTTATCGACTTGGACGTCCGCGTTCAAATTTCTCGCGTACAGTCAGTTAATTAAATGAACCTGACATGTTAAGCAGCCATAAAGGCCTGAAAAAGACACTAGATTAGGGATGGACAGCGACAGGAAAATTTGAATTCGGTAACAAACATTTAGAGTGAAAGCGGGAAAAGCCAATTCAAATTTGTTTGTTTTGCAAGATCTCGGAGACGCTCGAGCTGCGCCTAAGCTGTGCCAAGTTCTCCCAAGGTTTTGTTGCAGAATCCCGCATCAATTGAAGGCGCTGACAAGGGCGCTGATAATCCGCTTGCACTGCGCCGCTATACATTTCGATTTCTTCCACTGCATCGAATTTAGTCTTTTGGGCGAGGTAAAAGGGCTATCCTGATGCCTATCTCTCAGTGAAGTGAACTGAAAGTTAATGTTCCAATAAATTTCATTGATAACTACAACCTGTTAAGAATGTGCTGATAGTTCATGATCAATAATACATAATTCTTCCTTAAAGAATATTTCCTTACAGGGTTCTCGGCATTGAATTGATTCTACTGAAACATCACTATTTAATATATGGATTGATAAGATACCTGCTGATATTTTGGATTAGAATATTTAAAAATAGATGTTCTCAGCAAACCTGTGCACTCTGCTGTGTTTATTACACAATGTTCACGTGTTTTAAATATATGCTTTCTTTCTGCTTGTGGATGATACAAAACATGTTTTGGCGGCACTGCAGCTTCTGACGGGTCATTGGCTACAAGGAGACGTTGACGCCACCATTTCGAGACCTGTGAGGTAAGAGTAATGCTTTAGTGTGGAAGTCACTGCTTTAACTCTTGTGCTCGACGAGATCGCGGTCGCGATATCTTCAACCATCTACACTTGCTATTTAGTTAAGAACCCCGATATATTTATCAGTATGAGTCGAAACCACATGCTAATCTCGACATGTGTTTTCGACTCTGAGAGAAAGATATATCCGAGTTCTTAACTAAACAGCTAGTGTGGATGCTTGCAGAAAGCGCGACCGCGTTCTTGCCAATGCTCGATAAGATCGCGGTGGCGAAAGTCCTTAGCATTTTTTTAGTTCCCAATTGTCGTTTTGTACTAGAACTTTTTAAACAGAGCTCTATTTGCTTACAAACATCGCGGCCGCGATGTTCACGATCTCTTGTTTGTAGGATGGCGGATGTAATCTCGCTTTATCTGGGGAAAAAGGTGGCGTAAGGAAGAGTCCACAATTTGGCGCCATCACAATTGATTGTCCCGAGGGTATGGTGGTTGTTTGATTGTGAATGTTTTGGATGGACGGTTGCCACTACCAATTCCCCGAAATGGAAATAGAAAAAAATTGGTGAAGCCGTAGGGTGTTTTGTGTTGTGGTACAAGAAGGACATTGCTGGTCGGCTTGTGAGAGAGGAAGAAGTTTGCACCACCGTGATGACATTAAAACGCATAAACCTGGCAGGTCGGAGGCAATGAGAGATTAGGCAATAATGAGACGCGAATCATGTGCAAGGTCTTTCTAGAGATGAGTTAATTGAGAAGGCATGCACACTCATGCATGAATGCTTGCCACATGGCTTACGGGTGTGGTGTTATCGTTTTTTTGCGATCCAAACCATGATGTTCTTGGCGTGAAGTTAGGGGAAGGCTCGATAAAAGGCTACTATCATGAGCCTATTTCCAATGCCCGAAAAGATCTCTATCTTACCGCCAAGCCGGTGTGAAATGCCCCAACCGCATGACCTTGTAAGATGGCCCATAGCCTTCGTGCTCGCGTTGATAACATTCCGGTTTCTACTCTCGGGTTGCGGTGAAGGAGAAGGATGTGGAGAATGAACCTTATTCCATTAGACCCGAAATTGGCATCACAAAAGAGACCTTACCGCATGGTCAATCGGAGACCTAGGACACGCCCAAAGCCTGCACCAAATGTGAAAGAAAAACTAGTCTTTGAGGCTATTTTAGACTTCATGTCATCAACATGTCTTTGCATGAAAAGATGCTTGTGCAAATTTTACATCCAAGGAGATAGCTTGCATGAGAACCTTTTACTGGAACATGAAGTCCTCGGAGCGCACAACCTTTGCATATAACATGCTAGATCTTTGCTCGGTAGTCCCGTGTAGTCCGCGAACCGATGTTGAATAACAAACAAAAGCGTGAAAGCATGGCATAAAGCCTATGGCATACCCATTTCCACTTTTTACAAGTGGAAGAAGCTCTTCAATGATGGCCACAGAATTTGTGAGCACGGAAATAGTGGTTCTAAGAAGCCAAGGTCTCATACTTTGGCTGGCAATGCTGTGCTATCTATGTTCATAGATGAAAATGCAGACGATGCCACACCGCCGGAAAATTACGAAATTACGCGAGGGTAGCGAACAAAATGTTAAGAGGCTACCTTCGGGCCTTGACTAAGAAGGATATACACCAAGAAGTAGATATTACCGTTCTGAGAGATGACAGAGGCAAGCATATTTCTCCTTCGTCCTTTAAATGCACTTTTGGAAAGAGAATCATTCAGAGGTGGCAATAGCTAAGAGGATAGCATTTTCTAAGTGTAACACCTGTATTGACATAAAGGAAAAGCTTGCTAAGACCAGAGATCCAAATGAAAGAAAGATACTTGCAATGGAGAGAAAATCACATATGACGGCCCAGATTTCATGTAGGAGCCTTTATCGGGTCCCGGAGAGCTTTGTCTCATAGATCTCCCCGAAAGCACGCTTTAACCATTATACATGACAAGATGGATCAGAATAAGACCATGGTCCCTCGTCTAGAAAAGCTAGCAAAGTCTGTATGGAGGGGTGAACGACTGAAGGTGAGTGTTACAGGTGCTCTCATGCACGGGCATGGTATAGGTGCCTCGGGCCACTTCTCACTGGACCTCTGGCCTGATGATTCTAATTTTCATGTGGGATCCTTGAATCATACCTTGAAGACACTGGAGAATAAATCTGAGGATAATTGGGGCCATTTGAGAGATACAGATCGTCCTGAAAGCTGCTGGGGTGGAGCAATTTTAAACACAGATGCCCTTAGGACAAAAATGGTAAATGGCAGTATAAATGATTTTATGCCTCCTATCAAGGGCCCTATGGTACCGAACAAGTTGCCTAGGAGGCTTTACTTGCAGCTAGATAATTGCTCAGGTCAAAATAAGAATAGATATCTTTTCTCTTACTTGTCATACTTGGTTTGGTTAGGTGTCTTTGATCAACTGCAGCTGGGATTCATGATGGTTGGACACACCCACGATGACATAGATGCCCTCTTTGGAAACTACTCTACTCTAATGAGAAGATCAGATGCATTGACTATTCCAGAGCTTATGCAACTCTTCAGGCAGTGTAGTTCAAAGTCTCCTTCACCTTACCTTGTGTCAGAGGTTCCTAATTGGAAGGAATTCATGAAAGGTTTTATCCCTGATAAGAAGGACCGTTTATGTGGTCATTTGGAACCTCTACTCTTCAAGTTCTGCATGAAGGATGGATGGCCACTAATGTTCTACAAGATGAGGCCAGGGCATAGGGAGTGGCTCCCGAAAAGGAATCGGAAATGTGGAAGGAGGATGCCCAAGGTTTACCTATAATTCCGAGAGGGTCACCTAAGGTCGTACAGCCATATGGGAGCTTGAAAGATAGATAGATAGATAGATAGATAGTTTTAGCATTGAGAGCTTCTATTGCCAAGTACATGATGCACTGGGCAGCTATTTCTAGAGCTGGCGATAACTCATGGTCGAACACATATATGAATGAAGTTATTGACTACTGGTTCACCTTGTTGCTGAAAGTGCTTGGGGACGTGCAACCCGTAGAGTCATGTCATTCAGATTTCTGGCCCAAAGACCGTGCAAAGTGCATTGGAAGAACCCGAAAACGTGTTTGTGGATGAGCACATTGAAGCATCTCATTACGAGGGCCTTTCTCGGCTAGACCCAAGAACCGAGTTGAAATATTCGACCCCTACCAAGATGTCGAGAAAGGAATGCTCTTGCTAATCAGGCCACATGATAATTGCCCTACGTGGATGGCTTTTGCCGAAGAGGACCCAATAGAGGACCCTAATCTCCCACGTTACGAAGAGGTGTTTGTCTCTTGGTTTGAGCCTTGTTGCGAAAAGGGAACCTCATATGCAATGCAAGATAGGGATTGCTGGAGCAAGAATTGGAGACCCAATCCTAATGACCCGCCACGCTACCAACATTTGAAAACAATAGACTACTGGTTGGGGCGTAGAGACCAAAGCCGTTGTCACCGGTGATCCCCAAGAGTGTGGGGGCTCAGTTGCAAGAATTATTGGCTAAAGAAGCTAACGACGATGATGAGAACTCTTGAGGTATGCAATGCTCTTTTACATAATTACTATATCATATATAACATGCAAGTTACAATAGACTAGTTATTATTCATTACGCCTCTGCATTTTTCATCTTAACACAAGAGCTCTTACGCTTATACAATCTTTGAATGTGATTCATTCATCATCAACAGCTGCAGGAGTGATCCCTGATATCTCATAGCTATTGGCGCAGGAAGCCAAATGAGGTGGATCATAACACGAATTAGCCCAGGGCAATCTCTCAGCCCCATAGCTTTGGATCGCGGTGTAGGATCAAGAAGAATACCCCTATCTAGGCAACCGACAAGATCATTGTAGTTCATTGAGCACTTGATCGCCTCGATGTGGTGAACAGAAGAAGGCGAAAAATCCATGGGAGGTGAATGACCTCTAGCCCCGAAGTGAGCTTCTTTTATAGTCAAGTAAAATTATTGATGTGAATTATTGGGGTAGACTATAACGCCATTATTGAGCGTATGTAAGACTCATGTATACGTACAAGTATAATGCATATTTTGTATGGATATGTGTATCAAGTGAAAACATGCTTTGTGGATTTTACTAAGGTAAAAGTATTTGTGCTTGAGTAATTTAGGTGTGATTGACATTAGGGACTGCTTGCAAATAAAGTGGAGGTCGAAGAGCACAACCTTACACTATACTCAGGTGTGATACATCAGATAATATTCATTGTGCTATTACATCCTTACATAGTTCATAGGTGCTCATATCATTATTATATCCTTAACAGATACAGTAATCATCACTGATAACATTGATTATGCTTATTACATCCTTACATACTATAAAAGTGCTCATATATCATTATTATATCCTTGGCAGGTACACAAGTCTTCAACGATTCACTCGTCATCAACACCTGCTAAGGTGATGGCATTCAGCTCAAAGATCTCCTGATCAAGAAGCCAATAAAGGTGGACCACAACCCGATGAGCTTCCTACAAGCACTCGCAGAACCATCTGCTTTGGACTGGAGCCATGGATCAAGATTAACACCATTTCTATAGCATTCACACAGATCGTTGTAGCTCAAGTCGCACTTGAAGGATCGGATGTGCTCCGGACGAGGAGGCAAGGAAGCCATGGAAGATGAATGACCTCTATCACCGAATGGAGTTGCTTTTATAGTGAAGTAAAATTATTGATGTTCATTATTGGTGTAGATTGTAAGGTCATTATTGAGCTTGTACAAGTATCATGTACACGTACAAGTATAGCACATAATTTGTATGGATATGTGTATATTTGTGACCTCATGTATCTTGGGCTCGAGAACTAGGTGAAAGTATTGGTGCTTGAGCAAATTAGGTGTGCTTAAAATTCTCAAAATTGCGTTATTTTCTCCAATTAATGAAATCATGCTTCTTCTAGGCATCTGTCTCATGTTCTTGCTTACCTTTGGGCCATTGTATTCCTAATTCTTGTTCATATATTAGATTCTTCCCCGATCTTGGCATATTTCCTCCGTATTTCTTGCATATTCTCCAAGTATTTTCCTTGTTTTCGCGTACTTCATGACATTTTGAACCGGAATGCCTTACTGGTTCTTGCCTGCGCTGATCCTAAGCATTCTGTCAGTAGTTGCAGTCAGATAATAAGGAACTCAAAGAACCCAAGAATAAGTTAGGTTGATTGGTTCCCTCCTTACAGGGCTAGCTCTAAGTTGGTTTGCTCCTTTATTGGAGAAAGAAGGCCCAGAATTGCAAGATTTTGTTGCCTTCACTGCAGAACTCAAGGCATGCTTTGGAGACACCGATCATCAGTGCACAGCAGTCACAAAACTTTGCAATCTCAACCCTTGTTCGGCATCAGTATATACATCAGAATTTTGCCAAATTGCTGTAGATACAGTCTGAGATGATGTTGCACTTCGAGATTGCTTTTTAAGGGGTTTACCTGAAGATGTCAAAGATATGTTGTTATCTATGGAGGACCCTCAGACTCTAGAAGAAGCCATTAGATTTGCAGTCCGTTGTAATAATCGGCTCTTCGGATGTAGGCAAGAGAGACGTAGTCATGTCTTTCCAATCTCACAAGGATCTGTTGCTACGCCTGCCCCGGTCCATCTATAGAATCCAGCAGGTCCGGGCCCGAGCCTATGTAGATTGATCGGGCAATCCGAGGGCCCTTGTCTACTGCCGAGAAACCGCATCAGAGAGAGGCTAATCTTTGCCTCTACTGTGGAGGAGCTGATCATATTGCGCATGGATGCCGTGTGAAGCGCCCAAATCAGTCAAACAACTCCAGGGGCCGGTCCGAGTAGTAGGAGTCTCTCGTCAGATAGCCGTCATTTCTCAGACTCCGTGCATGCTTCATGACAAGCTTATCCCATCAGATAAGGTCAACAATCTCTATATCATTGGAATCAGAGGTTGGGAGGTTGGAAGCATTGACGCAACTTGATTGTAATGCAAATGCCTGCTTTATGGATAGTGCGTTCGCCACTAAGCATGCCATCCCTAGAAGTAAGATTGAGCATCCTAGTTCAGTCAGCGTGTAACGGGCCCATGGTAGACCGCTCGAGTATTCGAACCTTGAATGTGCCTGTGGGGCGTTCCCGAGACACTGGCATAAATGGGTAGAAGCGACTACTCATAAACGTCTAGACGGTTTTGCCCAGTTGGTTAAGGGCATGTCAGTTAGGAACGTTACAGTTGGTATCAGAGCAGGTCTCGAGTTCGGGTCTCCATGGGTGCCTATATGTATGGGTAATTTGCAAAGACTTGATAATCATTGTGACATGGTATAGCCTTGGATGCTCGAGGACGAGTATAGTTCTAGTGGGAGAGACTGTAACGGGCCCATGGTAGACCGCTCGAGTATTCGAACCTTGAATGTGCCTGTGGGGCGTTCCCGAGACACTGACATAAATGGGTAGAAGCGACTACTCATAAACGTCTAGACGGTTTTGCCCAGTTGGTTAAGGGCATGTCAGTTAGGAACGTTACACGGCGTGATTGATGGACGTGAGATCTCCTCGGGTGCAGTCATAGAATATACTACAACTCTTCAAGTTTTGTTCGAGGGAATTTCTTGTAGTGTCTCCTTCAATCTCATCACTAGCCCACATGCATCAATAGTCTTGGGTCTGCCCTGGCTCGAGCTACACAACCCACAGATTGATTGGCGTACTAGATCTTTTCAGTTTGCTAGCTCTAGTTCCAGTCCATCTGCAGTCCAGGGCTCTACACCAACCTCTACTTCAGTCCGTGCAGTATCGTGAGCTCTTGATTCCGTCTTTGTTGTTCATGTTTCTGCTCCATGTCCTGATTCGGCTCTTGTCTCTGCTTCAGTTCATGTCTCAGATTCTGACCATGGTCTAGATGATGTCCCAGCTCCAGTTCTTGCTTCGGTTCCTGCCCTAGTTCCTGTTCCAATTGCTCATGCTCCTGTTCCTGCTCCTGCTCCTGCTCCTGCTTCCGTAGAGGCTTCTTTAAACCCTCAGCTCCGTATCTCGAAGATCTCTCTTCACAAGTTCATTAGATCTAGTAGACAAGATCCCAGTTCGGCATTTGCAATCCAAGTTCATCCTTCGCCTAGCTCTGCTGTAGTAATGTCTGTTCCTGTCCTTCCAGATAAGTACAAGGATTTTGACGACATTTTTTATAAGGTCAAAGCCAATAGCTTCGGGAGCATCGTCCCTATGATTGCCCTATTGATCTTCAGCCAGGGACAACCCGCCATATGGCCCTATCTACGTCTTGTCATTAACAGAATTGGAGACTTTGAGGACCTACATCGAGGAGAATCTTGCGACTAGATTTATCTGACATTCTCAGTCACCTGCAAGAGCTGCTATCTTCTTTGTTTCAAAAAAGAACGGTTCTTTGCAGTTGTTGTGGATTATGGCGGCCTTAACAAGATCACTGTGCATAATCAGCTCCATGTGATTCCAGAGTTATTTGAGTGATTACAAGGTGCACGATACTTTACCAAAATCGATCTTCGAGGTGTCTATAATCTTATCCGGATCAGGAAAGGTGATGAGTGAAAGATAACCTTTCAAACTCGGTATGGTCATTTCGAGTATACCGTCATGCCTTTCGGCCTTACCAATGTTCCAGCGGTCTTTCAGCATATGGCTAACGATATTTTTTAGGGAGTTTTTGAATCTCTTTATGATCATCTATCTGGATGATATTCTGGTTTATTCGAAGATTTTGGCAGAGCATGAAGAACATGTTTGGAAGGTCCTTCAGAAGTTGCAGGGACATTAGATGTACTTTTCAAGTGTTTTTTTTTCTAAAAAGTAGATATGTGGTTTTTAATAAACTTAAAATGTCCACACATGTTGTTTTTAAAGTTAGTTGTAGTTTTCAAGTGTTTTTTTCCTAAAAAGTAGATATGTGGTTTTTAATAAACTTAAAACGTCCACGTGTTATTTTTAACTGTTGTATCGCAAAAAAACAACACTAAAAAACTACGTAGAGAATTTTGTCCGATTTTGCTAGAAACTACACGTAGTTTTCTCATTTTTGCTCTTAACTATGTTGTTTCCAAGTGTTGAAGATAAATGTGGTTTCTCAAAACAACTGTTGTTTTTAGTATTGTTTTTCTGATGAGAACAAATTTTGATATATAGTTTTACATAGAAATCACATGTAGTTTTATAAAAATAGATGTTTTCAGGTGTTGTTTTTCTAAACCAATAAATGATACTAAGATGTTTTAGGCAATGATGTTTGCTTTTGGTTAAAGTATTTTGTTAAAATGCAAATTATAGCATGCTTTATAGCTTCTTTTACATTCTTGTTTTACAACCTTTAAATGAGGGAATACTTTATGATATACTCCAGATCTACTGCTAAAACACAATTGCTTGAAACTTTCAACGGTGAAAAACAAACAATGATATTCAAAATGTATTGTTACAATAGAGTGAAAGGCTAAGACGAAGAAAGAAATTAAGCTGGTTGTGGGTAAGGTGTCCAGTAATAGCTATAAGAATACAACCTTTCGTAACCTTTCAAGCAACTCTGCCAAGTAAATATTCTTCCATATCGGGGGCACTCCATGCTCTATGATCCCCGACCGCTTCTACAAATAAAAACCAAATGAACGAAAATGAAATGATAAAGCAACAAAAGTAACAAAAAGAAAAGAATAAAATGTGCGTACCTTTGGCGATCTTTGCTGCTATAGTAGCCACAATCTCCATCAAAGACTACAGGTTGGCCATTGAACCCATCAAAGGGCGATTTATATCCATAGCGATTTTAGTCTTGCTTGCGCAAATTAACCCCCGCACAAATCTAAAACTTCAGGCAATTAAAACTTTACCGTGCTCTTGTAAGAGCTCGGTAGGCATAACAAGGATTATACTGGCGAGGATTACATAACCTCCTTTTTCTAAAATGGTGCGAAATGTGAATCCGGTTATATGCTACCCGAATGGAAAGCCCGGAGTGCCCCTAATATGGAAAAAGCGGTATGAGCCATGCTCCATGATTCCGAATGGAAAGCGGATGTACTTCAAGCGGATAAGAATACAACCTTTCAAAACCGTACCTTTTTCTTGAAAATGGTACAAGTCAGAAATCCGGCATTCCCCTGTTACTCGGCCCATTTAGTCAGAATTCGGGCTCTCCATGACCGCTTTTGCTCTGTTCTAGAAAAAACTAGGCCATAGCCACTGCGCTATCTCCACAGCAGGAAGATCAAGAATAGGAAGAGAGAAAAAAGAAATCGAAGGAGAGAAAAGGCGCGCAATAGGAGGCGGCAAAAGGAAAAAAAGAGGGTTTTGCCTCCTGAATCTCCGCTGTGGCCAATAATGTCAAAGCACCAGGATCGCAATCTCGACCATTTATTTTCCATTCATCTCAGCCGTTGATGCTATACTTTTTCCTCACCATATTTTTTTACCTATTTGCTTCTCTTCTTTACCTACTCAATATGCACAAAAATAATGGCAATGCTTTGTTGTTGCAACATTATTTTCTTATCTATTTAAAGTCAATTTATCTTCAATTTTGGCTAAAGCCTATAGGTCATTAGCAAGGACAGATTTAAAGACCCCAATCAAGGTTCAATTTAGTGGCCCACTCAACTGAGAAAGATGCTGCTCTCTATTTGAGGTTGACAGAGATAGACATGAAGCGGGAGAGGAGGGAGATAGAAGCGGCCCAAAAAAACACAATTCGAGATCAACTCTGGGCTGTTAATCTTGGCCATTAAATTAGGGCCAATAAGATCATAAGACTTGGATCATAATCTCGGCCTCTCATCTCAGTCGCTGGATGCGATACACATGACAAGCTCCACAGTTTTTTCACTCTAAACCGAGCGTTGTATGTATTGGCCATCGTCGTGTCACCCCATGCCCGCATTCCATAGTGCCCCATCATCCCCAATGATTCTTTCAGACTCGTATTATATTTCATACAAGATCAGATTTCATCCTTAAAGCGAGTAAAACATGCATTTATCTAGATAATTTGCCACTATATGTCATGCTTCACTAGATTTTGCATATAAGCGCCCAGAAGATTCGAATGAGCCATTGTTGTCCTCATCTGAGCAGCAGAGGGCTTTCATCGGACCATTTTGCTCTTAAGTATGCCATCACCGGGCACCCTCCCTTATTCATTTGTGTCAATTTAAAACTCGGGATTTCTCCCATGCATTATTTTGGTAGAATAGCCATTCCGGCGAGATGGCAATGGTTTCGTGCTGGAATAGAGCAAGAGCTCCCCTGCTCTGAGGCAACGCTTCCAACGGTTAATGCAACAACCAATACCGGCCATTGTCTGCAAGAGTTGCCACAAAATTTCCTTTGCTCGGATCTTTTCTGCCTGTTTGCTTATAGCTGAAATCCTGGCTGGTTCTATGGGTCTGTCGCAGAAAATATAGAACCCGTTAATTCTTTCTAAGCATTGCCCAGGCCCTGTTGGATCTTCTCATCCATGAAATTGTAAAAAAAAGCGGCCCTGGATCCTTCCTTTTCCGCCGACCAAGTCATCCTTTCTCCGTCCAATTTATGCAAACTGGAGGCTTAGACCTCTGTCAGATCCTTCTAGCAGAGGACGAAGATTTGGAGTAGCTAAGAACCTAGGATAATCAGTGGAAAACGACATAACACCCTTGGGATTTTCGTTGTCTTCTTACCTGCTTCAGCAATTACGAGGCTGCTTCAGACATAGAGTAATTTGCACCCAGTTTTCAAAGATTTCTGGACCCTGTTTTAGAGATTTCGCTGGACTTCATTGTGCTCTATTGGAACTCTGCCGGAATAGCGTTTCATTGTGCTTCATGCTTCGCTGAGAATAGAGTTTCGGCCGCCGCGATAAATTTCTTGTAGATATTACCAGCCTTTGATATAATAATTGGACTTCAACTAGACCAATAGGGAAAACATGCAGGAGTTGAACCTATATTCTTGCCATATGTTTCAGTGCCCATGGAATAAAAAGTTGTTGCTTTTGATTATGGGGGCATTAACATAACATCTAACAATGTTTGCATGCCACGGAGCAAGGGGGCCTTAGCATAACATCTAACAATGTATTGAGTTAGGAAACAATGTATTGAGTTAGGTATTCGATTGTTTATGTGAAATTGCAATGACTAATGAAATCCATGTTGCATCACTGTCCCTTTAGCAAATGTTGATTGAAGAAGATGATCTGAACAGCAAAACACTATGGAGAGAGGAGGAGACGCAGCAAGCAACAGAGGAGCAAGAAACTTGTGTCTATATCTAATGGTCTTGTTATACTCCACAAAGGCATCCCTTAAAAATAACATAAGATCTTTAAAGAGATTTCCAGGATCCTTTATTCCTATCCTCTGCTTCGACATTTTTTCCCTGCCACAGTGTGATGATAAAATTCAATAAGGCTAAGACCAGCCAAGAAAGAACTTCCGATTAGTCCTTCCTGTTCCGGAAGCTCGCTTGTCTGTTAAGATTTGGGTCTTCTAGATAATCATGCTCTGATCAAAGAGCATTTATTATACATGGGGAATTCATATGTTTCTGTGGGGTCTCTCTCCGGTGTTTTAATTGACAAAAGAATGGTGCGCAGAGTGAGGAAGGGTGTCATAATCGAGGATTAAAGCGTCCACCGATCCGCTGGCGGCAAAAGCTTTTTGTTTTGGGCGATTGTCGGAGGTGTCCGGGGGACCCAAATAACATAGTCTAGGTGTATTGTGGAGCATCTTATATGTTCTGACTTCTCACGGGCGTTAAAATTCCATCGTGATCACCCACCCCCCCCCACAAAAACCGCTCGGAAAAAACATGGAGGGAAGAAAATTTTTTAAGGCTAAGGGTTTGAACAGGCAAAAATGGTGGATATATAACGTGTTTGCTTACTAAATTAAGGTCATTTTTATTTTGGAAAAAACGTCACCCTTTAGATGCTTTGTATGGCGGCAACTCCTCTGCCTCCCAATGCAAGAATTTGATCCTATTATGCATCAGTTATGATCAGTCTGCCCATCCGGATCTGCCAAAAAAATTATCTTCCTCTTTATTAGGTGGCTGCAACTGTGAAAATTCTGGAAAAAAATTTAGCACCAAAACCGGCAAAGGGCGAAGACTCTGTCTGGGAGCTGAAGCATCGAGTTGAAAATTGATGCACGGGCACAAAGTTCTAATGCCCATTTTAAAATTTTAGCTGTGAAGTAAATTCTGATGTATTTTTTAGAACCATTGGGCAAAAACAGGAGGATCCGGGTGGGTAGAAATTTTGAAGGAAGCGGGGATAGAGTAGAATCTAGACATGGCGGAAATGAAGAATCGAATCTTGGCGAGCTAGAAGGAAGCTGGAGCTCTTAGCTATGGCGGACCAAATAAAAAAGAGGCGACATTTTGAAGAAAAGCGAGGGATTCTCGGCGATGGCGGGAAGCACGACAAACGAATAATTCCCATCGATCCACCCTGATCATATCAATTACAACTCTCAAAGAAAAAACCACATAAGCAACAAAAAGCCAGCACCATTTCCTTGATGTGAACGACATTGTTTTTTGCTGCAATGGCAAAGCAAACCCTTTCTACACATTACCTTTCGTCGAGTTTGGTTCAGGCTGATATAGAGGGCACCTAACGACTCCAAGACGGTTATGGACATGCGACCTCCCCTTCAAATAACCACGAATTCCAATAACTAGTCAAAGCTATGTCTGGCAGGCAATTTTGAAGCACACTAGTCACAACATTCCCATAACTTCCGATTTCAGCAACAACGAGCCCATCTCCACAACACGAAAAAAGCAAACCAACGAGCGGGCAGCTCCTTAAATTGCTCGGAATCCCTCATCAATGCCAAATATTCCAAGATTGGCCCCAGTTATGACCTCGGGGCGTGTACTACCTGCCTAGCACAGCAGGTCCGCAGGGCCGCAATCTTTCCATAGATCCGGGCAATCCTTCCAGCCAATTTCAGAAGACGTCACTCCTTTTTTTTTTTTTCATTTTTTTTCAAAGACACGTGTCTCTTCCAGGTTTTTTTTTTTGCATCAAAGAAAATAGAAAGAAGCAAAAAAGGAACATGCTTTATATATGAGTGAAAAGTCATATGCCTTATAGACCATAGTGGGATGTATTGTCTTTAGTATGCTCGACTAATGTACAGAATGATAAGGCTCTTGATGGATTGGTTGATGTAGCTTGAACTGCTAGTAGGGTTGTTGCCTAGACTAGTTGTTTCCGAGTTTTTTTTTAGAAATTTCATTTCATTGGCCTTACCAGTGATGCATCCTATCCATTTGGTATAAATGAGCAATACTTGAATATTGAAAATAATACTACCAATGATGCTGGATTTGTGTATTCAGGATATGGACGATACTCAATGGGAGTATAATATGGAATTTGTACCACTAGTTTGGAACAAAACCCTTGGACCATTAGGGTATGAAGGCAGCAAGGATTGCATGTCCCAGTTATGCATTGCAAACTCTGCTCAGCTGCATTAAAAATCCAAAAGTTCATATGCTCCTGCTGGAAAGAGAAGCTGCAAGGAAGCCTGAAGACTTATCAGCCATATCTCGCTTTGGCTTCAATGGTTGGTTAAATATGTATGGTACCCTAGATAAACAAAGCGGGAAATGAATGGGAAGATGCCATTAAAATCATTGACGATGTCTATAAGGCCTTGCCTAGCAAGATGTACAATTGGACCATGGAGGAAGATCAAGCAAAAGGTTATTTCTTCTCTGGAGTAAAGGCTTTCGAAAAAGCCAACAAAATAAAATTTCTTGCGAAGACAATGCTATATGCGATAAGGGCATCACAAGTAATAATGGATAAGATGATGAGGATCCATTCGGGGAGTCACTTTTATCCGAAGGGGACAAAAAAACCATGAACACCAAAGTATCAAGTGGAAAAGAAGAGGATGACAGAGAATTCAGTTTTACTTTGCACAATTGCCTCATTTTTCTGATTATACTAGAAAGGCTAGTTGAAGGGCATCCTTTGTTTTGCAATTCAGGTATATGGCGCACCAAAAACTTTGGGGCCCTGGACCCAATTAGTAGCGACTCTTGGATAATGCTAGGGGATATTACACTGGAACAAGAGCATGCTACAAAGACAGCAGCAGAAAGAATGGAAAAGATGGTGCACAAGATTGAGACTTAATGTAGACCATAGATTTTTTGATAAAAAGTGTGAGAGGGATGAAAATATGTATTTAAGGCAGAAAGGCCACATGGCCTACTCCACAATTCCAAGAGATGGCTTTTATTTAAAAAGAGTCTGGAGGACCATGTGTCCTTACCTAAAATGTGTATGTGAACCTCGGACTAAATGGAATTCATGTAAGGACAACATGATGTGGTTAGATCATGTTGTCTAGTGCATCAACCCTTTTAATTTGGGTTTTTCCGGTTTGGCTAAAAACTTTTTTGGATTTTTTGAAAGTTCATTTTTCTAAGGTTTTAAGAGTTTTGGCTCCCGGAAAAAAATTTCGATTGTCTAAAAATCGAGAAAATTTTGTGAGTATGATTTATGCGTTCGTGTTTTACGTGCAAATAATTTTTCTTTCGTGCATGCCCACAACCTTTCCTCTTCCAGCATTTTCGTGCAGATGCAGATGGGGCGTGAATGGCTTGGGCGCCTACAGATTCTAAGCATGGCGCTGATCTTCATGAAGGTTAGGGCATTTAATTCTGCTGCTAATCTTCATGATGCAGGTTAAGGTGTTTAGTTCTGCTGCTGATATTTAGGGCTTCTTGGTGTGCATCTAGCTTGAATAGATTGTTGTGATTTACTATAGATCTGGTTGGTGTTACGTAGACCCTTTTCCACAGGTGGTTTTCTTTGAACCATATGGTCTCTCTACAATGCTGGATGCAGTTTAGAAAATGTATATTGCAAGTTAGTTTACTAATATGCATTTCTGTCCGCAACCAAATGGCATGAGTAAGAGAGGTTCTTTGCATTTCGGGCACATCAAATACATGCGTTCAAATGACGTCAATTGTTCCATGTATAGAATCTCATCCTGTAACTGGATTTATGCAAATGGCCTCATTGTACTGTATATAGAATCTCATCCCAAAACAGAGTGTATGCAAAAGCCCTAAGGTAACGATATTTAGTTTTTACACAATGTTTGTTGTGCAAATGCCTTTGTTATTCAGGTTCATCATAACAATAATTTAAATTTGGATGCAAACCTTTCAAGTATGTGAACATCTTCATTAGAGGTGTAACACAAAAGCAATAGGCCCTATTAGGAGGTTGCATGCCAGAACACAGCATGAGCCTGGTAAAGAGCTATAGTACTGATATATGCATGTGCAGGGGTCGACATTTGTATATCGGAGTCCAAAAATCTTCAAAGCCTTTTGCAGAAGGTAACGAATTTTCTAAGACTCTTAGTTTATTTCCCCCCTCGCTTGCCATTGTTGCATCATCTTCGTCTTAGGTCTGTCTGTAGACAATGGAGTACTCTGTTTTTTTCAACTTCTTATATGGAGCATTGTAGCACAGCATCAGCCTCTTTCTTCTTAGCTCTATTTGAGCGAGAACGTGATGTCTCAGGTCCTGGATGGCAGCAAAACAAAGTCTGTGATAGCTTTGGGAAGGCTTCACTGGATTTGAGGAAAGAGGGGCCTAGAATGCAGGTATTATACAATCACTTTGCAGGCCCTTGGCATCCTCTTTCCAGGCCTTTAATCCCTTACAATCTTTGTGATAGTATGAACATTAATAGCTATCTGCCTTAACGATATTTAGTTTTTTTCACAATGTTTGTTGCGCAAATGCAACACTTACAAAGGAGATCTGTATCCTTTGTTATTCAGGTTCATCAGAACAATAATTTTATTTTGGATGCAAACCTTTCAAGTATGTGAACATCTTCATTAGAGGCGCAACACAAAAACAATAGACCCTACTAGGAGGTTGCATGCCAGAACACAGCATGAGCCTGGTAAAGAGCTATAGTACTGATATATGCATGTGCAGGGGTTGACATTTGTATATCGGAGTGGATAGACCAAAAATCTTCAGAGCCTTTTGCAGAAGGTAACAAATTTTCTAAGACTCTTAGTTTATTTCCCCCCTAGCTTGCCATTGTTGCATCGTCTTCGTCTTAAGTCTGTCTGTAGACAATGGAGTACTTTGTTTTTTTCAACTTCTTATATGGACCATTGTAGCACGACATCGGCCTCTTTTTTCTTAGCTCTATTTGACGAGAACTCGATGTCTCAGGTCCTGGATGGCAGCAAAATGCAGTTTGTGATAGCTTTGAAAAGGCTTGGCTGGATTTGGGGAAAGAGGGGCCTGGAATGCAGGTCTTATTATACGATCACTTTGCAGGCTTTTGGCATCCGCTTTCCAGGCCTTTAATCCTTTACAATCTTGGTGATAATATGAACATCAATAGCTATGTGCCTCTTACCTCTGCAGGAGGTTTAATATGCTTTCGAAATCTGAATGATCACATGCCAAAGAAGCGAATATTAGTTGTATGTAACCTTGTACTGAATGAGTGGATCAATATCCCTGAGGTTGTCTGGGAGGCCGGTTTTGACACTGTCGTTATGTCTATTGGACATTGTTGCTTATATCCAAAACAGGCAGGCCCAGGGTTTTTGCTAGCATTAGCAGCAAGGCAAGTTCCACCCTTTGTATTCGATTCAATGACAGGATGTTGGACACAAGTTCCTATAGATGTTTTTCTTGACTATAAAGATTATTGCTCCTATGAAACTGTTATTGTCAGGGGAATTGCATATTTTCTTGCATTTGATAATATCTACAATGGGAGGTACTATGACAAAATGGACGATCCAATTGTTATAACGTATGATATAATCCAACAAAAGATCAGTCTTTGTTATCCTTTAAGCGAAGGAACTTGTGAAGATGTGAGGCCTCAGTTGTTTGAATTATATGGCCAAGTAGTGATGATGGGGTTTGGTCGAATGGATGGATAGTGCTGTGGACATATAATACTGGCACATCCGAATGGAGGTTATTGAAGTCTATCACAACACTACCTTGGGGAAAGGATGGAGATTATACTAAATCATGGATGTTTGGGGTCCCTCAAAATCATAACTTTTCTCGGTTGCATCTGTATAAGGTAAGAAATACAGTGAATGAAACTTATAGAGACATGCTTACTTGGAGGAGCTCAAAGGATTGCACTATTGATTTGCCATTATTTGCTTGCTTTTGCAGGTTACATGCAGATGTTTTAGCATACTGAGAGCATGCTTACTGAAGATGGTTTTGCATATCGAACAAGACTTTCTCTGCCCATTCCATAGAACATCCTCAGGTAGCGTCATAAGTAACTAATTTGTGTCTTGCATTGTCTTCAAGTGCAGTTGAAAAGCTTGCTTTATTTATTTTCTAATTTCAACTTTATACAAATCATTTTTGAAATTCTTTTTATGTACGTGTTTTGTAAAATCTTATGGCTGGCTATGCCTCCATCTTTATTTTTTGCTCTACGTTACAACGAGCTCTGAGCCATGTTGCAGAAAAGATATTAGCTAGTTCGTACATGTCTGATATTGTGTGTCTTGAAAATGTGCAAGCAATTTCTGCACCCAAACCACAAATAGGATAGAATAGATTCACAACTTCCCCAAATATTTCCCATCTGTTCACAGGTCTTTCACCAAATCCAAGTTACCATTTCAGGCATGGCCAGCTATGAATTTTGACAATGCCGAAGGCAAAGGCCTTATGCAATTTCTTGGCCTCAATTCATCATAGAAGTAAAAAGCTCCGTCCACAGCGATAAAAGCTTCAGCGTCTGATTTGCCATAATTCAAAAATTTGGTACTACCCATGTTGGTTGGACTTCTTACCCCCAATGCTCGCATGGCTTTTATCTCCAATTCCAGCAGACTTTTCAGGTTGGAATTTGCACAATCTTGAACTATATGGTGTCTCTACAATGCTGGATGCAATGTATATTGCAGGTTAGTTTTTCTAATATGCATTTCTGCCCGCAACCAAATGGCACGAGTAAGAGAGGTTCTTTGCATCTCGGGCACATAAAACATTTGCCTCAAATACATGTGTTCAAATGACCTTAATTGTACCATGTATAGAATCTCATCCTGTCCCTGGGTTTATGCAAATGGCCTCATTGTACTGTATATAGAATCTCATCCCAAAACAGGGTGTATGCAAAGGCCCTAAGGTAACGATATTTAGATTTTTCACAATGTTTGTTGTGCAAATGCAACATTTACAAAGGAGATCTGTATCCTTTGTTATTCAGGTTCATCAGAAGGATAATTTAATTTTGGATGCAAACCTTTCAGGTATGCTAACATCTTCATTAGAGGTGTAACACAAAAGCAATAGGCCCTACTAGGAGGTTGCATGCCAGAACACAACATGAGCCTGGCAAATATTATTGTAAGTACTATCCATGCTTTTATGTTTTTTGCAGATATTTTCATTGAGGCGAAGGAAGAACTGATATGATTGTATGTCTCTATGTAGCTAAATTGGCAGAGGATGTACATTCTTTTGCAGAATTGGACCTCTTAAAGACACTAAGATTACAAAAACAGCATGTTGCAGGTTTTGAAGCAGAAACTTGATCAAAAGCTTTCTCTCTAATTCTACTTATGTTCCAGCTAAGATTGTATCTCAGAAAATGAAAAAGACAAGCCTGTTGGTACATGCTTGCAAATCTCTATCAATAGACATGCATATTTCTTCGTCTTCCATGGCCTATGGCCTTTAAGGGTGTCGAAAAGTAGAAATTCTTTTGGCAACAAGCACCTTGGTTAATGATGACATGTTAATGATAAAAGTAAAAGTACAAAATTCAAAACATTTGAGTTGCAAGCTGTAATTTGTTATTTCGTAGCGCACAACAATCAAAACCATTCAGGAATTAGTGGATTGAAAGGCCAATGGTCTTCAATGTTGCTCATGATTTTTTGTTTTCTTGCTATGTGTTTTACCTAAAGACCTGTGCTTCATATTCTAAATTTTCCCTTTGGAATTGATGTAATATCATTCTTTTAGGTTCTTAACTACAACTTGGAAATCCCTAATTGTATGTTTGTCCAATATCTCTAATATTTTATGTAATTTCATCATATCAGCGTAATTAGTGACCAACCTAAAGTAGCATAGAAACTACATGTGCAAGATATACTCAAGAATATGTTCAACAAAATCTTTTGCGTACCATCCTTTTTGGATGAGAGACCTTGCATATGAACAATTTAGAATTTTTGGCACATGCCTATGTTCTTAGGTGGACTTACAATGGACTAATAGCAATTGGATTTGGATGTCCATGTGCTTGGATAATTGTCCTCAATTCAAGATTGCTAAACTATTTGCTTCGCTAAAAAATAAATCAACCAGTATATATTTTGAGGCAAGGAGGAGTATATCATCTCTATTATTCTATGATCCCTTTCAACTCTAGAAAGGCAATCTGCTTATACCTACTCCTTCATGGTTGCATACATCAAAATTGCAATATCATCTCCTTTCTTCTACATGCCCCTTTCAAATGTAGCAAGGCAATGCACTTCTACCTATTTCTTCATGGTTGCCTATATTCAAATTGTACTCAAGCCCGGCAACGCTGGGCATCCATAACTAGTGTTCAATAATTTGGATAATGTTTTCCCTAATATGTCCAAAGTGGCCCAGAGGGTGACAATGAGGAAATTCTTGAAAACCACATTAAGGGATGGTATTTTGGCATATTTATCCTGTTTAGAAATAAGAAATACTCTGATCAACATGACATAGATGCTAGCTGCAAACCCATGGTCGGATTTAAAGTTAAAATTTCCTAACTGTAGAATGGCAGTAATTTGTGAAAGGACCATCAAACCAGTGACATTCATGTTGAATCTTGAAGCAGGTTCCAGCAATAGTTTCAACAAAAGAACAAAATCTAATAGGGGGAAGATAGGAAGCGCTCCTGCTGGAAAGGGGTACACTCCTCCTCGTACTATGGTTGCACCAAACATAAGCAATTTCAGTATAGCAGAAAATTCAATCATTGAGAATGTGAGAACGCCAAACACGCTGGAGAATTCAGTCAACACACAAATGTTGGAAAGCAATCGAAAGATAGCAGACGGAGTTGTACAACACTTGAATATGAAAAATAGGTATGTCAAAATAGGCTTGGTCGAAGTGCATCCTTCCAAAATGGGCAGGTGGTCTGGGGATGATGGACTTCTTACTGCAGAGCAAAGTCCTTATTTCAAAGTTCATTTGGAGACTTTTGAATGGTGAAGATGACTCTCCTGGTTTATGCCTCCTTAGACAAGCTCTTGGTCACTATACCCCTCTAGGCAAGAAGGTTGTTAAAGCAGTCCTATCTTGGGCATTATTTCAAACTATGCAACCTTTTCCAAGTGCTTCTCCATTTTTGCGTGGCTTGTTGACAACATGGGAGGCATCAAACATATTTTCTGGCCATGCCCCGCCATCCACACCCTATTGGAGACTCCATAGTGGTGGGCACCATTGCCTCCAGACCCCTCAGCACCTCCACTAGCAGTATCAGTTCATCCCCTTACACATAGATGATGGGTTCTTGCACGTGTTGTCTCTATTCAAGCATGGGGTCGCCTATTGTCTTGGCCTGAATTTCAGGCAAAGTTCCTGCTCTCTTGTTGGGATGTGTTTCAATGGGAGGTGGTCGCAGAAAATTTGCCGCTTACAGTGAAAGTTGGTGTTGCTGAAAGGGTGCCATGGTACTGTCATGAAAATATTCACAAAAGCAAGCACTTTGTCAGATCAGTATCATCGCCTTCTTTAGCATCACGGCCCCTCCAGTTGCCAGATGGGTGGCACCTACAGATTCCACAGCCTGCTTTATGTCGTACATGGCGATGGCTTTGGAATAGGTCGCTCCACTCTAAAGTCTCCCTGCCTAAAAATGGTACCTCGTATGTACTCGCAAATGGTACGAGAAGACAGCCAAACATTGTTCAACTAGGGTTCTGCACTAAGTGTGAGTATCTCAACTTTATAATACACCTATACATATTTACATTGAATTTTGATTCATCCGCTTTCCAAATTAGTAATGAGGTATACTTAAATAATTATACTCCTTCAGATTTTCCACCCCATATCTCGTTTGATTCTACTTTTGTTAGCTGCTTATTCCTCATTCTAGCTGACTCCGAGATTCCTTGAGTTACTACTACTATTGAAGTGACCGCCATGTCTGATTCGAGTCCGTCCTCCCAAGTTCTAAAGAATGTTCTTCGATGTGTCCCCTCATTGGGGCAGATTTGGAGTCTCAAAATGGTAGATTAAGGAAATCCACATGGAATTTTGACAACCAATAAGAGAAGGGCATTTTCCATGCGAATCAGAATTATGTGGCGAGAAGGGGGGAGTGGAGAGGGCGTGCTTATTTGTCATCCATATGGCCAATTTTTACAAGTCATGTATTAGCATATCATGCAATTAATGATGCATGATCCACTAGGTTTTTAATTCTTGTCTCTGCATTGTATCATGTATTGTTTGAGTGTGATTAATAAAATCTGACATCCTTCAAAAGAAAAAAAAATGCTAGATGTTGAAGTTTTGAAATATCAAGTACCTATGAATTACGATGCATCAAGAATGGCATAGTTCTATATTGTGAAATTTGTATACAAAGAATGTAAAATATCAAGGCAGTCATCAAATGCAATGGAGATGGAAGTACATGACAGGCGACATGAAACAACAACAGAAAAAAGAGGGTGCTCAAGGTGAGTAGAAACATTTCAATTATAATCTAGACCATGTCAAAAAATTGAGTACACTTTTAGAATTGCAAATCATCTTTTTTTATATGATGGTGAATTCTATAGTTGTTTGTTCCATTAGTATATAGGAAAGCTTTAGTATCGAAATAGTGTAACATTAAGCTTTTTTTGCATTTGTGTTCTTTGATTAAATCAAGTGATGTAATTTTATTAAAAGATATTAAAAGCCAAATTCTGAACATCTTACTGATGCTTAGTTAAATAAAATCATTCAACATTGTGAGCGCCAAAGAAACTATCAAGCTCGAAAGAAATTAAATACCACTACAACTCCAATACTTGAGAGATAAATATTTGATGAACGAAAGAGTGACTTGTCATTGTGGGATAAGACAAGTTCCATGGGATTGTAATTGCAAATCAAATCCGCATGGATCAACAAATAGAAGCTTTGAATTCTGTAGCTCTCATCTCATTAGTAAGATATGTCAAACATGTCACACCTAGCTTCTAAACACTCAGAGTTCAAGTTTTTGTTGCAATAATGGCCACTGCTTACGTCCAACTATTGAACAACTTTCAGATCAATTATTGGAGCTATACCGTTCGTTTTGATTCACTGCACTTGGTGTTAAAGGAGCGACTTTCTCACCTTAAAAATACCTTCAGCTCTTGCAATCATGGGTCGAACATATCATCGTCTTCTATTTGCAGATGAGCCAAATAATACTTTGCATTGGTACATATATGATAATGCACATCGATATGAAGTTGTCATGACAGGCAAATATTAGCCACTTGGATCATGCAAGTTATTGCAACATTAGATGCTATGAATTCATATGTCAAAGAGTTGCAAACGATCAAAAAATTGCATGCTTCATTCAAAACACTCACTCTCATAGATCCAACAACATCAGATGAGATTGCTAGCATAATGCATACCAATGGCAATATCACAATCAAACCACGAATTGCAGCAATTTGGATGTGAAGTGACCATAAACCAATATTATTAGGGTGGGTTTGCACTAGGGGATTAAATTTAGTTAGATTAGAAAAAGTAGGTTAATTGGCTTCACACCATTCCCGCTACAAAATTATGTTAGGTCCGCGACGGTCAAAGAGGGTTAATTTTTAATGGATTTAGTTTCATTAACCCCTCCTTGAGAGGATACTTAAGACAATTAAATTTCTTTTGCTCACCCACTTTATAACTCATTTTAACAAAATCCATTGTCGTGAACCTCTTTTTAACTGAATTTGTTAGTTTAGTAAATTAACTTAACCGTTGACGTTGACATGAATGCATTTTTTATCAAATCGTTATGTAAAATTTTTAACATAACATTGGTATGAAGTGCAAAATAATTTAATCATAATGGGTAAGGTGATAAAAGTTAAATTTTAACATAATATAATGGTAGGTGTGAGTATCCTTAATAATACATATGAAACTCTTCAATATCATTGCCCGTTCCACATAAGGATGGCATCCACAATGAGTACAATGCAAAATGTCTCAAATTGACTAGTATCGAACCTGATTATTGCATAAACCTCATTTCTCACTATTGGGCAGACTCTGCAATGAATATCTCGTGGACATGTACTCGAGAGTGGAAAAAGCAAGTAGTACAGAAGAGCCACGACAGTTTGCGCCTCTACGAGGCGAGTTATTTCCTCCCAGTGTCGGGATGCGAAACCATCCACATGGACTGCCCATAGGTCGTCATAATCTGCTCATAATGACCTGAAGGTATTGAATTATGTTCCTCCGTGTTCCCTTCCTGCTCCTTGAGATGTTGGGCTGCAAGATATTAGTTGATTTTCCTCTCATACCAAGTCTATCTTGTATAGCATAGAACTCTTTGTCTGTTGGCAAGTCGGCTTCATTCATTCTTGTTTTGACTTGTAGGAAGGTTTCCCTATTTGCTATGCTAGTGCCACGGTAAGCTTATATCTCTCTCTCCTCCATTGTATTCTTCCACAAGACCTTAAAGGGAGTAGAGGCAGTATACCTACTTATTGTATTATCAGGGTTGGGAGATACAAAAGACTGGCCGATAATATTGACCATGTCATATTGGTGAGGAGAGCCATAACACCACGTCTTCGACTTTGCAATACTCCATATGCGACTGGGTTAATTAACAGTAACGGCTACCCACATGACAACAAAAGACCCTGAAGAAGTAGCAACTGCCATTCAAGGGAGAACAACATGAAACACCCTCAGAAACTTAGGTGCAAGACTTAGTGCTTGCAGGACAATTCAGACTACCATTTCTATTGAAAGAGTTATTTCATATATTCAATTCCGGATATATAAATATGTAAACTTCTTGTATATTTTATTTGTTCTCTTGTTTTCTTTGCCTGGTCAAAATGTAACATATGTGACACTATGAAATGTGTGCAGCAAGAACAACAAGGATCGTTAAGCCTAATAGGCATTGGCAAGACGAAAAATCCTCCCAAGGCATTATCAGCTTAGAAACCTCTACGAAAAAATTTGGGACTTTGACCCTGGAGAAAGAGATGTCAATGAGGTCAAATATATAAGAGATCAAGGCCTTGCTAGCAAAGAAGGCAAGGAAATTGCAGGATCATAATGTGCAATTGTTGCAGGCATCTCTACAGTCGAAGAACAAGGGAAAGAAGAGGAGCAGATAGAGATCTCCCAGCTCTAGCTTGACCTCAGAAAGCTCTAATTCCGATTCAGAATCGGAAGAAGAGGTGGAAAGTGAACCAGAATTGAACCACCAGGCAGGCCGTAACAAAGATAAGGCTGACAAGGGCTCCGACTATCAGAAGAAAGTGGACTCTGCCCTAAGTAACGTATGAAAAGCCCGAAATTCGAGCAAGTTTTAGATAATAACAAGTCAGTAATGGAGGCAGAGATGTGGTTGGATGAAATGAGGGAGTACGAAAATGCTTATGGCCTGAAGGATAAAGACAAGGGCAGGGTTGCCACAACAAATCTAAAAGTTGTAGCAAGGATTTGGTGGAAGGGAGATGCTAAGGCCCATAGGTTGAGCAAAGATAGGTGTAAGTTCTTAAAGTTTGCCAAGGCATTCAAACGCCATTATGTTCAGAGGGAACACAAATCCCACATGATGCAGGCCTTCTATAAGCTAGAATAGGGCAACAAATCCGCGCAGAAATACACAAAAGAATTTATGAGGCTAAGGCTCTATGTTGCCAAAGTTAAGTGAAATGAATATGGTAGAAGGACATAGAAGGCTGAACGATGAAATCTGAAAGCTCATCAGGGCTATCAACCCACAGACCATGTCAGAAGTAGAGTCCAAGGCGCTTAGCCTATAAGGAATGCGACTCCAGGAGCATGGGCATATATGATAAAGGCAAGAGCTTGGGGGCATATAGTCTAAGAGCAACCAGCCTGCACCTACTAGAGCCCTTACAATGCAAACTATAGAAAGCAGCAGGATAAAAAGCAGGTAAGCTGTAAGGATAAAGGACAAGTAGGAGGATCCAACTACTCAAAAACAGTGAAGCAGTACTTACAATCCATTTTGAAGGAGAAAAGACAAGAACGTATAGACAAACATTTGTGCTTTGGGTGTTTCCAGCTTGGGCACATGACCCATAGCTGTCCCTTCGTGATGCATGTGGCTCTTGCAAAGCTAAAAGGATGGGAGGCTCCTCTAGAGGAGGACGACGAGAAAGCTCGTAACTATATTCACGATGAATGTCATATCCTTGGAGCAATTGAGAAGAAAATGCTGAAAGCCAGTATCAGGTGATATCTACCATTGGCAGGATAGCAGCCAAGTCCTTCATGGTGCTCATAGATAGGGGAAGCACCCATAATTTTAGTTCACTAAGGATGGCTGAAATACTCAAGTTGAAAATGTTGAAGTCAAAGCCCATACCTGTAGTATTGGCAAATGGTGCAATCAGATACATGACATAAAAGAGGGTGAACTTCAACATAGACTTGCCATGCATTAATATTGGAATGGGAGCAGAAGTCATGACTATAGGAAATACGACCTCATCATAGGAATGAAGTATCTCATTCCAACAAAAGTAGCGATAGATTGCGAGAACCGAAAAGCAACCATGACGACACTAAACAACAAGATGATAGAAATAGCTTGTAAAGAAGTCACCCCAATTATGCAATGCATGTCTAGTAAGAAGTTACTCAAATGCATTAAGCGGGAGCAAGTAGCATATATTTTTAAATTGTAGCATGTGGATGAGGAGACAAAGAAGAAAAGGAGGACAAGACCTTAAGTAAACTACCCAAACAAGTGACTAATTGATCAAAGAGTTTCATGATCTATTTCCGAATGAGATCAAGAAACTCCCTCCATATAGAGAAGTCAAGTGTGAAATAAGGCTCGAGACGGGCACAAGATCCACAAGTAATGCGCTATACAAGATGACAAAGCATGAACTAGCTGGGCTAAAGAAACAATTACAGGAGCTATTAGATCAAGGGTTCATAAGACCTAGCGCATCCTGGTTCAGAAAGAAGGATGGAACCCTGAGGATGTGTATTGGTTATTGTCAATTAAACAAGTACACCATCAAGAACAAGTATGCCTTACCCAGAGAAGATGATGAAGGAGCCAAGGTCTTCTCGAAGATAGATTTGAGATGAGGTTATTCCCAGACCAGGATAAACTAAGAAAATATTCATAAGATAGCTTTCAGAACAAGATATGGCTACTATGAATTTACGGTCATGCCATTCGGATTGTCCAGTGCCTTCGCAACCTTCTTGAGACTCATGAATGACATTTTTTGTGAGTTCCTTGGCAATTTTGTCATCGTATTCTTTAATGACATTTTAGTATATAGCAGGACTCTGGAGTAGCATGTCCAACATTTAAGAAGGGTATTGGAAAAGCTAAGGAGGCATCAACTCTACACGAAGTTATCCAAATGTCACTTCGTCACTAGAGTATTTGGGGACATCATATCAGCCGAAGGAGCCTCTGTGACCCCGTCAAGATTCAAACAGTAATCAAATGGCCATCGCTGAAGAATGTGCATGAGGTGAGAAGCTTCTTGGGCTTAACAAGGTATTACAGGAAGTTTGTGAAGAACTTCGCCAAGATAGCTGCACCATTGATAGAGCTCACTACTGCGAAAAAAGATAAAGAACTGGGCAGACCATTGGCACAAGAAGCCCCCAAGAAGGACTTCAGAAGCTTAAGGAAGCTTTAATAACCATGTCAGTGCTCAAATTGCCAGATCCAGAAAAGGTTAAGCCGGTAGCGACCGGTGCAAGTAAGATTGCAAATGGCATAGTGCTAATGCAGGAGGAAAGGATAATGGCATATGACTCTCGCAAAATGAACGACGCAGAAACTCGACCAGGAGCTGCTAGCAGCATTGTGGGCACTTAAAATCTATTTGTTCGGATCTATTTATCTCATGCTTAGTTGGAAAAGCAATACATACTTGTTCGGATCTATTTTTAACCGGCAGCTCCTCAGTAATTTCAAATCTTAACTGTTAGATCTAGACCAATGATTAGGCGTAATGTTCTAGAACAACATGATAAACAAGCAATGCTTGGTTATTCCAATAAACAGGCAACAAACTTATAATAAACGATCTCGGCAAAAATACGCGCCTTGATGCAGAATACATTCATCCCTACACGGTTCAACCCAAAATGGAGAAAATGGAGCTTTCTCTGTATGCTATCCGAAAAAGATTACTTCTAAAACCCAGTTCATACTCCAAAGCTTTGTTGCGGATTTGTATTTTGATGATCTGAGCGTGGCGCTATAACAAGGCAGAATGGACTGAAATCTGCAGAAATGGGTTAGAATATGGTGATGGCGAAATGGGGCTTGAATCAAAGTTAAATCTCCGGGTTAAAGGGGCCAAACCCTAGGCTCGCCCATTACGCTAATAAATGGGCTTGCCCATTTATTAAGCATAATGGGCTTTCTAAGGGCAAGCCTGTTGGGCTCTCCTCGGGGTTTAAGTTTAACCCCTCCATCTCATGCTTATTAGTTGGAAAAGCAGCACATATATAATTTTCGATTCCTTACAATTTGAATAATATAAGAGCCAGTATGTTCTATTATTTCGTTTGGTATTTGGGGAGGGTATCTCTGGCATGGTTGGGCCTAGATTTTGGCTGGGTATTGTATGGAAAATCGTAGAGAAAGCGTATTTTTTACCTGGTTTGAGCTGCTTGTTTGGCCGGGAATTCCAAAAATGGGGTGCTTGTTGGCTTGAGCATTGCTAAAATCAGCTAAAAGACTTCGGGTAAGACATGGTTTCAGAATAGAAGGATAGGGAAGGATGCAGGTTTCTTTTTTGAGCAGGCATGGCCATGGATGGATCATCGGCCGACCAAGCTCTTCCCATTTCGCTCGTTTGTTCTTCGGTTTGGGCATGCCAGTTTTGCATTTGCTCAGTGTGGGCCTGAGGCTTCGAATCTTACGGCCAGATTGGGAGTCTTTCTTCTTGAATCAGCCGGATTGGGCCTGCAGCTTCGAATGTTACGGCCAGTTTGGGAGGTTTTTTTCTTGGGGGTTTTCGAATCAGCCAGATTGGGCCTGGAGATGGGCCTGGCTCCGGGTTCATGCTGGTTCCTGATGCGATGCCAGCAGTCTGGACATCGCCAGCAGTCTGGTTGATTCCGGCAAGGTGTGACCGCTGCCAGCGGAAGCAGGTCGGCAGCCTGCCTGGGTTTTTTTTTTTCCCCATTCTCACCATGTATTGCTTTTGGACCATTGGAAGTGGCAGGCGTTTTAGCAGCCAAAAATTTAATGGCGCTTGATTTGGCACAGAACTGAGAATATTCCGAAGATCAATGGCCAGAAATCTGAGATGAGAAAAAACCCGATAAAGAATGAAAAATAACGATGGCAAATACACAAGTTAAATGAGTTTGAATAATATAAGAGCCATAAAGCAATGTCATCGCTTTGCACTAGAAAGCCATGGAGAAGGAAGAAATAGAAGGTGCAATTTTTTTACGCTGATTGGTGTTCTTTCGAAGATCATGCTATTGAAAATTTTAAAACAGGAAACTTGGCCGCACAAGCCGATGAACTGGAGGCATTGAAGCATATCTATGGCGAGGATTGTATAGTTTATGCCACTGATCACTTCGTTGAGGTCAGTCAAGCGTCTACGTGTTTTTCCAATCCTGTTCGGTTAAATGTTGGAAGTAAAATTTTCCGCAGATTCATGTATATCCGACTGATGGAGAAAGACATGAGAAGCTAGGTTTAAACATGTCTGTGTACTTCCCTGATACATACCCTTCGAAATCTGAACCAGTATACAAATTTGAAGCCGCATGGATAAACCAGGAGCTACGAGAAAATTTGGTTTTAGGATTTCATCAAATTTATTCTGAAGGTTGTGGGGATGTTGTTATATTTAGATGGGTGGAATGGTTAAAGGTTCGTGCTTAGGCAATTATTTATTTTGAAATAATCTGCTGTAGCGACATAATCTTATTTTGCAGGAACAATATTGGCTTTGGGAAGAAGCAAAGTTATGGTTTGCATCCCATGTCCAACCAAAACTTGGTACTTAATTAGCTTCCTAGAGCTCAAGGGTGAACATGCTTTTTGATATCTTTTCTATTGTTGACAGATAAGTCACTGCAAGATAGGGGCGCGACTTCTTCCAGCCATCATGAAATGTGTACTATTATGCTATCCTTCCTGATTTCTTTTTACATTAATGTCTGTACCCCACAAAATGTGAATGGTTGCAAAATTTCTGTTTCAAACTAAGTGTTGTTTCGAAAACTTATGGGAGATGATTGAACTATGGGCTAAAACGTAAGATGTTTCCTTATGTTAGTAAAGTGGTTCCTTGTCCAGATTACATGATCGTTCTTCTGATAAAGACGGAATGAAGGAAAGAGAGTTGACCTCTATAGAAAATTTATCTGATAATACAAGCGAGCTTGATAAGATGCTTGGGATATTTCATGGCAGTCCATTCACAGAGAAAAGAAGTGAGTTCGTTATGTTATTACACGTACATCTTTGTATTGATCTACATAAACTTTTGAGATCCCTATGACAATTGATGTGCTTGTTTGGGTTTTAAAGGTACATTTCAAGCCCACTTGTCATCAGTTCGAAGCTTTGATGAGGTGGTCACAGTGATGGAAGCATTGAAGCAAAATCGCAAGATTGCTGGGGCGACCCATAATATTATGGCTTATCGTATTTCTGCACAAAACGGAACTGTGAGGCAAAATGGCTGCAAGGCTATCAACCTTTCGTGTCCTAACAGCTCTATGCTCTAAGTGTTTTTCTTTTGCTATGCAGTCGTATGTAAACTGTATCAAAAAATAAATTGGATAATTAGCGCAAACATTGGGTACATATGCAGGTACTTCAGGATTATGATGATGATGGTGAAACAGCAGCAGGTAGTCGATTGTTGCACTTATTAAGGGTTGTCGACGCTAATGATGTTGTAAGCATGCCTTCTATACATTTTAGAACTCTAGAAACATCCTTAATGGCAAAATATAGAACCAGGTGTTATGCCTCTCTGGACTTTCTTAAAGTCTAAGTGCATTTATGTCCCCTGATCTGTTTCAAAAAAACCTGAGATTTGCTCCAGTATATGGATAATATTCAGTGAGAAAATTACTCCTAATCATATCCATGCTGAGTTAAGTAGCAAACTTGGTTTAATACCGGGTTTATTACTGCGTTCTTTAAGCACGAAGAAAGGGCTTTTAGATGTTGAATGCCTTGAGGCCGTATTGTTCTCCTTCCCCAGCCTTGAAGTTTGTAGAAGAATCCATTTACCATCATGCAACTGTGTTTCTGAAAACTTATGCACTATTAGTTCCAATTTTGTGCAGGTAGTAGTAGTGTCAAGATGGTTTGGTGGCATTTTACTTGGTCCAGATAGATTTAAACATATCAACAATGCAGCACGAGCGTTATTACAAAGTTGCGGGTATATTAAAGTTCCCAGCTCTGGGCCAGCTTCATCAAAACAGAAGTCAGAAACCAAGAAGTTTACTAAAGGTAAATCTAATTGTTTATTTTTTGACAATTCTATATCCTATTCTAACAATTTGAATTACATGATTTGTCCTTCAGGGAAAGGGAAGTGAATGTAGTGACAAATGTTGTGCTCTTGGAAACGTGGATTTGTTGATCAGACATAATTATTGCAAAAAATTGAATACCATCGGATGGCAGATACCGACTCATCTTTCATCACTGCTGTCCTATATTTTCAACTTCATATATGATACATGCTTTTATATTTGCTCCTAAATGTGCACTTGCGGTTGGAAAATTTGGAGATCAATGTGGTTTATGCTTCAGAAAATCAAATGCAGCTTGAACGACCACATTCAATGAAGTATTGCAACTTAGAGAGAAGTTTGTCACTGTCATATGTATCCTACTTGTATTATAACTGTAGAAGAAGCTATTATTATTCCGTGGTTGACTGTAATTACTGTATTTTGTTGTTAGCAAAGACAAGTGACCCATATTACTCATTGCTCCTAACGTGGCTTTAGTTGTACAATTCTATATTGTTTTGGTGGTTCTATATATATCTGTTTATCTAACTTTGTTGATCTAGATATATAAGGTCATAGAGATTGACGATGTAACTTTGCAGAGTTGGAACTTCTTGCAACCAAAAACTTTTGTTCTGTCTCATATGGTGTAGACATAAGGTCATAAAGATTGACGATGAAGGGGCAATGTAAGTTGCAAAGTTGAAATCCCTTTGTCAGCCAAAGCTTGTGTCATGTCTCATAGGTCTGCACAAAATTATATTATTTACAACATGGTAATGCGGCGTCGTTGCCGCCGCTATAGTTCGACGGGTTTTTTGAAGTAGCTCAAATAGATCAATGGGTGGAACTTGGGATTAAAATGTTGTTAAGGTGTCCTGCAGAATTGTGCAAATTAGAAGGCATCTTTCGTATTTAATCTTTATTGCATTTTTTATTATAAAGTGTGGTTCAGCATACACGCATTTTCCATAGTCAATACTCATTGCATTGTTCGATTGTTTCTTCTTGAAGTTCTCAGTTCATCAACTTCTCTTCTTTATTTAAAGACACAATACATTGTAGGGCACTTGGGAATAAGCACTCATCTTGCATTTGTGGTAACAAGGCAATGCTTTATGATCCCACGCATTTTGAACGTACACAATGGACCAAAGATATCTGGCCAAGGTCTTCATAGATAATGAATGTTATAAAAAGAATTTAATAAGTGGTGGACAGCAAAGCGCCCTGATAAATTATCTGCAGTGAGTGAAATGAGGTTTGTCATTATCTGCTTGAGGAGATTCCCAGGGCTAATATGTTGGAAATAGAACCTGTATGACATGCTTAATTATGAGAGAGAGAGATGGTCTTGTAGGAACAAAAAATGTTAAGATGCATGTGATCATAGGTTAGCACAAGCAGATAACTTAAGACCTGGTAAATAAAGAAAACATGCTCTGGATTGCAGGGCGTAGTATTTTATAAGGGCGTAGCCTAAATCTCTAAATCTCCACGTCTAAATCCTTAAATCTTAAAGCTCAATAGCCGCTGATTTTTTTAGCAAAAGCTAGGAATAGCGTATAAAGGTATACACAGTTGTCTCAGCATAACTTGCAAATGAAAGATCCATTTGTCAAGCAAGAGTATCCATTGAAAAGCTCAAGAGAATCTCTAAAAATAAGTCTAGGCACGCATCCTTCAAATTCCTATTGCATATATCTCAAAAATGGCAAAATACATTTGCTGTTCTTATTCTACAGCAGAGCATAAACATGGAGATAACTTAAAAAAAAAGGCTCTATGGTCCAGGCATAAGCATGCATTGGAAAGCCTAACAAAAAGATCGATTTGTCAAGCAAGAGTATCCATTGAAAAGCTCAAGAGAATCTCTAAAAATAAGTCTAGGCACGCATCCTTCAAATTCCTATTGCATATATCTCAAAAATGGCAAAATACATTTGTTGTTCTTATTCTACAGCAGAGTACAAACATGAAGATAACTTCAAAAAAAAAAAGGCTCTATGGTCCAGGCATAAGCATGCATTGGAAAGCCTAACAAATGATCTGCACTTTACCTCCACAGACCAGAACATGGCAGAAATATTTTTATCTTGAACTCTTTAAGATAAGCACCCATCCGCTAGAGCACATTTTCCATGGCAACAGCTTGAGGTGGCTCTACTGCCTTTGAAAGGAATATAGTAATATCATCAATAAGACCTCCTATTGAAGCAAGTACTAATGCATTATCTTGATGGTATCTTCCACCCCTGATGGTATCTTCTACTGCTAACCCATAGGCGTAAATAATTAATCTTGGCTTTTGAACAACATTGATTCTTCCTGAACATAGAATAGCCAATGTCATCCACAATACCGTTGTACAAATTTTGAAGGCCGTATAACCTCATCTATAGAGTATCAAACCACCATACCTTGTCATAATTTACTGCCTTGCATGGAACTAGGTACCCTGTTCAGCAGTTTCGGCCATAGCAGATGAACCACTATTGTTTTACGGCATGGCTATGCGATGGCAAAGCCAAAGCCATCAGGTTTGACGATCAATAGACAACCAACTAGAGCATATCTGACAGAAATAACATCAGATTTGGGATTTGCATACATTCAGCTGCAACAGGCAGTGCCTACATCCATTTTTTCGCAGTGCAATAGGCAGTGCCGACTCATACCTTATACGAAGTGTAGTGCCAACGTCTAAACCTTTACATTAATAAACAGTGACTCAAAACTGCAAATCTGCAAGATTGAACCACAAAAGTAAGCCCCGGCCAACTATCCGCCACAAAGCCCCGAAATCCAGAGCAATCCAGGAAACGCAAAATTCAGACTTGGATTCAAACCCAGCGGATGAAAATCGAGCAACATATTATTGTGGTCGCCAAAACGCCGACGTACATGCACAACCAACAGTCAGGACTCAAAGCTGAGCCCCACACCTTGCCGGAATGGCCCAAACCGGAATGGCCCAAACCCTACTTTGCCCAAAGAAATCCTGGCCCTCCATCTCAATCCGACGTGGAATTAATTCTCTCATACACGTCACTTTTGCTTGCCACGTCACCAAATAACACATACATAATTTTATATATGTTAGAGATATGGTTACTCCATTATGTAGCCGAAATGAATATTTCATAGATGTACACAAATTTCACCGTTTGTTATTGTTTAGGTATGTAGTTTGTTGCACGTTATAGTGCTCTAAATTTTAGCTGCTACTTTTGGTGTAAAATATCTCAAAATGAGAGCATGCATTAATTTATTGCCAACCATCTCGTACCACTCAAGCTAAAATACATAGCCCTGCAAGCTCTGGCTATTTGAATGATTCCCTTGAAATTTCAGTATTGTTCTCAAACATGTCATTTTTGTTTCTGCACTTCTAGAAGCAACCATTTCATACAGACCCATGTATGCCCAAAGGAAAAATGAGAGGCCTCCATCGGGACTGACTACTTTGCACATCACAGGCTATTCGTTCCTCATCTTAACATTGATCCCATCCGAGCTGACTCTGTTGCATCATCTACCAGCGGTTTCAATCGCCTCCTCTCTGCACTGTCCTTTTGGCAGTCTTTTTGTTCCTCCCAGCAGGTGTTAAGTTAGATCCAATTTGGCTATCATTTACCTTAGCTCAATGAACCCCCTTCCACCCCATTTTTTGCTATCAATCATTCGTCTTATCTGGCCAGTTTGACTTCGCTCATTTCGCCATTTCTGGCCTCCTCCATATTATTGCCGCCTCCATTGTGCCATTCTGCCCTTTTTTCTTGTTCTTCCTTGAGGGTGGTCCCAAAAGGTCAAGGCAAGTGGGGTCTGATTTTTGGCAACCTAATGATTTCCTTTCTATTATGGATCTGAAGTTCGGCTATTATCATATCTCCATCTGGTGCATCCACCATTCATTTTTAGGTTTTTCTCTAAACATCAAGTTTTTCACCTTCAATGTTCTTCCCTTTGGTCTCGCCTTCGTCCCCTTACCAAACTCATTTGCCAATTGATTCGCCTTTGGCACGCCCAGATTGGATATATTTCCCCAAAATACTGCTCTATTCTACTCTATTCTCGAATGATACAACTTCATTTTAATTCATTATGGCTTTAACATTTTCCTCAATTTCATCCATGTGAAATAGTTCTATCTGGAGTCATATTAGGTATGAGAGTGCCTAGATTTATCATTTCCTTATTTCTTTTTTGATCCTGAATTTGATATCTATATAGTACCAAATGTTTCTTTTTAACTTATTATAAAAAATTACTAGTTATTGTATAGTACCAAATGTTTCTTTCTAACTTATTATAAAAAAATACTAGTTATTACTTATATCCCTAGTTATAAACGAGGTGCACCCTGGACTACCTCAGTCATCGGATCTGTCCATCCTATGGCCCAGATCGTGTGTTGGGGCTTCTGAGTGCCTCTTGTTTCGATATGGTCATTTATGACTGGGGGCACCTATGATTTTGAAATATGGAATACGGGTTCCTCTAAGCTTTAGGAATATGATATACCGAAACTCATCTCTATGGGGGTTCGCCTAAGATTTTAGAATTTGAGATACGGAGACTCGAACCTCTACCAAAATAATTCGATACCTTAATAAAAATGTTCTAACCAATGCAACTAGCAAACTAACCTATTTATTTTTATATATTGAATCTATATTTTGTTTTTCCTTTCTTTTTAATAATAACCTATTCAATTGTTTTTGGGGTATGGTCTATGGTCTCAAGAATAGTGATTTATGCATCCATATCAAATCCCCCCTGAAACCCCCTGTTATTATGCTACATATTTGTTGCCTATTCTTGGCTAACTTTTGTAATGATTGCATGGATTGCTGACTTCTGCATTTGTAATGGAGCATATCTAGCAATGGATGCTTTCAACAATGCTCACATAGCAAGATCAAGTTGCATTATACTATTGAATCTTCATGACCAGTGCTAGTGGCCTAATTCCTTCATGCAGGGGAATGTTATGGACGTATAATTTGTTACTAATGGAAGTTCCAGATAATTGTTTGAAGTACACATCGCATCCAAATGATAAGGAATGCAATACGGCTTGATCCACAGCCATGGGATGCACTTATACATATGGTTGGTATGGCATTTACATTGGCAAGAAAACCACCTTTATATACACATTTTTGAAAGGCAATTTGACCCCTCGTTTAAATTTTGCACTAGGCCAGTGCTTAAAAACACCACTAATGGTCCACAGCCATGGGATGCGCTTATACATATGGTTGGTATGGCATTTACATTGGCAAGAAAACCACCTGTATATACACATTTTTGAAAGGCAATTTGACCCCTCGTTTAAATTTTGCACTAGGCCAGTGCTTAAAAACACCACTAGCCCCTAAGTATACATATACAAATGGACACATCGGTTTTACAAAATCAAACCTGAATTCCTCTAACCTCCATTATGCTTCTTCTAATCTGCATTTTTTCTATTAGATTAACAGTGCATCCCCGGAGGTGCACCTGCTATATGGTGCGTATGCCATGTGAGTGGAATGGGTCACAACAAAAACCCCCTTGTATACGCCTTAGAAATCTACCATAAAACCCCGTTTCAGTCACATTTTATACTAGAGTCATCTAATAACCCTCCCCCCCTCCCCCCGGACCCTTCATGCAGAGGAATGTTATGAACGTTTGTACACATCGCATCCAAATGATAAGAATGCCATACGACTTAATCCACAACTATGGGATGCACTTATACATACGGAGGGTATGGCATTTACATTAGCAAGACAACCACCTTTATATACACGTTTTTGAAAGGCAATTTGACCCCTCGTTTAAATTTTGCACTAGGCCAGTGCTTAACACTAGAGTTGTTACTGGAACTATTCTGGGTTCATCCACCAAAATAGGTTCAACATACCCTCTACCATTTAAACCCAGGTATCTAACAAGTGAAATTTCTATTTCACAAGATACCACTACTTTTGGTCACTCGATTCTTTATGGCCATGGAGGATTTCACAACCAATAGTTTTACTGATATATTGTGGTGATTGCACACCATTTTTTACACCAGGCCAGAACTGCAAACATGTTGATTTGCATGATTTCATATTTCGATGCTATTAGATGATATTATATGAAGTCATCAAACCATATTCAGCTCAAAACAATTGTTTGAGATTGTGAATTGTTTCTCCTTTACTACAACAAGTTTTGATGTAAGACTTACGGCCATAAGTTGTCACCTCTAAAAGCTATAATCCAATATTTTTTTGAAGTGTCCATAAGTCATATTAATCTCAATTTTCACTAAAGAAGATTCGATACAGAATTCAGGATAAAAACAAAATTAAAATGGTTTAATTAAACTCATATATAAGCTTTCTAAGGACAATAAATGATGCACTCCATACATTCCACTTAGATCTTCATAACGAAGAATTTTACCAAGTTAAATATGGTGAATAACCATGTTTTGTTTATATTTAGAAGTGGTTGCCACTACACAAAATTGGAGTTTAGTTAAGGTAATAGTACAAAAAATTCATCTTTTATGATATGCAATATTTCCTCTGAATGTGACCCATGGCAACATAGATCTTGAATTTTATGTTAAAGTAACACGTTATGTAGAGGATATGATTTTAAATTGGCATGGACCATTTCTAATTTGTACTTAGGCTTGCCATATTTTAAAGCAAGATAACATTCTTTTTTAACTCATGATTGACGAAACAAAGTTCAAAATATAGTTTGTATCATTTTAGTGCAAAACACACGATGAAATCTTCTTATTTTTTACTATCATAGACTATAATTTTTATGGATTTAAGCTTCATTGGCAACATAGATCTCTAATTTGATGTTAAAACTAATATATTACTATATCTAAGATTTGAACATAAATGGGCATGGACCGTTATGGTCCATAGTTAGACGAATTGGGTATAGAAGTAGATCTCTCTAATTATCATTACCAATTCTATTTATTGTTTATTTGTCACACATACAATTTCATGTTCACTTATTTTTCATCAGAGCACCACAACTTCTCAGAGCACCATCTGTGCATGACTTGGCATTATATATACTTGAGGTTCTAGATAAACATCTGCAATTACTGAGCCCTCAGTAGTCATTATCTCCGCTTGTCTAGTATCATCATTACTGCAAAGGTTTTTCCCTTGAAAACCTTTCGAGGCAGGGGTTTTTTAATCCCAGTAGTAATGATTGTACTAGCCCATTGTATGGGTCCCATGACCTATTGGTCTCCGTGGACGTTAAAAAAACTATTCTATTCTATTCATTTGTCACTTCATTTTCTACAGCAATCAACTAATTTTCTCAAATAGAATACTATACATAAGATTTATATATTCTTAACAATTAAGATGAGGATGTTCTGGTTTTGTTAATGATCCTAAGCAATGTGGACTAGCAATGGGAAACAAACATAATAGTCTACCTTTATTTTTCATAGTTATAGCTTTTCATATTTGTTCTTCATTCTTTTGCATTATTTCCACAATTTGAGAAGTTTGAAGATACAAGTTTTGAGTTCACCATTCAATGTATAGGTTTATGAAATCCATAGAACGCGTAATCTAACAGATAATTTGGAATGGACACTAGAAAAGTTACTCTAAACCTCAAGACTATGAGCATTGATTATTTTTAACGAATAGAGTAGCTCATGACGTGCTTATATCCCGCAATTGAAACTGAAATCGATTAACATGAGGGAGTAATTTTAAAAAGAAGGTGGACCAGTAATGATCTCACATATACAAAATTTTCTTGATTTCTAGAGAATAAATGCTATGTTTTTTTATGTGTACATTTTTGGAGTGATTCTATATCGTGGTAACCTTTCATAATATGATTTTTTGGAGGATGACTTTGAATCATTTTACTCCTATATAGACATAAGTTATCAGTCACTTGTAAAGGAGAAAACAAAAGAAAATCAACATGCTCTTATGAATTACTATAGCAGTTTTATAAATTGTAATTTCTGTAGCAGTTTTACTAAATTGTAACTTCTTTAGCATATAACTAAATTATTAAAAATTAATTTTACTTGAAAAATACATCATCATGTGTCACCTTTTATTACCTATCCATTGGTATAAATTAAAATAGTTTTGTGATGAAGGTGAAACAATTCCTAATATTCTATGGTCAAAGCATGCGATTTAAGATTTTTAGATTAATGTTGTTTTTCATGACGTGGTGTCTATTCCTTCGCCTGATCTTTTAAGCTACTTTTTAGTTAAAGCAAAAAACCTCCTACAATGTGGTTTTGAAAACCGCAAATATTTATACTTTTCCAAAACCCTTTCATAGTCTTTAGAGAGTCCAATACATGTAAATTTTTTAGACATGAATAATCGAGTTAAAAACACAAAGGTTCAATTAACTCCTGGAATTGATTTTTCTATCTATTTCAGGGACCAATTATGGTCCAAGGTCCCCAAATGATCCCCCTGACAACTCTAGTGTTAATAAGTACTTTTATGCATGCAATGCTTTACATCACCATTTTCTCATGGATTTCTTAGAATGGCCACTTAGAATTGCGGCAATAAATTTCAACCAATAAAGAAATTTTAAGTCGTTCCTTCTCGTTAAGTTGTTCTTTCATAGAATCAATCCACATCTTCGATGAGGTCTCAAGAGTCACAATAGACTGTGGCTAGTCGTATATAAACAATGATATTCCGAGGAGAATGCTCCTAAAATAGGATACTTTGAGCCAGTTTCCAACGAAAGTTATTAGATAAATGCATACGCAATTAACAATTTCGTGGCGCCAAACATCGGATTAAAACATAGAACATTGATGTATGTAAAGCGGTTTGATGCTCTCTTTCTCTATTCTATTCTATTCTACCACCATTCCATGTCGTAAAGCACCAATTTGAAATCTAGAGTTCAGTATACGTGGATCAACTTTCTTTCTCCCTAATATATTTACTAACTCTTGCAAACTCCAACTTAAACGATGGAACAACACCACCACCACTATAATGAAATGCAGAGGGGGCATATAGTGGGATTGAAATGCTACTTGTGCTTGAATTATTTTTGCAGTAACATATTTAAAATTAATTAAGTAAAAATAATACTTAAGAATCTTAAATGGAGTGTTCTGGCTGTCTCAAGGCATAGATAGATAGAGGACGCAATCATTGCGGAGTTTGCACCATTGTTGTTTGGCTTTATATATGCAAAAACGAAAAAGCCAAAAACCTTAGCCTGAGATCACATGAAAGTATACAAAAGATTCAAAAATTATAGTTGTTTAAGATACTTCAATAACCTTTTACTGGCAACATGCACATAATCTCGCTTCTTGTGGGAATTGCGGTTGCTCCTATTTGCATTTCTCAATCCGTAGCTTGCGGGACCCTATGCGAATTGATGCAATAGCTACAAGCTTTTTCCAGGACAAGTACGCAAGCAAATAAGTTTGTGATCCTGGTGCGAAAGTGGGATTTATATGTGCATGATAATGACCAGTTTTAACTTGGGCTACGGTAACTACATCCCATATCTTTTGAGAAAACGACCTGACTAGCGGGTAAACCATGCATTATAATGCTATTTCCCACGTCGTTTCAAATGCTAAGGAGATTGAGTCATGGCAAGCGCGAGAAGAGGGTACCTATCATAATCCATGTGATGCATCTTGTTGATATACCGGAGATGGCACTTCATGGCAGAATGTTGAAGAAGCCAAAAACCTGTCTATTATAAAAGAATAGCATAGGGCACCGTAGATTTGACACCTAAGCTATAAGTGAGAAAGAACTTTTGCACCTGCTCCAAGCTTTCCCGAGCACTAGCACTAATGGCAGGCCCCAACATTTTAGAACCATACAGTAAAACATGCTCTACCAAAGCCCGAAGCAGGTGGGCTTGACCAAGAATTCAATGACAAGAAATTAGGACAAGAGTTTTGGAGGTGCACGACCCTAACATTCATGATACCAACTCCTGGCCTTATAGCAAAGATTAACGCGAAACAGAGAACGGAGTTGAAGAAATATCACAGCAGAAAGGGAAGAAATAATGGGGTGAAAATAGCTTTACCCTGGTTTTGGTTCCCGCGGAATCACAGACCCTCCGAGGACGGGATTCATTCCGGAGGTCCTGTTTTCCGTACCTGATAGCTTAGTTTAATACCTTCCGGTGGAATCACAACTTCTAAATCCCGCCGGATGGAATCACCGCCCTTTTATTCCATGCGACATAATCACCATCTGTAGTTGATTCTGCCCAGTGGAATATCCCCAGTAAAAATTCAAATTTGTCACCTCATATTTTTCGGAGATTTTGCAGTTACTGCGGCTATGGCAGCTACGGTGCTTGGAGATATGGTAGATATGGTTCTTGATTCTGATATGGCAGATTGCTAAGCGCCTAAGCTTAAGCTGAAGCGGCTTAAAGTCGAGAAAAACCAGTGGAAAGGCTAGGATGAGCTCGGCTATGGCGATACTCTAGCTGTGGATTCAGAAGCGGTTCCCTTTCCATGAGCTATGGCGGACCTCCCTTTGTTCCCGACATTTGATTCTGTGACTCCGACGCCTGACCACTTTTGGGTCTTTTCCTTCTGAACCCTTCTTAATCCGGTGACAAAGCCATCTCTGATTCTGTCGAAGTGGAGTTCCTGTCAAAGTGGAGTTATGGCTATGGCGCACCTGCCCATTTCTGATAGAAAAAAATTGTCCCTACCTGCACAAACCCAACAAGGCCAAGCCCAAGATCAAGCTTAGACCCAAATCCAAGCTCAAGCTTAGGGTCCTGCCGTAGTTGCAGTTGATTCTGGCCGTTTTCCAGATGCCGATCTGGGACCCCATTACTCTAATGACAGCCTTAGTAGCTGCAGATTCTTTTGCCTCATCAAGATCTAGCTCTCAGCCATGCAGGGCTCCTTTTGCCTCATCAAGGTCTAGCTCTCGGCCATGCTTGCCAGAGCTGCTGGTTGGCGAAAGCATTGTCGGAGTTGGAGCTCCAGAAGTCGTGTTTGGAGTTGTATTATCTTGCAGATCAGTTGTTATGCTTGAAATCGGTCGATCTGAAAAACTCGGACTCCTGCTACTCCCATTTCCTGTTCCTGTTGCCGATCCTAGTGTAAAATCCATCTCCTTTGTATTTTTCTCCGATGGGCTTGTCCTCGGGTTTAGAAGCTTGATTCAGATGAATAATGCAGCTTTTAGGAGCCTGATTGAGCTCCAAATAGTGCATGTGATTTTTTTTTCCCATTGTTTTGAGCTGCAAGAAAGTGGATAAGCTTGAGAACTGAAGAATGCAAGATAAATCTGACAGGTTGGTTAGTACTACGAGGCAATGAATGGTTAAGACGGTTGAAACAGGGGCCGGAAATAGGGGCATAGAAACAGGGGCCGGAAACGGGGGCATAAAGCGTAAGAAAAAAGATAAAGCAATGGCATAAAGCGGCATAAAGCGTTGGCGTAGAAAAACGGGGGAAGAAAGAAGAAGAAGAAGAGGTGGGTTGTTGCCAAGGAATGGATTGACGCCAAAATGCATTCAGCAAACTCCTCGGCCCTCTTCTGCCTCTTCTCCCATCAAATCACCTCTGCCCCGAAGGATTAATCGGGCATAAACTTCTGCTAAGCATAAACTTCATTTTTTGGCATGTTTGTTTTCCATTTTTTGGCATGTTTTTTGTTCTTGCTTTCGAACGGGCATGTTTGTTATTTCTTGTTCTTGATTTGAAGCAACCCATGGCATTGCCGATATTGGCACGGGGTTCAAATCCCCAACCAGAAGTGTTCTAGGCAGTGTAAAGCATAACAATGGACATGCACGCACAAAATGGAGTAGCCCAGCTTGTTTTTTTGCACCATTGGTTTAATTAATTTCCTTCATGATCTTCAAGTAACATAGGCTTCACTTAAACCATCCTCAAATATTTTTTATGGAATCGGGCATAAACTTCTGCTGGGATTGAACCATCTGCCACTTTTTCCTCCCTGCCCGTAGTTATTACAGATTCAAAGGTCTCCAGGTGATTCCTTCCCAAGGAATAGTACACGGTGATTCCACGGGGGAGAATATTATCGCAGTGATTCTACGGGAGAGAATGTTTACGCAGTGATTCCACGGGGGAGAATATTATCGTACGCGGTGATTCCAGGGGGGAGAATATTATCATTATCAAGGTGATTCCACCCACGGGATCAATTCCATGTGATTACGTCGTCGTGAGAATAAAAGGGTGGTGATTCCGTCCCAAAACAATATTTTGCATGTGATTCCACCGGAAGGTATAAAATGGAGCCCATTCAGTGGGATAATCAGGCAGGTGCGGATAATCGGGGCATGAGGGTACGGATAACAGGCGGGGAGGGTTAGTGATTCTCGGGAGAGTAGTCACCGACGGAATCACCAAAACCGGTAAAGCTATTTTCACCCGAAATAGTGGATGTAACACTTTTGAATTGATATGAACCTGACTTATGCACAGCAACATGGGGCATACGTGTACTATTAGTAGCTTCATTAGAATTGATTTACCCAATGGTCAAATTAGAATCGATTTCTCCAATTAGAATCAAATTAGAAACAGGGCGTTGGGCTCGTGAAGCACGAGAGCAAAGGCTTTGCCAGTGTTGCCACCGGTAGCGATTGAGGATGAATGTCATGCCCTCCGGACCTGCCCGACATTTGCCCGTATCCGAGAGGCGATATGTTCGATTACTAGTGCCCCGGCCGTAGTTGCATCGATTATTGACTACTTCGCGTCGATGGGTTTGTTGGGGTCATACCTCCGGGAGGTTATGGATGCACGGACTCGTTTGTGTCCTACGGGGACCGGTATTGAACCCGTCCTATGCAATTGTATGCAGGTGTGCCCGGCGAGCTTATTATGCTGCTAAGGTTTTTCCCTCGAAAACCCTTCCCGGTGGGGTTTTTAATCACATCGCCGTAATATGCTTTGCTTTGCTCTCTTTTGTTTGGGTCCCATAGGCCAATTGGTCTCCGTGGACGCTAAAAACCTATTCTATTCTATTCTATTCTATTCTATTCTATTCTATTCTATGGTGAAATTGCCCCACTTATCTTTGGGTTTTATTTTTGTAAGTAATCGTAAGAGTGACGCCCTTATTATCCACGTAGACAACCCAAACGGCTAATACGTCGTTTATTTTTCAAAATTTCGTCCTCAAGATTCTAAAGCCCGCTGCAGCATACTCGTACAGAGTCTTCAGAGTCTTCAGAGGTTGGACAAAATGCTGAGCCCTAGAATTGTGTCTACTCCTAGAAGATCCAAGCTGGGAAGCAATATCAGATCTTCCTCGCCGTTCAAGGATAATTCCCCCATCAACAGTTCGTTCGGATCAAAAGTGCGTGTTGTGGTAAGAGTTAGACCCCATCTCCGGCGAGAAATTGAAGCATCAAATCCTCAAACTTGTATACGAATACTTAAAAATCCTGAAGGTGTTGGGGAAGATACTCTTACCATTCAAGATCCTGGAAGCAGGTGCACATCTTGTTAAATTAGGGCATTTTTTTTCACAAATGCTGAAATTAATATCTGATTGCATTGCAGTCATTCGGAATCATACAAGCTGGATTCTTGCTATGGAGAAAAGGATGAATCGACTCAAGTTTTTGCAGGGGAGCTGGAGCATATATTGCCCATGTTGTTCGAGGGCTATAGTGCCACAATTTTTGCTTATGGTGCCACCGAAAGTGGCAAAACGCACACAATGCAGGTAAAACTCTAAATTTATTCTTGCAAGAAAGATGCAAATATCTCCTGTTTATGCTGATATCAGGATTTTTCAGGGCCAGGATGGAAACCCTGGACTTATGACCTTGGCCCTTAAAGCCATTCTTGCCCTAGCTCAAAATACACAGAGCAGAATAGAGGTTTCATATTATGAATTATACATGGACCGTTGGATTCCAAATCAAATGAGATTCCTGTTTTAGAAGATGGGCTTGGACGCATTCAGCTTCGAGGCTTGACTCATGTTAGTATTTACCAGTAGAAGATGTCTCAGTTAAGGGATATGTTGTACTAAAATTATGTGTTGACACAGGTAGAAGTGAAGACCATCCATCAATTTCATGAGTTATTTGCTAAGGCATGTGCGCAGAGAAAAATTGGCCAAACTGGCCTAAATGACGTTTCCAGCAGAAGTCATGGAGCTCTGATGATTACAGTTACTGGGAATAATTCTGGTATAGTGACAGAAGGAAAGCTAAATTTGATTGATCTGGCAGGTAAGTTCATGGATTTATTGTTTGAGCAGTTCTGCAGCATATTATTTGATCATTTTGTTCCTCTCTCCAGGGAATGAAGACAATAGAAAGACTGGAAATGACGGCATTAGATTGGTGGAAAGCACCAGAATCAACCAATCTTTGTTCGTCTTATCTAACGTAATCAATGCACTCAATGCAAATGAACGGAGGGTGCCATTCAGGGATAGCAAATTAACAAGAATACTTCAGGATTCTTTAGGAGGCACAGGTTCAGCTGTGATGATAGCTTGCTTGGTAACAATGTCCTTCAATGCTAAACTCAATTAAGATATTTTCATGCTTGCCATTGAAAAACCTTAATTTGATTGCAGAATCCTGCTTCGTTCCAAGAAGCTGCTCAGACTCTGGGCCTCGCAGCCAGATCGAGGCAGATTGCTTATAGGATATCTCAAAACAAGACCATATCTGAGGTTTCAGCAGAAAAAGTAGACACAGAAAGTAGACTAAAACATTGGAAGGAAAATAAAGGCAAAACTCCAGGCAAATCTCCAGCAAGATTTTCAAGTCCACTGCAGGCACGATTGTTCTCTCATTCTCCTTCTAGGTTTGGTCCTCCTCAGCGTGTTCCATTACAGAGGATCCTAGCTTCTGAATCTCCGAATAGTACAAGGTTGGGCTTTTTTCCTAGTAAATGTGTATCTGACAACTTTGGACTTAACTACCATCTTTCTCGTGCAGGGGGGCGGCTTCACCTTTCGCAGCTGAAGAATGCTCAACTGCGGAAGTAAAATACAATCCTTGAACTGTTTTTTCTATGCATTCTTATATGCAGCTCACATTTTATTATATTCCTGTCTTTGCAGAGAATTTCGGAAGATGTTTCTGCAAACCCTGTAATCAGGACGTGTAACAATAATTTACAGTCTCAAGCTTCATTTGCAATGATCAGGAATCCTGTTTTTGACGCAGGTATTCTTTCTTTATTCACTGTGTGTTTATCTCTTTTCGGCAAATTTACAGCTGTATGAAAGATTTGAATGCTTTTCTAGGGGAAGCATATGATATGGGCAAAGAAAATGCTACAGATGGATGGCAGTGCACGCCAATAAAAGATGCCTTGCAAATTTCCAATTCTCCACCCTTGAGTGAAAGGCTACGCAAATTGGGAACCTCGTTTAGAGAGGCCCTTTCCCCACTACCATCCAGCAACCTTGAAATTGCTAACAAGCAGCAAACTCCCATACAGACAGTGACTCCAATACAGACACTGGGACTTACTGGAGGCACGCCATTAGAAAGATTTGGGTCTTGTAGTCGTAATTTACAGGTTGGTTGCAAGTGTAATTTTGAATTGAATGTTTTTGAAAGATATTATTGGAAGGCTTCAAAACTGTATCCTTATCTGCAAGCAGGAAGCTTTGCTTAAAGAGTACCTTAACGTTCTCAACACAGGAACCAGGTATTCGATTTGAGTCTCGCTACTTATAATACATCTCTAATCTAAAGCTTTAATGTCTTTTTCTTCAATTTACAGGGAGGAGCTTCTCAAATTCAAGGTACATTGCATTGATTGTTTGTTATAAACATGCATGTTGGCATGCATGTCTGTACTGAAAACACTATTCTTTCGTTTTGCAGGGAATTGGAAAGAAGAGAGCAGATTGTATTATAGAGCAAAGACAACAGCTCGATGTGCCTTTCAAAGAGGTATTTTTCAATAAACATTGTTCAACATCATTTGTTCTCCTTTTCTTCAAACTGATCCCTTTGCAATCTATGCAGCTTGCAGACCTTGAAAAGATTGGGCTTAGTGAGAAGCAAGTAAGCTAACTCTGCGCTTTAATAATGCTATTTGATCTTTATCTTTTCTTGCTGGTATTAAGAAGGTTGGTGTAAGTACTTGTATATGCAGGCTCATGTGATGTTCCATAATAACGTGGTGAAGCAAATGTTGGGTCTATAAGCCGTTCATTTGTTGGAGGTGTTTGTAATGTATCGCGAAAATTTGTTTGTACCAATAAAAAAAGTAAGGAAAAGTATGTTCCAAGCTTTACTTAAGTCTTTACTTCTTTATGCATCCCAACAAATTTATCAATATCATTGAATTGAACAACTTAACAAGGTGGTGAACAATGGTTTACCCTGAATTGAAGATTGTTACAAAATAATAACAATGTAAATTCGTATGTTCCCAATGAACTCAACAACCAAGGTCTAGTGAGACATTGCGCAACGACCCAATTGCAAGGGCGGCGCTCTACCGACTGAGCTATATCCCCTGTACTGTACCCCATGCATAAACAAATCAGATCTTTTTCTTTTTTTTTTATGGTTTCCCTCGACGCAGCTGGGCTATCCTGGACTTGAACCAGAGACCTCGCCCGTGAAGTAGATCATCGCACCTACGATATTATCCGGCCGGAAGAGAATCAATAGATTTTTTTCCTGGGGAGCGATTCATCCTTCCCGAACGCAGCATACAACTCTCCGTTGTACTGCGCTCTCCAAGTGTGCTTGTTCCCCTTCCCCGGCAACAATGGAAAGAGAGGGGAGGGCGTTATGAGACCCTCTTGGCCCAATCCTGGACACTCTAAGATCCTTTATCGAACCTGCTCCCACCGGAATAGATAAGGACATCCCGTTGCACCGATCCGGAATAGTTTTTTCTTTGAAATTTGTGATGGTTTAAGGCATAAATTCAATCTTGAGAGATATGATTTTTAACTTGTATTGTAGCTAAATTCGTATGAATCTACCATACAGCCTCTATCTTTTTTGCACCTTTGTTGGGTATAGTTTTTTTGGCACGTTTGCACAAATGCAAGTTGACATTTTGAAGCAATTTTAGAGTGTGCACGCAAGTTGACACTTTGAAGCAATTTTAGAGTGTCCACGTTGCTGCCAGGTGAGACTTTTGTGCAGGTGGCTGCTGATTCCATCGTTTGATTTCATCTACGGCTTCAGAAATTCATGGAAATTCCAAATCAGAGGCAGTTATGGGTGCGCCGGGATCTTGCGGGAGAATGTTCCTGGCCTTGTGCCTCGACAGCAGCAAACCCCTCTCTCAAACGCCATGCCCCAGCAAGTTTTGGCGCTGAGGTTAGTATGGGCTGTCTTCGATTCCTGTCATGATTCTTGCATCATTACAGCAAAAGAATGTGAAGGCCTTTCTTGGCATCTATGTAAATCATCCATCCTTTAGAATCATTGAATTTGATCTACGGTGGCCAAAATTCATAAAAATTTCACGCTGATCATGGGTAGCATTCAGAAGTTATGCCTGGAGTATCGATATGACTTGGGAAGTACTATAATTTTTTGTTTCTACCGAAACAGATAAGAAATAAGAAACAGAGCTAAAGGGCCGACAATGTTTTAAGCATCAAGCTTCAATAAAATTTTCCAATACCTTTGTGTTTGCTACCGGAATAGATCACATGCAAATGTGCGTTGGATTTATCCCCAAATTTGCTTCTCGTTCCAATGATCTGCGGGCCAGTTTTTAGCATCCGACTAAATCTGTATTTTCACATCTGGCGTTCTTGTTTCCTTCCTTTTCAGGCCCTTTCACCCATAGCCTATCCTTCTGCTTCAAAACCTAGACGTGCATTTTCTTTTTGAGCCATTTTTGCTGCAGGGCCAAATATCTGCGCATACATGCAGTAACCTTGCTATGAAATTCATTGCTGAAAGTTTCAGTCTGCCTGACTACTAGTGCAAATACATGCATATATCTATGCATATATTCTTCCTTATATATCTATGCTGCCAAAGTTTATATCTATCTGCTTAGAGAGGAAGCAGGGGAAGGGGAAGTGACAAACCTGCGAGATTCAGCTCCAGCGGCGGTGTGCGCAACCTTTTTGCAAGCTTTCTCCAAAACTTAGAACATTTGGCAGCTCTCAGTTCGAGGTTTGAGCAAGAAGGGTGAGCTTGGCTTGACTATGGCGAAGAAGTGCAGATGCAGAGCTCACCGGAACCCGAGTAAATCGAAAATAGTTGGGCCAATATCAGAAGTTAAATGGGTGCCTAGTGTTGCATCACTTTTTTTAGCCCCTAATAAAAGCATAATAAATGCGGATCCGTGTATATCCAAGGTGAAGCGAAAACCAAGGGCTACCACGTCTCGACGGGAGGGCTCCTCAAACAAATTTCATCAAACAAATGATACTGCATTAGATATGAGTGATAATGATTCTAGATAAGCATCTTATTATACCATTTACACATGAAAACTTTGTATTGGCTTAGAAATATTCTTTAGCAATCAATGGAGTCCAACAGTGAGGACCAAGAAGGCTAGGGTACAAGCCCGCATGGGTATTGAGCTAGAAGCTAGAAGGCCACTTGCCATCTCTAGGATGTTCTTCCCCAATGTCATAACCGACTCCGTCAATGGTTATTTTGCAAGGTACAAAAGAGTGGCGGTGGCTGGTTTTTTGGCTTGGTTTTCCCCCATCAGTGGCAAAGACTGTACAATGGATTCTATCCCAAAAGGCCATTATGATTAAAGTTTTGAACACATGAAAGTAACTATAGGTTAATGGTAGAGGCTGTACAATGGATTATATAGAAAGATTATCACTTGAATGAACGTCGCAAAAGCCCTTATGATTAAAGTTATGAACACATGGAAAGTAAATAGCTTTCTCATTGCTGAATTATTATTTTTAGGTTTTCAAACTATGCCCAGCAATGCTGGGCATCCTAACTAGTATTATTACAAGGTCATTTCTTTACCTAAGGTAATTGTCATACCTTAATATTAGTTTGCCCCAAGGGGATAGTAATGTTTCCGCAATCAAAAAGGGTATTTTTGTAGCATATGATTTTCGAAGGTTTATTGTGGTATTCGTATTGAAATACGTATAAAGATGATGCTCGCACCTGGGTCATGTTTAGAAACCAACGTGGAACTCTTTTGGAGAAGGTGCATGGTTTTTTTTCCACAGTCAAATAGGGTCGCGCGTGGGGGATGCCTGAGTTGTCGATCAGTGCAGCCGATTCTAAATCTGGCTGTTTCAGATGTCGCAGCGGCTGTTTCATGTGTCGCCAAGCCTATTTGTGGTTGCTGCAGATGCCCATTGCCAATTCGGCTGATTTGCTATCTGTGGATTTTGTTTGGTATTTCAGGGTCAGCGAAACAAGAAAAGGCGAGCAACCTGCATAGTGTTCCCACAATAACAAGTTAGCAATTTGCATATCCTTGTTTGTTTTTTGTATTTGTGTCTTCATCATGTCTGCCATGAGAAGAGCAGCCAAAAAGGGCAGGGCTGCTGCTACCTATTGGCCCATGCCTTGTTCGATACCAATGGAATCATGTTCTATACAGACTGAGACCTCTGCCATGCCCACTCCTGCCATGCCTAACCTTGCACAGAGCTGGGATGCAATAGATGTCTCTATGACATTGGCCTTGTTTGGTCAAGACGTTCCCCGTAAAGTTTCTTTGATGCCCTTTCTTCCTTCTGCGATAGGAGATGCCTTGCTGGCGCAGTTGCCGTGGAGAGGGAGTCTTCTGCCGATCACCTCCTAAGGCTCTGAACGATGCTATCGAAAGGGAGTTTAATTGGCCCGATAAGCCAGCCGGCGTTATCTTAGTCTGCAAGGCCCTCAAGAATAATAGGTTGCACTGCTTCGCGGGCATGCTGGGATACTGCATGATAAGCAAGGTGCATTTTTCCTGCCACCTGCACAATATATCCGAAACGATGATTGAGAAGGGAAAAGATTTGTATGTAAGATGGGGTGCTGGGGACACAAAGGGCCTGTGTGTGTTGGATAACAAAAACCTTCTGAACAAGGCAGCGCACTTTGTTTTTTACCATGGTGGCCATAGGTTGACTCCTAGTTTGACGTACAATTTGCAGGATGCTGAGAAGTGGAAAATATACTTTGAGCAGCAGTTGGATCATTCCATACAACACTGCATGTGAACGAGTATAGAGTCCGTGCTGCTTGAAGGGTTCTATCTGATGTTAGAACTATTCTCTTTGGTTTACCTGCAGGTTACGTGCCTGTTGAACGGAATGGGCCTGTCCGCCGCCGATATTGGGATGATTCTATGCCATCTGATGAGATGGATTGTAATTTTCAGGATATTCATGATCCATCGTTCAACCCTGATCTTGAAATCCCTGATCATGGTGTGGATTACATTCCCATCCACACTGGGGATCACACCATGGCGGTTGGCTGAGTTATTGTGTGTGTTGTTACATGTACAGCTTCAGTTTTGTCTATGTTTTGCTTTCTTTCAGCATGTGTTTGTGGTGGTGACAGTTTGTTGCAGAGTAGAAATGGAGACCAATGGGAATCCTGTTGGGGAGACAGGCCATCCCGTTGTGAGCTTGGATCCCTCTTTGATAATCTCTAGGATTGACGATTCTCGTCCTGATCCTCAGGTTTATCCTCCTGAGGGGGAGCAGCTGTTCACTGCAGAGGAATTTATAACGAGTATTATCCAGGTTGGGACGGAGGCTCATCGAATAACTGCTTCCCTTAGGATCCTGAGGAGGTAGTTGACTAATTTTTATGTGACCATCGATTCGGCGACCTCTAGTGTTGCCTGGGAGCAGCTTGGTGCTCCATTATCAGAGTTAGATGCTTTGAGATCTCATATGAGCCTCTCTAAGGGCTTGTTGACGCAAGAAATCCGGCAGCTTGATGACGTGATCAGGCGGGCTGCATTTGGAGAGCCCATGAATTAGGCCTTTTTGTTCTTGATCTTGTTTGCAATGTCCTTGTTTGTGCAGCTTTATGTGCGTGTCGCCCATGCCACATGTACATTTTTAAGCTTATGAATATGTGTTGTTTTGTCCTTTGATGATGTGTGTTGTACATGCTTTGTTAATTGCACTTCGTTACTAACATCTGCAGACTTTCAAAAGGCTTTGGCCCCTGGGCATAAGGGAGACCCCCTCTGCTGGGATCTCCCTTATGCTCGGATGAGCATTGGCATTGCATTGGGCTCCAATTCCCCAGGCTCACTAACAGATTGTCTTTGTTGGCTTGCAGCCATTCAAGGGAACTATGCATAGGATCATCAAATGCATGCCATTGATAGCTGGAGCTTGGAATGGCAGTCAATGACATGTGTTGGATAGCTCCTATGCATGTTCTCCATGTATCATCCAAGTAAGCCATGGGCTTTGGATTCATCTGGGGTTCGATTGCCCAGGCTCATGTAATTGTGTAATGTTCTTCGTGTTGTTGAGTCATGGAGTATTGTTATGCAGTAGTCTGTTCTGTTGCTTTTATACTACACTGTACAAAAGCCAGAATACTGTTTTATCCAATGGTGCGTGGTTTAATAATGCCCCATTTAAAGTCGGGGAAAGGGGGGGGAGGGGGCGCAGTTTGACCTAAAAAGGACTTGAGTTGGGCATTCTGGATTTGTGGAGAGGGAATATGTTCCCAGATGTACCTTTCATGATTTAGCCATAATCAAGCTGCATTGTCTAACATTACTATAAGATCTTATTTGAAGACAACAAGGCTGGTCTTCTTGCAGTACAAGGACCACATGCCTTATAGAGACTAGGAGTCCTACAATTCAATAGGGGATGTTGAATTATATGAACTGAATTCATGTAAGATGGGATCGCCCCGGGGGATGCACCTATCATATAGGGGATATGCCACCTGCATACATAGGGTTGTAAAAAAACCCCTATATACGACACTTTTTTAATCAAAAACCCCTACCATACGATTTTCAAATTTTGCATGCATATACCCCCTCCCAATTTTATACGTCATTTATCAATTAAAAAACCCCTCGTATACAACCTTCTGTGAGCATTACATATACCCCCAATATGTATACATAACTTTCTTTAAGTATATATAGTTACTAGAAGATTGATGTTGAAACTGAATTGAAGTATCATGTTTTGATAATGTTTGCTTATATGAGTCTCGCATTCTCCTTCACATCTCAAAACATTAAGCTTCAGTAATCATATGCAAATATCAGGTGATTCACTCAAAACCATAGTTTTTACAACCCAAGAAAATCATGACATCCAACTAAAGTGGCATTGAGGTAGCATGAAGCAATAGATAACATGCACACAACATGGCATAATCCTACATTGGTATTCTGAATTCTCCTACATTGGGCAATACATAGAAGGAAGGAAGGAAGGAAGTATATTTTAACGTCCGCGGAGGCCAAACTTGACCTATGAGACGGTACATGCAGTCCAAGTATGTGCATCCCTTTGCAGATATAACTGAGTCCTTTATTCCTTATCATAAGAATCGACTGAGCTATGCTAAGATTCAACAAGGTTCAGATGGGGTTTAACTACAATTATAGCAGAACCTTCCCTGGGTTTCCAATAGAACTGTTCCATCTTCCCTGGGTTTCCAATTAAGAAAGAGGATGTGGCTTTGGGATTTAGAACAACATCAATCTTAGAGATGTCAAATGGTCTGTGCTTCTAACTAGAATAAGAGACCTCTGTTTTTTTGTAATTTGAATTGTCTCCTTTATAGATTGAAAGCCCTTTTCTCACAAAGACATCCGTTTTCTATCATGTATGGAAGATCATTATAATCACTCATGAACACAAATTCTTCTGATTAATACTTAATGCCTAAATGTAGTAAGCATGATACTTGCACGTATCTTTAGAACAATTAGAGCAAAACTGCATTCATCATTAAGCTTGAATTGAATCTTGTAAGCCACAACAACACAGAAAGCAATAGACAGCTGGTACATCTGCAACATGTGGCAGCCAAATCGTTTCAGCATTCGTGACCCATCCTCCAAACAAGATGAAAAAAATCTCAAGAGGAAGCCAAATCATTTTCAAATTTGTAATCACATCCAAGGAAAAAACACGAGTAGAACAAAATAAAAATATTACCAGTAATCTTAATGTTGCAATCGGATTGATGTCTCTACGAATAGGCTTCCGAATCACTAAGCCCTTTCCGTATCATACCATGTTCGGTTCCCCGCCACGGAGCACCCCTCTCCGTTAGTGTACGAAGAATTCAAAAATAAAAGTACATTGTATCGTAGGTATACATACTAAGAACCCACAAAAGTAACCCCTTCATGTTTACGCACGTGGTTTGGGGGGTTCTTCTGAGTGACTCCCCCTTGGGGATCGCCCTAGGAGTGATGCTTGTCCTCAGCACTTGGCAAGTGTTGAACATGGTCAGGGACTCGATATTGGAAAGTAGACGAACCATATGGTAATGGTACTAGATACCATGGGCCATATTTTGGAACATATGTATATGCTCAAACATAGAACTCATAGAATTTTGGATCTTAAATCTAGTTGATGACTAGTTATAATATACATGATGATTCTTTTAAAAAGCATTCTTACATTCATGGAACTAAGAGAAAACATGCTTTCACAGAAGGCATTAGTGCCCTCTAAAAATCCTTTCAACGAGTGCATCATAGGTGTCATGATCTGTCATCATGCCTAGTTGGTTCACACTACTGGTAATATGGCATAAACGGAAATTAGAAGTTGAGAATAAACATTGCATTGAGATTTTGGCTTGTGATTGGCACTAGAGGGATTCGGGGCAATTACTTAGTGATCATGGTCAAAAAGGTACTCCTTCTGGACTATCTAAACTATAGCAACACTTATGGTATGTGTTGAGAATAAGGTCCTTGAACTCTAGGAAAAAAATCTGAAGGGATTTGAAGGTTTTGTGCTTTGCATTATATGCTTGCTTATGAATACCAAGTAGAATTTTGGTAGTTGACAATTAAGAAAGGTTAATTAGCTTGAGGTATAAAACATCCTTTGAGGTTAACTGATATGTACAATCTGGGATTGTTCGGTCAAGAAACTAACCTTCATGGATGTACTTCTACTTATAGCATCTATAGTTTAAAAAAGTACTATAGTTGAATATCCTAGCTAACATATCTAGAGAGTAGAGTGCAAACTGCAGTACAAGGCATTAAGGTGGAATTAACAGTCTAGTGGCCCAAGTTCTTATGATACTTGCAGTTCTTTTCGTATACTAGATCCACCAGCGCGGGGGTTCTAGACGACGTATTGTCTAGATATGGCAGGGTGTATCTGCTTGGCAGATGCTATGGTGTGTGTGGTGGACTCCATATGTGTGTTCTTACAGTCCGTCAGTCATTGCTTCATGTTGAAACTATTGGATAACTCTTATGCATGTTACGTGGAAGCTTGTGCAGGGTATTTGATAGCTGGCGGAGCATATGTTGTCATTTTGTTATCTGTATACGTGGCTTTCATGTATATAGCCTCGCGAGAGGCAGTATTTATTCTGTGTACTCTGATGGTTTGATGGGAATACAAATCGAAATTTTTGGTACTAAAATTTTGGTTCCTAACAGTGGTATCAGAGTCTGAGTTGCGGCTTGGACTGGAGTAGCTGAGATGGAGTACAGTGAGAGTAATGCAGACACACATATTATAGCAGGACAGGCGACTCCTATGGAGGAGGAACCTGATGTACGAGGGCTAGCTGCTCGCGTATAGGAAACCCAGAAGAACCTGGAAACCATGCAGACGAAGTGGGGTGAGGACTTTCTGGGTGTGCAGCAGAGCCTCAAGGCAATATTAAACACTCAGACTGCTATGAGAATTGTATTGGAGACCCTTGCTGGCATGTATGGCCAAGGGAAGTCTGCGGAGAAGGGGAAGTCTCCGACAGTAGTGGTGGTGGACCCCGATGTCCCTGGTGCTAGTCCTGTTGTTCAGCAATCATTGAAGGGTTCCGATTGAGCAAGGAGGACATATGCAGTCTCGAGCGAACAAAGATACCGAATTGGGATGGGAAAGGCACTATTGAGGAGGCGACGGCTTGGATGACAAGCTTGAGACCTTTTTTGACCCTAGTTGGTGGAATGACCCTACCATGAAGAAGGAGATGAATACGTGGTCCGATTTCAGGAACTGGGGAGTATGCACCTCGGCATGATGCTCGTGATGCACTTGAGAAGCTGCAATACTGTAAGCAGACAGGTTCTCTCAGTGCATATAACAATAAGGTACAAGGTTATATCCACAGGGTTGGAGACTTGACCGAGACTCGGCAGGTTGATTTCTTCCTAGGTAGTCTATCCAGTGTTGCTCTCAAGAAGCAGATAATCGGGTTGAAGGCTGAGGATTTTGAGAGGGCAACGATGTTGGCTCATCAGCTTGGGGAAGAGGATGAGTCCTTTAAGAGGACGTCTCGGAAGTTCCCAAAAAAGAAAATAGGTTTTCCAAAAAGAAAAAGTCTGAACAGCCTAAGCCTAAGTCTGCAGAGCGAGAGTCCAAGAAGCGTAAGGCGGACTCTAAGTCCGGTGGTCCCAGGAAAGGGATTTTCTGCTATAGACGTGGAGAGTCTGGGCCATTAGTCGTGAATATTCTCAGCCACAAAACAAGAAAGCTGATAACAAGAAAGCAAACGTGACTGGAAAGGTTGAAGAAGTATTGGATCTAAGAAGGTTTCAGCTATTGCCATAGAAGAGCTGTGCACGCTGGATAAGCCTGCAAGCAAGGACATCATGGATATGTTTGCTGGAAGGGTTATTAGATTCTTGGGCAGAATCATGGGCCAAAACATTGTGATGTTATTGGATTGTGGCTTTTCTGACATGTTTCTCTCTTCTAAGTTGGTGGAAGAACTGCACCTACTTTGTGTAAAGACTAATAAGGCAGATGGTCCTTTTGTGAACAATTCTCAGGTAGAGGATCGTAAAGGTGTTGGGGTGCCCTTGAACATTCAAGGCTACCAAGAAAAGTTTGATTTTGACCTCTTGGATGGTGGCCGATATGATGTAGTGCTGGGGATAACATGGTTGCAGCAGTTAAGCCTACTGCAATAGATTGAAACACTCACCAGGTGATGCTGAAGCACGATGGACGCGAGATATATCTACAAGGGAGCCTTTTGATGGGAGCTTCCAAGATCGTGTCGTCGCTTCAGGTCAAGAAACTGGTACGTAAATCTTCCAATCAATGTTTTCTTCTATTTAGTGATGAATGTTATCCTGCTTTTGAGTGTTGTCATATGATTGCTGATAATGAGGTCATGGGGAATTCAAAGGGCCAGAGATAATTGCAGAATCTGTTGTATAAATTTCAAGACGTGTTCTCTGAGGAACTGCCTGAAGGTCTTCCCCCTAGTAGAGAGATTGAACATGAGATTGATTTAGAGCATGGATCCAAACCTGTGTTTCGTAGCCCTTATAGATTGTCCATATTTGAACAAGAGGAGGTTAAAGAGCAGGTTCATGAGCTGTTAGCCAAAGGGTTTGTGAGACCTAACAAATCCCCTTATGGTGGAATATTTGGGCCAGATTGTGTCTACAGAATGCGTAGCTGTGGATCCCAAGAAGATGGAGGCAATTCAATCTTGGCTAGTGCCAAAGAATGTATCTGAGTTGCATAGTTTCTTGGGGTTGGCCAGCTATTATCACAAATTTGTCTGGAAATTTGCCAAGATTGCAGCTGCTTTGACTATGTTATTGAAATCTAATATCCATTGGCAATGGATGGTGAAGCAGCAGCAGGCAATGGATATGATGAAGAGATTGCTGACTTCAGCGCATAGTCTGTTGATTCTAGACATGAGTAAACCTTATGAGGTTTACACAGATGCGTGTGGTTATGCCATTGGTGTTGTGCTCATGCAGAATGGTAGAGTGGTGGCATATGAAAGTCACCAATTCAATGCTGCTGAGAAGAACTATTCCACCTATGAGCAAGAGTTACTGGCGAGGGTTCATGCGCTCAAAGTCTGGAAACACTATCTTCGCAACAAATGTAAGTTTATGGTCTATATTGATAAGTTTATGGTCTATATTGATCATAAACTGTTGAAATTCCTACAAAGCCAGGCCGAGGTAAGTTAAAGGCAAGCAAGGTGGTTGGACTTTCTTTCTAAATTTCATTTTCATGTTGAACATCTTCCCGGGAAAAAGAATCGTAGACACTTTGCGAAAGTAGTTATTGAGTGAATTTCATGATGCACCTTATGCTGGACATGGAGGTGAATGTAAAACCTATGAATCACTCAAGAGAATATTTTACTGGCTTAGTTTGAAAGAGGATGTACAGGAATATGTGAAAGTTTGTGAGACTTGTCAGCCGATTAAAGCAGGTCGAGGCAAGACTCCAGGACTTTTCAACCTCTGCTTGTGCCAGAGGAGAGGTAAAGTGAAGTCTCTATGTATTTCATTGTGAAGTTGCCTCGTACTGTGCATCACTATACCCAGATACTTGTCATTATGGATAGGTTGACGAAGTATGCATGCTTTATACCTCTCACAAAGAATGTTGATGGCTTGGCGGTGGCCAAGGCTTATATGCAGCATGTATTCCCTAGTTTTGGGTTACCCAAAGCTATTGTAAGCGATCGAGATGTGAAATTCACTGGGAATTTCTGGCGGGTTCTCTGTTTTAAAATGCACTCTTCAGTTCTATAGTGGAGATCATCCTGAAACGGATGGACAATCTGAAAGAGTGAATCTGATTCTAGAGGATATGCTGAGATCTTATGTGGCCACTTAGCAATCCAGGTGGAAGGACTATTTGCCGGTCGTAGAGTTTGCTTACAATAATGGGTTCCAACAGAGCATCAAAACTAGCCCGTTGTGGCTATGTTTGGGAGAAATCCCAGGGGACATGTATCGCTTGGTTTTGAAAGGCTGAAAATTGATGCTGCTATAAATATGCTTGAAGGCATGGATGTGACACTTGGTTTGTGTCAATTGCATATGAGATATGCCCAAGATCGGGCAAGGGCACGTGCTAATTTGTCGAGAGCCCCGATCGAACTGCATAAGGGTCAGATAGTATACCTTGTGTGGTCATCCCTGCAAATCTGAAAAGAAAAGCAGTATTGCCATTGTTAAATTTTAGGTTCATCTCATGATTGTTTACATGACAGAAGGAGAACAAAGTGTTAAGCAACGAAACTTGCTAGGTTCAATCAATAGTTCATGCTTCATTGTTTAACCTTAGCAAAATATTTGATAATCGTTATTTTATAGAAGGAGCATTGCACATCGAAGGTTAAAGTTAACTATTGAATTATTGGGTTAAGGTTAACTATTGAATTATTGGTCATAAAGGGAAAGTTGACCCAAGGGAGATACTCGGTCCAATGAACCAGAGACAGAAGAATCAATGAAAAGCTCGGTCGAATAACCAGATTACAGGTAATTTCTGAAAGCTCAGTGGTCTCCCAAGACCTTCGGGCTGATCTATGTAAATACAAGAAGAATAGGTAGAAGAGACATTGGTGAAAATTACAGGGAAAGTTGGGATCCGGAAGTCCAATATTTTGAATTCATAATCGATAAGGTGAATATTTGATATATGAAGATATTTGAAGTCTTGTTTTGAAAGCTAAATTGCTATGTATGCTTTGAGTGTGGTTAATGAAGTAATCAACTATTAAATTCAAATATCTAGCTATTGGTTTGTTACAAGTCATTAGAGTTATGACTTGATTATTGAAGGATATATTCTGAAAAGGTTGTTATTAGTTTAAAGGTTCATTGTGATAAGTAAATCTTAAACAATGATTTAAGGGAGTTGTATCTATACACATTGTAGCACTATTATTGAAAATTCTATCTGATTACTAACATTGGTATCAGAGCTAGTTACAGCCAACATGTCTAGCAGATTTAGAGCAGGCCTACTAAGTGCCATAGATGTGTTTAAGGGGGACTCTGGCTTCCAAGTTTGGAAAGAGAAAACCAAGCATGTGTTGCAGGTAGAAGACTTGTGGGATCTGATAGATTCTGCTGAAGGAGAATCTAGAATCAGGAGTTTTACAAGCAGAACCGTTGAAGGCAGTTCAAACTCTACTAATGATGGAACTGTTGAAGTCATAAGTGAGACATCAACAAGAAGGGGAGTAGGAGAGAATGCTAGGGTAAGGGAGGCCCAAGGCATAATTATAAGCAAGGTAAGTTCTAGCATTGTGCTAAAGCTAAGGGGTATGACACCCAAGCAAATGTGGAGCTACATGATATCAAATTATGAGGAAAAGACATCCTCACAAATAGATGTATTGGAGAATGAACTAAGGAGACTCAAATTCCATGAAAATGATGATATTAATGAGTTTCTCCAGAAATTTGACAATGTTAGAAGGAGGTAGAGTAATGTATACTCAGCAGCAGCAAGTTCTGGACATGTCTCGAGCAGTATCCAACTTAGGTAATATCTCTATGTTTATGAGAACCATTGCAAAAACAAAACTTGAGGCAGAACGAATGCTTAAGACAAAAATCGAGCAAGGGAAAGTGTTAGGTGAGGAGGAAGCCTCACAAATACTATTTGTGAAGGGAAAAAATGACAGCAAACTAGGGCCATGTTACAATGGCATCTCAAGGTAAATTATCCAACCTTAGCAAAGGAAATTCAATGCTATAACTGTGGTGGTAGAGGTCACATTGCTTCAACCTGTTCTACTCCAAAAACCAATGCTTTCAGAGGAAGAACAAAGGGAGGAAGAGGCTCTGGATCAAGGGGAAGAGGTCGAGGCAGAGGAAGATCTTCACATCATGACGCCAATGTGGCAGAGGAAGTTAAGCTGGAAGAAGAACCAGATGAAGAAGAAGAGGTAAGCAAGTGTGATGCATTCATGGTTTCACAAAGCAGAACTAACAAAGCTGACTTCATGATTATAGATAGTGGAGCTGAGAAAACCATAGTCTGCTCATCCAAAATACTTAAGGAATGCAAGGGAAAACTGGGAGGCCATATCCAAGTTGGAAATGGGCAGTTGCAAAACATAGAAGATGTAGAAGTACTAGAAGTTTATGATTTGGAAGGAAATGCCATAGATTTGAAAAATATACTATGTGTTCCTAGCTTAGTAAGGAATCTCATTTCTGTATGTCAACTAGTTGACATGGGTTTTAAAGTAGTTTTTGAGCAAACGAAATGTAAAATTTATGAAGGCAATAAATTGAAATTTCTTGGAAAACGTGTGGGAAACCTGTATGGTATGAATGCTAATTGTGTGAAAAGCATAAATTTAACTACATTACCAGATGTATCAACTTGACATCTTAGGCTTGGATACTCAAATTGCAATAATATAGAAAAGATGATAAAACAGGGCGTGATCAAAGCTTCAAATAATAAAGAGGAAGTTCAGACCTGTCCGGGCTGCATGATGGGTAAGCAGTGCAGACTATCATTTAATAAATAAAAAAGGAGAGCAGATGGGATTCTAGATCTTGTACACACAGATCTATGTGGCCCCCTGAACGTGACTGGAATCACTGGCAAAAAATATTTCATAACTTTTATTGATGATTATAGCAGGAGGACGCAAATTTACTGTTTAAGAAGCAAAGATTTGGCATATGAAGCTTTCAAAACTTATGTAGCTGAGGCTGAACGTTCAACAGGGAGAAAGATCAAATGCATACGAACTGATCGAGGAGGTGAGTACATGTCTTCAAAATTTAAAAGTTTTTGTATGCAAAAGGGAATTAAAAGGCAATTCACGTGTAGTTACACACCTCAGCAAAACGGAGTAGCTGAGAGGAAAAATAAAACCATTATGAATGCTACTAGGGCAATGCTTAAGTATGCAGGTGTTAGCCTAAAACCTGGAATTTTAGTCTAACCTCAAGGAAGCTCAAACAAAATGGTTAGGACCTCCAGATCACTTAGGGTGATCAATCCTTGACATATGAAGTGAGAAAAGTCATTTTGGAATATTGGTTTTTTCAAAATCACTAAAGTCCCTGAAACAAAAAAAACTGTCAGAGCAAAAAATGGCCTTGCAGACACACCTTGTGAGATTTTTAAGATGTGATTGGTGGTATAGATGACCAACAAGCAAAGGAAACTGGGGGTGGAGATTTGACTTGATTTGAATAGGGGAAGGTTGAGAAAATGTAGGTCAAAGTCGGTCAAAAAGTTGGCCAAAGCCAAAACAGAGCCAAAATTTGCGAGATGGAGTTTGATAAGGAATCTTGAGTTGGGATCTCGTGCAGGCAACTTCAAAAATAACCCCTAGATCATGTGCATAGGGTTTAAATAGCAAAAAGAGTTTTGGTTTCTCCGTAAGTAGCCGAGGCCTCGTGAAAAGAGCAAACTCGTGGATGCTTATGAAAAAAGGTCTTTTTTATGTGTTTTCTAAGGTTTTTATGAAGATGAAATGCAACTATCTGAAAAGAATATAGCTTGGAATAAATATTTTGGGTTTTGTTTTTAGTTTTTAGCTTTAAAAGCACAATGCGTGATTACAAAAGATGAATGTACAATGGTGACAACAACTTTCCGGGCAAAGACTATGCATTATAGAAATGTAACACAAGAAATTTGATAGTGTTAGCAAGGCATTACCAAATTCAAACATATAACAGTGTGTTTGAAAGTAAAATCAGTGTCCGTTCGAGCCTTTAGTGAATCTCGAACTACTAATGAAGCCAATGAAATGATTTTTGAGTTGTAGTTGAAGTGCCTCACGGGTCGAACAAGTCACACTGACGCCGGATCTTTCAATCACGAGCAGAGCAGAGCAAATTTTGAATAGAGCAGAGCAAGATAATATCAGAATATCAAAATGCGCCAAGATCACAGAGGTCTATCTCTGAGGGGACGTGTCGATTTGACCTGTTTCTTGGCTTAAGAACTGTTCTTCCCAAAAGCTAGCTCGGTTGAGTGATTTGAGGCCCAAATTGAGCAATTTCTATCGAATCAAGTGCCACAAAGGATCCCCATGGTTTCGGAAAAGGTTTAGGAGCTAATTTCGGGCGAAAATTGGCGGGATTCAATCAAATTTAGGCAAGAATTGGCCGGATTTAGCAGGTTCCCCTATTTCTTAGGGTTCATCAAAAAATTCTTAAGGATGATATATCCCACAAGCCGGAGTGGTTCTGGAGGCTCAGGTATATAAGGAAAAGTGCTGACTCAACTATTAACTGTGCGTGCCACGCAGAGGGGACACCGGCCAGTGTCTGCCCCCCCGCCCTGGGCCACGCGTGGAAAAATGGGGGTGACCTGAACTATGCAATTAGATAGGGTAGATAGGCTAGAATAGGTTTTTTATTTTTTTGGCACGCATCCCAAGAATCCAATTTTGAAGGCCTTCCCAAGGGTTTTTTTCAAATTTAAAAAGGCTATTTTAGCTCTTTTTTGCCAAGCTTTCCATCTAGAAGGTTTCAGGTCAAACTGAAATATTTGAATTTTTGTCCATTTTGACCCATGGTCAATGAATATTGCAACATAGGGATGGTGAAAAAGTCATGGGAAAAGATGGGAAAAAGGGTGTAAATAGGCTATACTAGGGTTTAGGAAGATGAAATGAGAATGAGAAAAGAGTTTTCTTGCCTTTGAAGTTTTTCAAGATCATTAGGGGGCAATTCTCAATTGAGGGTAGGATCAATAAGAAAATGGGTAGTGAAATGATGGGAAAAGGTCTCAAAAGTGGAAAAAAATGGTGAAAGAAAGGTTATAAAAGGTTCATAGGACATAAAAGGTGGATATGGAATGAAGACAAGATGGGTACCTCTCAGAGCACTTGATTTCATCTCAGTTGTCTCTAATGCTCAAATCATACCTCATAGTGAAGATACATTTGCTCAAAGCCTAAGGGTCTTCCAAACTTCTATAAGGGTCTTCCAAACTTCAAGGCTAGAATAAGAGCACATTTCACTTCCAAGATGGCATCCTTATGTGTGTGACTTCAAACTACTAATGAAACTCAAGCAAGCTTCATAAGGTTGAGCTTTGGTAAAACAACTTGTGCTTCTTTGATAATCTTGCTATAGCCTTTGCCTGGTCTTCAAATCAAAGGAAAATGTTAAACAAATGGGAATGTGTCTAAAGGTATTTTACCTCAAGGAAAAGATTAGGCTATAAAAGGAGATCCCCCATGCCTTCCAAACTTGGTCAAATGTCTTCCAAACTCTAATGGGATCACAATAGCCTGAAACTTTCCCTTAGAGGAAGTATGGATGAAACAAAAGTTTTTGATAATAGATGCTAGTCCATGTTGCCAGAAATGGGCAACAGCAGGCCTGCCAAACTTTCTTTGGGAAGAAACTGTGAAGGCTACAGTAGAGATTCATAATGCTCTCCCTTTTGCAAATACAAATTGGAAATGCCCTGAAACTCTATGGTCTGAGAAAATACCCGATTATAACAAGTACAAAACTTATGAATGCTCAACTAAGGTCCAAGAGCAACTAAGGTCCAAGTTGGATGTCCCAGAGCAACTAAGGTCCAAGTTGGATGACAGGTCAACAGTGACATATCTGGTAGGATATGATACAAATTCAAAAGGGTATAGATTGTTCAATCCAAAGAATAGACAAGTCACGACTAGTAGAGATGTTGTGTGTGTGGAAGACGGAGAACAAAGTGTTAAGCATGATGGATCAGCCTAGTGATTGGAGAAAACGAAACTTGCTAGGTTCAATCAATAGTTCATGCTTCATTGTTTAACCTTAGCAAAATATTTGATAATCGTTATTTTATAGAAGGAGCATTGCACATCGAAGGTTAAGGTTAACTATTGAATTATTGAGTTAAGGTTAACTATTGAATTATTGGTCATAAAGGGAAAGTTGACCCAAGGGAGATACTCGGTCCAATGAACCAGAGACAGAAGAATCAATGAAAAGCTCGATCGAATAACCAGATTACAGATAATTTCTGAAAGCTCGGGTCTCCCAAGACCGTCGGGCTGATCTATGTAAATACAAGAAGAATAGGTAGAAGAGACATTGGTGAAAATTACAGGGAAAGTTGGGATCCGGAAGTCCAATATTTTGAATTCATATTCGATAAGGTGAATATTTGATATATGACGATATTTGAAGTCTTGTTTTGAAAGCTAAATTGCTATGTATTCTTTGAGTGTGGTTAATGAAGTAATCAACTATTAAATTCAAATATCTAGCTATTGGTTTGTTACAAGTCATTAGAGTTATGACTTGATTATTGAAGGATATATTCTGAAAAGGTTGTTATTAGTTTAAAGGTTCATTGTGATAAGTAAATCTTAAACAGTGATTTAAGGGAGTTGTATCTATACACATTGCAACATTATTATTGAAAATTCTATCTGATTACTAGCAACCATTGCTTGCAGGAAAGAAACCAAAGCTCTCCCCAAGATCAAGTGGTCCTTACAAGATTTTGAAGAAATAGAGTGATATTGCCTTCAAGTTGCAACTTCCACCGAATGTGGACATTCATCCAGTTTTCCATGTGAGCCAGTTGCGACCAGCTCTGGGGAAAGCTGAGAATGTTGTGCCTTCTCAGGAACACATGGTGGATTTGAATAGAATCCCTATCCCTGAAGAATATTAAATTCTCGGATAGTGCGGATCCGCCAAAGAGACCAGATGGAATTTCTGGTGAAAGGGAAACAACCTGTCTCAGAGGCGACGTGGGAGAATCGTCGTTTCATGACTCAGAATCCAGATGTTATAGCTCAATGGTCTGGAGCCGATTCTTGAGGACAAGAATCCCCGGAGAGGGGGGGAAGGTAATGTTATGCCCAATTATGATTCAGACCATTATGTAATTATGGGATAATTATGGGACGCATGTCGTTGTGTGCTAATGAAATAATCTAATGCAATGGTATTATGATTATTGCGGTCGCATGCTATCTAGTTTATTTGTATAGTGCACTGTGACAATCAAGACTAGGGGTGCAACTGGATGTTTATGGATAACAGTCTGGGTTGCAAGTTGCCTTGGGCATTATGAGATCAATGTCTTTTAAAATATGTTAAGGAATTAATTGGTTAAGGAATAGTAATGGTTTGAATAACCAATATAATAATGTGTGAGCACCCGAATAGCAGGGCAACCACCATCGTGGTTCTGCACCTCCTATTAGGTGGATGGCCGTAAACCTACTCGGGATGTGGTTAACCCCACATGTCGGGTTAACCACCACCGCCGATTTCAAGCTCAAAAGACAACGGTTTACGCACACGGGGTTGTATATTCACACGGGGGGTGACTTGGGCATCGAGAGCTGTTGGATAGGCATATGCACCCTTTATTCCTTGATCTACACCATACATAAAGTTCCTCGTTTGTGGGATATACATGTACAAAAATTGCTATACTGTATAAGAAAATTTGCAAAATACTATAAGATTTGAGGTAATGTATTATATGGTGCTGATTTTGTACATGCGAAACATAATTATAGGGGCTCTCGCTGCCCTACGCCACCCTCCGTGTGAATATGCAACCAAACCAAAGGGGGTTTAAGGGGGAATTTAATTTTGAAGTGTGTAATGTAATGGTTTGTGTTATAGCTAAAAAAAATTTTGGCCCCTTCGGGGCCTCCAACAAAAAACATTACATTATACTTAAATGAATTGATGTTATATTATATTACATTATACTTAAATGAATTGATGTTATATTGTGTATTGGATATATGATAGTTATGATATATTAAATGGTCTATAATACTATAATACCAAGACCATACAAGACCATATATGCCTAGCCAGTGATTAAATAGTTTGCTAGAAACTCTTTTCTCATCATGTATTAATGAATGTGGATGCTTATAACCACCATCCACTAATCACAAAACTAAATTAAGTAATTGCAATGATCTTACTAAAAATAAAGGGCATGTTTCCGCCATCAATAGTCTCATTGCCCAAATTTAGGTCGGGCAGAATATGCAAAGCTAGAACCATATGGAGGTAGTAGGAAAAAGATATTGCAAATACTGAAAGTAAAATTTCTCTAATTAATAAAAAAGCAATAGAATTGTACGTAATCACCATAGATGAGATAATAGACCTTCTAATCCAACATTTGCATGCATGACCTTCTAATCCAACATTTGCATGCATATAGTGGCTGGATTATACTAATATAACATGCCTCTGCCCTATTCACGAGTGACTTGCCAAGCCTGACTCCTTAGAAGAAGATACAATAGCCAGATACTATAGGGATGATGGCCGAAATAATTTAAGGCTCTTGAAACTGAGCATGGATGCTTGTAAGTAATAAACCATTGCCAAGAAAATTTAACGAAGCGCAATGTGCTTTTCTCCAAGTATTCCTTCAGCAATCCGATGTAAGCTAAGAAACCCTTTTGCAAAGAACAACGTGAACTTCAGCATTTGCATGAAGAAATTTCATTATTTGTAGTCGACCATTGTGGCCCTGTCGCCAATGCACCCAAATTGGCCAAATTAATCTGCATAAAGCCAAGAAATCCAGAAATACACATCTGCCAGCGAGCCCAGCAAATGCCTCTACTAAAAGCAACTGAATGAGTAATCAGGCACGATAGAGTTGTTTGATGCCCATTTGTTTGCGGAGTTTATCCGTGATGAGATTGACCGCGCTACCTCCATCAATTTGAACATGATTGACTTGTTGATGGCCCACCGTGGCATGTACCGTGGGAGTAGAGGTAGCAACAGCCCCAACCAAAACAAATGGGAGTGGTAATCGGTCCTTGAGAGCGTGACGAGTTTCAAAATTGTGGCCAAACTTAAAGGTATTTTGATTTTGCTAGCTCCTCTTGGAGTTCCGGAGGCACATGAGAAAAAAGGATCCTGCTTTGGATCCACAAAAGTGGGAGTGCGTGGTAATGAAGCAGCAACTTCTTTGAGTAGGTCAACCTCGGCAGCTATATTTGGATAGGTCTGAGAGCGTGGAGGTTGAGACGTGGAAGGTGCTTCCTGTCTTTGTTGAGCTCGAGTAGTGGCATGAACATTAGCCAATGTGCGGCCTTCAGCAGCTTGCATGAGGTTCAGAATGCTTTGGCGAACTTTAGGCATGACATTCGGCATGAGTTTGTCCAAATCAGGTGCAAAGTGAACCTTTTTTTCTTCATCATGAGGAATGGTATCGACTGCAAAGGCAGGTTGCGTGTCATGAGAAATAATGGTTAAGGGACGTGACGCCCTGGTCTGGCGTGAAACCAAACCAACCCAATTTGATGGCTGAACTGGAGGATTGAGTGCCTGAAAAATTTCTTCCTGTGCTTGTTGATCCATCTGAGGTTGATTTGCAGGAGCTGGTTGATAGCGTGATTCTTGAGAGGTGCTTTCGAGGGGCTTCCGAAGAACCGGACGCGGGCCTTGTTTGCCATTGGCAATCCAAAGTTGGTAAGCCGTGAGGCGGACTGATGTGGTCTGATTTGTGCCAGGAAGCTGCACCTGAACTTGTGGAAGTTGAGGACACGCCGTGGTGGTATGACCCCATTCTTGACAGTGATAACACTGAGCTTTCGAAGGATCAAAAGGAGGACGTGTGTTGGGTCCCCGTTGTTGCCCCCTTGGTTTAGAGTTGATTGGGTTGCTGCAGTGGTGGTTCTTGATATTGCGATTGGTGCCGAGGTGTTGTTTGCACTTGATAAACCATCTTGTTGCGAAAGGTGTAGGATGAGTGCGAAAAGTGCACTCTTCCGTGGCATGATTGCACATGTTGCATCTTTTACAATGAGGCGGGCCATTGGTGGAGTTGTACTCATTTGCCAAGTGGCCTTGATATTTGCGATATGGCACCGGATCCGATTGCTGGCTATGATTGGCGTGTTGAGGTTGAATAGCAATCGAGGAACCATGACGGGTGGAATGAAAGGGAGCTCCCGAAGAGCCACGCCACGGGAGGAAACATTGATCGAGTGATTGACAAGATCGATATAGCCTTGCTCCAAAGTCTTGGGGCGCGTATTGATCATGAGGCGGATAGCTGGAGGAAGTCCTTGGAGAAACCACCAAGATCCGCTCACGTGTGGGGTACTCCTTGAGTTTGCTTAGCGTAATGTGAAGTCGATCCGCAAAAATCCCCAGGCGGACTCAGGGGCTCTTGTTGAAGGTCATTGAGTTGCTTGAGATGAAGTTGATCATCATCCGTGGTGCCATAGTGAGAAAGAAAAGTTCTCATTTCTGACCAATCTTGTTTCCAATGGCTTTTGTTGGACATGAGCCATTGATGAGGGAGCCACGCGTGGTGGGAAAAGATGTGGAATTTCAGTTGAGGTTGCGCATGACCATTTAGGACAGCCGAGCCTCAAATTCTTCCATGTGGGCCTGAGCACTTTGGTCTAATGGTTTGCCTTTCGTGTTGCCAAAGGTAGGATAAGTCACCTAAGGGTCCGAAAGGTAGAGGGAAAAGTCTTTGGGCTGACAGAACATGAGACCGAGGAAATTGAGGTGGACTGGATGAAGGGGGTTCTCGATGTGGAGGTACGGAGGTGCCTCATCATTGGTTTTGAGGTCGGTAAGGTTGTAAACGGAAGAGCGGTGGGAAATGTAGGGAAGGGAAATTCCTGGGGAGGAGCAAAAGAGACATGTTGATATCCCTGTCCACCCGGAGGAGATGAGGGTTGTGAAGGCAAAGGCGCATGGGCCGTAAGACCGGATGGATGAAGGCATGTTCGGGGTATGGAAGTAAGATGGAGCAGTTGAGCCGGATAGGGCTCTGATAGTGATGAGGAGACCGAGGCCGGGAGCAATGTTTGCACGCCGGAGGCGAGAATTTGGACAAGACATGACACGAGGGGTGGGTGGCCCGACCGAGCCCTAGGACCTAATGTGGCCTCCTCAATGTCATAAGCGTAGCCATACATGTCGCGAACGGCCTTCCCTTCGATGATGGCGCTTCCAAGCGAGGCGGCGGGCTGCCTGGGAAAGAAGTTCTTCCGGGCGTGAAGTTTCGGATGTGCATGGCGACATGAAGAAAGGAAAATCGAATCGGACCCGCAGCCCGGCGCAGTGTTTGGGGTCTGGTTCGAACTCCCCTGCAAGACAGACCCTCCGGAGGACCCTTGGATCTAACAGAGAAGCCGGGGGACTATGTCACGCGGGATTTGCAAGAAAAAGAACAAGAGGAAAGAAAAAACAAACAAAGAGAACAATGAGAGGAAAATGATAGCTTCCTTGATATCAATGATGAACATACATGAGCTTCTCGCAATCAAGAGAAGACTAAGAGAGACAAGACTCAAAACTCATCTCCTAACTTATGTGCTAGCTCTACTCATATATATAGTACAATGGCCTTTGGCCCAATATAGACACTCTGACTGATTTCGGTGCCGACTCCTGGAAGGAGGCCTGATTTGCAGGAATGTTGGCGGTGCCTCTTAAAGTGCCTAGAATCACGCTGACGCTGACGCTGACGCGGGCGGTGACGGGCCGTCACTTGTCTGAGCGGCGCCTCTTGTTGACGGACGAAGGCTTTGGCTGCGTGGTCTGCTGCTTTGTCTTCTGCTGGGCTTTGGACGGCTGACCCGTGCCTGTCTGTGGATCCTTGAGCTTGACCTGGTCCGTCGTATGCATGAATAGTCCTGTACCAGGAGGCACAGGACTAACAAGGTTGCAGGTGTTATGTAAACCAGGATGAACTATGGGATCTCATAAGGAAAGCTGACACTGGTACTAGAGGTTGACAGACTCTTGAGGTTGCCAGCAGATGCATTGTCCACTAAAATGCCACTCGTGCGTTGCACCCAGTTGCCAAAAATGAGGAAAGAAGGAGCCGCAGCCACCCAAATATCTATTCAGAGAATGAAACCGATTGCTTGAATCATTTATTGGTCTAACTTATGCATTGGCAGAGTCCTGTGCGCGCTACAACCTTGTAGTTGTGCCTAGCAAGATGATTTTTTAACCTGCAGCCTATAGACTGCCCATGTGCTATTGCCAAATCACCACAACTAAGATTCCCTAGCATTATATCTCCCTACTGAATTCCCATGTTTTATTTTCCCTCTGCATTGTGAGTCAATAATCCCTCTAATACTATTACTGCTTCCATCATCTAGCCTATGCAGGTGTTAGGTTCAATACATTAGATTTAATGCCTACAGCCCTATGGCTCTGCCTAGCAACATTATTTTTTAACTTGTAGCCTATAGACTGCCCATGTGGTCAGCAAGTTTATCCTATAGTATGTCTCAATGATGAATATCCGGCATATTAATTTACATTTACTGATCCATGATACGCTTTCCTATACAAAAGTTACCGCATAAACCTAAAGGCTGAGCTACGCCATTATTTGCACTGCTAAGCATATCATATAGATCACACAACCTTGCATTAACTAGAGGCTGAAATTTTGTAGAAATGAAACAGTTTAGCCTATGCCTTAAGTAGAAGGGCAATTCTCTAAATTCCCATGTTCTATTTTTCCTCTGCATTGTGAGTCAAGGATCCCCTTATACTAATACTGATTCTATCCATCTACCCTATGCAGGGCCTAGGATTAATACATTAGATTTAATGCCTGCACTCTAATGGTTGTGCCTAACAACATTATTTTTTAACCTGCAGCCTATAAGCTGCCCATGTGGTCAGCAAATTCATCCTATAATATTTCTCAATAATGGATAGCCGGCATATTAGTTTACATTTACTGATCCATGATATGCTTTCTTATATAAAAGTTACTGCATGAACCTAAAGGCTAAGCTACGCCATTATCTGCACTGCTAAGCACATCATATAGATCACACAACGTTGCATTAACTACAGGCTGAATTTCTGTAGAAACGAAACAGCCTAGCCTATGCCTTAAGTGGACGGGCAATTTTCATTTAATTGTAAGAGCTAAATCCCAATTGATTCGTCTGGCCATTGTTTTCTTTGGAGCTTTCCAGTGTTTGTCCCCCTTTTTTTTTGAAGGACGTGAGGCTCTTTTTATTGACAAGAACAAAGGCACAATACACAATGCATAGACAGGAATAAAACCCTAGTGGATAGGCTGACCCAACTAGGCAAAAACACCCGTCTATGCATAAGAAGAACACCGTAAATACGTCTGCCAAATTATCTCTTTTTTATCATCAGCTAGAGATGAGCAACGATAAGCTTTAGTGATCTTCTGTTGAGCACAACGGAGAAGCTGCTGATCAGAGATGTGTGCACCTTGGAAAATACACAAACTTCGCCTCTGCCAAATAGACTACAAAATCCAACTAGAAGCAAGATGAAATGCCCGCTTACGCAAGTTAGGCCAAACAGGGGGATAAAGTGCAAGTAGGATCTCCTGGCTAGTAAGAGACACACTGAAAAGAGTGAACATCCACTCCCAAGCAAGCCATAGATGATCGCACAAGAAGAAGCAGTGTTCAATAGTTTCAACACGTTGGCCACAGAGAGGGCAACGATCTGAGACTCTAGGGTTCATCTTGTGAATCAAGACATTCACTCGAACACATCTATGGAGAATTTGCCATCACAACGCTGACACTTTAGGGTGGAGCAATTTATCCCATGTCCACATCCAAACACTTTTCCACTGTGGTTGAGGAACCTGAAGATGCCAGTGCTGGGATGGGGGAAGAGGCTCACAATCTAAAAGCAGCCTGTACGTGGAAGAAACAAACTTTTATGGCTTAAAAGAAATAAACTTTTCTGGCTTAAAAGAAATAAACTTTTCTGGCTTAAGACGTCCCTTTTTTTTGTGCGCATCTGGCCTTCTGCATTTTTGTTTTATGTGCATCAGCCAGAGTTGCATCGTGGTTTTAAGTTCCTCTCAAGACAAATTGGCTTAGATTATGTCCCACAGAGTGTCCAACAAAATTGTATCTATTGCATGCAATTATATACGACTCTGTCAAATCAAATGTAGCATTTTTTATGGTTTTTAAGAACACCAAAAAAAGATTGTCATAAACCCATTGAAACATTGAGTTGTTGCGATAACATTTAAAACTCTTCCTTTTAAAATTGACAAATCATATGCTTAAAATTGCAGGTATAACTGAGGTGTAGATTTTTGACTTGCAAATTGCTGTCATAAAGCCCACAGATTTGATCTTGTAATGCTATAAAAAAGAGAACCTGGAAAACGATAAAGAATATGACATTGTGCAATTACTGTTGCTTCATAGTAATGTATAAAATGTAGAACATTGCCTTTGTCTAAGCATTGTCTTCGTGGAAGTATTAGCCTACAAAAGCTTGAACTTACGCCCTCTTCCCTGGTAGGTGATGGGCAGTCCAGTTGATAATGGCAGTCCAGGAAAATGGGTCTATATATTCCTAATCCAACTTCCTTGTTTGCTCCACGGTATAGCCCTAGATATCCATGCATTTCTGTTGACAAAATGTATATCCCTATTGTTGAGGCAAGCTTCTCTCCATTCTATTGTAATGAAAATTTCTAATTGATGCAGATGATCAAATCCAAATATGGTCACTATTCGTTCCGTCCTCTGATTGATGGAAAAGTATTAGAATTGTTGATAAGGTGGTACATTTCTTTCGCCATGTTCTTTGTGGTAGATATGGGAACAGGGGACCTTGCAATCACACAAGCAAAGGTATACCATGATGTAAACCGATAGAGATTTGCCTTTGCTGCCAACCACAGAGATAATAGATCTGTTTTTTATTTAAATTGGAATTTCAAGATCTTGCTCTAACATTGTTTGCCTAGATGTAATTAAGTTTGCTTAAACCTTTGGTGTATTGCAAATTTGCAGGCTGGTTATGGGAATGTAAGTGATTTTGAAGTTGCAGGTTACAAATTTAAAAACGTAACTGCTAAAGTTTCCCGCAATAGCGGTCACATACTAGGACTCTCCGAAATTTGTGATGATGCCATATTGCATTTTTTAGATTTGTAGAGAATTGATGTCAATCCTCTGAATATTGAAAGAGTTATCCACATGTCCTCGGCCAATGCATAGACGCGAACTGCTAACATACATTACCAAATTGCTAACATACATTACCAAATGAGAACTTGGCTTAAGCACCCGCAATGTTCAAGGGTGGTGATTTGGCCTTATTACAGACCCAGATTGTAATTATAATCTATCGCATCAGAACATGATGCATGTAATTTAATGTAGGCATAGCCTTACATGGGCTTCAGGGATGGCTTGTTTCCGATCAGCATTGGCCCACAAGTTGGACAGAAAGTGTAAACAGAAAGTAATCACATTTATTTCACCACGCAGGGTTAAAGGATGCAACCAACATGGAGTAGAAAATATTTCCAACCAGGGGCCCTTCCACCTTTGTTAAATGACATAACCTTTGCCATCGAATTGAAAACCCTAATTGTAAAATTTAAAGTATAAAATACGACACAGTTAATAATATGATTGGATTGACATCCATCCAAGAAATCTTACAAGCATGTTTTCACATTCACCATTGAGAACAACGAAAGGAGCTCGGCAGCTTTTTTGTTTTTTTGACATTTCGCGTCATATTCAAGTGCCATTTGAAGGTACATATATTCTCTACCTCGGTCGATTATACGCATCTTCAGAACTAGCACGCTGTTAATGTATTCAAATTAGCAATAAATTCGAATGGTAAAGCCATAATCTAAGTACATAAATCTTCGAAAAATTGAAGGTCGAAAATACTTGAATAGAATCCTGTATATCATTCCATTATAGTTGAGGACATTGTAAAATTCTCAACAGATTGCTTTACTTAATATAAAATATCGGACATAGACATCTCAAAAAAAAAAAAAAATATGGCAACACTGACCAGATAGATAGATAGATAGATAGATAGATAGATAGATAGATAGATAGATAGATAGATAGATAGATAGATAGATAGATAGATAGATAGATAGATAGATAGATAGATAGATAGATAGATAGATAGATGCAAGTATGAATGAGGTGAATTCAATGATATTATTGCTTTAACTTCATATTGACACATGCAGTGTGCTGGTACGATTGAACTAAAAATCGAGGAGACCATTGGTTGAAGAATATACTGACAAGTTTTGAAACAACTATACTTTTTAGGAAATCAATGCCATAATGTCAAGGTATAATTTCAAGGGTTTGTAGTAGGACAAAGCTCAACATTGCTTGAACAATATAGCTCTTATTTAATCCCAACAGAAGCCCAGCAACGCTGGGCACTTTTTCTAGTAGTAACAATAATGGGACAAATGTGCACCATAGCCTATAATGCTACCATATCTCTTCTATTTTTATAAAAAGATTGTACCATGTATTTATATCCAAAAAAGCACAAAAGCAATGATTGAGATCTAATGTTGACTCAATCCTATGCTTTAAAAGTAGCAATTACATGTTTCCGTACCACTATTGCACCCTAGTTTGAGTGCCTGATGGCAAATGTCTATTCATCGACAAGGAGTTCACATCCCATTTGTTGGCTCTAACATCAGCTTGGTGCCAAATATACTGACGTGTGATTCGGTGTTCATGGGGATATAGTTCCTTCTGGACATGCTTGTTGCCAAACATAATGGACGTGTGATATGGTGTTCATGGAAATATGGTTCATGGAGAGGCAAGGATATACATATATAAAACAATGATACATCTAACACTGAGTTAAAATGTAAAATGCTAAGTTGAAACATGAAAGATGAAACTGGAGCCGAGATAGGAAGCTTCTAGGAAGCATCACTCTGAGAATGCAGTGGACCTGGGACCAGGGGAATTTGCAACAAGTTGGGGTTGATACTGATTTGGTTTTCATGGTGCCAATTTCTAAGGTGTGAATGCTAGTGTGAGGTAAGAAAAAAGTAGGCCTATGGTATTTGGTGAGAATTCCCTTGTCTTTTTTGTGCACAAAAGCACAAATGGATTTATTCTCCTTTGGGGAGACCGAGATGGCTCGTCTCTCTATCCTTGAGTCTTCTAACAAATTTAGGCTTCAAGGTTTCAAACAACCTCAAACCTATCTTCATGTCCGGATATACACGTTTGAATCTTTTATAAAACATTACCTGTGTTTTAAAAAGCAATCCATGATGAATGAAATCCAAATTTCATAACAAATAAAGCATCAAGTACCTGTGATTCTTCCAAGAAGTGAATTGCATGCAAGTTATAAGGCTTTGATACTTTCTGCCCATTCAAATGTCTCCTTAATTTGATGACTTGCCTTTTATTAGGAGAGACACGGGTTTTAGATCCAAAAAGTTATATACCTTTTCTCGGTCTTCATGGAGAGCCTATCGATCTAGACTTCTTATTGAACATGGACCGTAGTCCTCCAATCTCAGCCAATCTCCTCTTGTCCACAAAGAAGACATACAACCCTTCTTTTCAAGTTTAGAACCCTTGCGGCGGAAGAAGACGATTGCTACATTCAGTGACCGCCATCATCAAGGTGGAGGACCTTGCTTGATTGATATCCTGAGTCCTGCAACGTTTCTTGACAGCAAGAGTCTCCTTCACATTGTTAACAACATGCTTGTACACATTTAATTCTTTATTTCCTATGATACCATATTCGGGAAGTCGCTACACGCTCTTGCAAAACCTCTTTTCTATCCTCAAAATTCAAATTAAGGCATACCTTATTGGTGAAATCCACAATTTGCTTGGCCAATTTTTGTTTTACACCGGTGGTGAGTTTTTCTTTGCCCTTATTGGATTCGAGGACAAATTTCTCTTGCTCTCTCTTTCTCTTCCTTTGTAATCTCCTTCTGGCTGCTAGAATTCTTCTACATGCAGTATTTGGGGATGCACAATTGCATACCTTCTTGCAATCATCAGAGCATGTGATAGCGGGTTCAGGAACTAAATAAACTGGAGATGAAGGTACCAAATTTGCAGTTTCACAATTTGCAGGATCCACAATTTCATGAGCATACAGTGGATTTGAAACCTCATGCTGCACATCAAAATTTGGGAGGAATTCATCCAGATCAATACCAAGAGCAGCAGCAAGGTCTTCTGGATCTTGGCCATCAAACTGTGCTGCAAATTCAGCAGCGTATTTTTCAACCAAATCCATTGAATTGCATCGAAATTGTTTTTGGTAAGCCAACTATTCTCCATCTAATTTTCAAAATTTTCTTGGAGCTGCTTCAACCCGCCAAATTGGAGCGGGAGAATCAACCCCTACAGCCGGATCGCTGACATGGCCAACGAATTTCCCAATTCGGATGGGAGAGCCAAACCTTTCGCGGGTTCTTCACCGTTCTTCAACCCTTCACAAATTCTTCGACCCTTCAAAAAACAAAAAAGGGCCATCACCTAAAGCACCCCCTAAGCACCCACTGTCGCTGACATAAAAAATGACCCCCACCTATATGCTTTCCATATGGCAGACAAAGTGGAGGACATGTATAGGCACAAGTTCTACCACGTCGGGGCCCAGTAACCAACTCCCAAATATAAACATACACTGGTCGGGTTTGAACCCCCGACCAAGTGCACATTTATTTTGGCATTACTAGGCCTATACCAACTCACCACACATCCGTTGGGCAAAACTTTAGCCATACACGCACACTTTATAGGCAGGATAGAATCCCGCCTCAGGAAGTCGGGGAATTTTTAGGCAACAACCAGTATACCAGCCCCAGTATACATAGAAGCCAATTTTTACTGGTGCATACTCACACAATTATTATTATTGTGGAGCTTATTATGCTGCCATATGGCAGACAAAGTGGAGGACATGTATAGGCACAAGTTCTACCACGTCGGGGATCATGGCCGTATAACCCCAGTAACCAACTCCCAAATATAAACATACCCGGCTCACTGGGTTTGAACCCCACCAAGTGCACCCATTACTAGGCCTATACCAACTCACCACACATCCGTTGGGCAAAACTTTAGCCATAGGCAGGATAGAATCCCGCCTCAGGAAGTCGGGGAATTTTTAGGCAACAACCAGTATACCAGCCCCAGTATACATGGAAGCCAATTTTTACTGGTGCATACTCACACAATTATTATTATTGTGGAGCTTATCCTGCTGCCATATGGCAGACAAAGTGGAGGACACGTATAGACACAAGTTCTACCACGTCGGGGATCATGGCCGATAACCTCAAGAACCAACTCCCAAATATAAACATACACTTTGCCTGCTTTGAACCCCCGACCAAGTGCACATTTATTTTGGCATTACTAGGCCTATAATGAACTCACCACACATCCGTTGGGCAAAAACTTTAGCCATACACCCGCACACTTTGTAGGCAGATAGAATCCCTATACAAGATTGGTCTAGAAGCTCTGGGAATTTTTAGGCAACAACGAAAAATACCAGCCCCAAAGATACATGGAAGCCAATTTTACTTTGGTGCATACTCACACAATTATTATTATTGTGGAGCATTATCCTGCCATATCATGGCGGACAAAGTGGAGGACATGTATAGGCACAAGTTTTACTACCTTGCCAATGGTGGATCATGGCCATATAACCTATAATGTATCCATTTAAGGCAAAATATGGATAGACCGGATGTCTTCTGAGCGCTATGGTGCCTAACTTCCTAAGGCGGGATTAAACCTAAATCCATGTTTATTTTGCTGTGTGGAGTTGGTATAGGCCTAGTAATGCCATAAATGTATGGAGGCAAAAAAGTTTTTGGTCAATCCGGTAGTGGGATAAACTAGTTCTATACAAGATTAGCCTAGTAACCTTAAACAAGCCAAAATAAATGGATTTTGCATTTGGTGCCTAACTGGGATCAAACCTTGCCAAAAGTGTGCATGTTTAAGGTCTTTTGCCCAGTTGGTTCTGGTATAGGCCTAGTAATGCCAAAATAAATGTGCATTTGGTCATCAAACCCGCCAATGTATGTTTATCTTTGGGAGTTGTAGAACTTAAATGATGATCCCTTTAATGTGGTAGAACTTGGCCTATAATGCCCTCCACTTTGGCTGCCGCAAGGTAGTGGGATAAACTAGCTAGTCTATACAAGATTAGTCTAGTATGGACCTTAAACAAGCTCTAAAAAATTAATGGGCCATGGATAGACCGTTGTCTTACAGCGCTATGGTGCCTAACTTCCTAAGGCGGGATTAAATCCTGCCTACAAAGTGTGCATGTAAGGCAAAAGTTTTGCCCAACGGATGTGTGGTGAGTTGGTATAGGCCTAGTAATGCCAAAATAAATGTGCATTTGGTCATGGGTTCAAACCTGGCCAATGTATGTTTATATTTGGGAGTTGGTTACTGGGGTTATACGATGATGATCCCCGACGTGGTAGAACTTAAAAGCCTATACGTGTCCTCCACTTTGGCTGCCGTAAGGTAGTGGGATAAACTAGCTAGTCTGTACAAGATTAGTCTAGTATGGACCTTAAACAAGCTCTAAAAAATTCATGGGCCATGGATAGACCGCTGTCTTACATGTCCTCCACTTTGCTATGGTGCCTAACTTCCTAAACATGATTAAATCCTGCCTACAAAGTGTGCATGTAAGGCAAAAGTTTTGCCCAACGGATGTGTGGTGAGTTGGTATAGGCCTAGTAATGCCAAAATAAATGTGCATTTGGTCATGGGTTCAAACCTGGCCAATGTATGTTTATATTTGGGAGTTGGTTACTGGGGTTATACGATGATGATCCCCGACGTGGTAGAACTTAAAAGCCTATACGTGTCCTCCACTTTGGCTGCCGTAAGGTAGTGGGATAAACTAGCTAGTCTGTACAAGATTAGTCTAGTATGGACCTTAAACAAGCTCTAAAAAATTCATGGGCCATGGATAGACCGCTGTCTTACAGCGCTATGGTGCCTAACTTCCTAAGGCGGGATTAAATCCTGCCTACAAAGTGTGCATGTAAGGCAAAAGTTTTGCCCAACGGATGTGTGGTGAGTTGGTATAGGCCTAGTAATGCCAAAATAAATGTGCATTTGGTCATGGGTTCAAACCTGGCCAATGTATGTTTATATTTGGGAGTTGGTTACTGGGGTTATACGATGATGATCCCCGACGTGGTAGAACTTAAAAGCCTATACGTGTCCTCCACTTTGGCTACCGCAAGGTAGTGGGATAAACTAGCTAGTCTCTACAAGATTAGTCTAGTATGGGCCTTAAACAAGCTCTAAAAAATTCATGGGCCATGGATTGACCGCCTGTAAGACAACGCTATGGTGCCCAACTTCCTAAAGCGATTAAATCCTACCTACAAAGTGTGCATATAAGGCAAAAGTTTTGCGCAACGGATGTGTGGTGAGTTGGTATAGGCCTAGTAATGCCAAAATAAATGTGCATTTGGTCATGGGTTCAAACCTGGCCAATGTATGTTTATCTTTGGGAGTTGGTTACTGGGGTTATACGATGATGATCCCCGACGTGGTAGAACTTAAAAGCCTATAAGTGTCCTCCACTTTGGCTGCCGCAAGGTAGTGGGATAAACTAGCTAGTCTGTACAAGATTAGTCTAGTATGGACCTTAAACAAGCTCTAAAAAATTCATGGGCCATGGATTGACCTACTGCCTTACACCGCTTATGGTGCCCAACTTCCTAAGGCGGGATTAAATCCTACCTACAAAGTGTGCATGTAAGGCAAAAGTTTTGCCCAACTGGATGTGTCGTGAGTTGGTATAGGCCTAGTAATGCCAAAATAAATGTGCATTTGGTCATGGGTTCAAACCTGGCCAATGTATGTTTATCTTTGGGAGTTGGTTACTGGGGTTATACGATGATGATCCCCGACGTGGTAGAACTTAAAAGCCTATACGTGTCGTCCATTTTGGCTACCGCAAGGTAATGGGATAAACTAGCTAGTCTGTACAAGATTAGTCTAGTATGGACCTTAAACAAGCTCTAAAAAATTCATGGGCCATGGATAGACCGTGCAGTCTTACAGCGCTATGGTGCCCAACTTCCTAAGGCGGATTAAATCCTACCTACAAAGTGTGCATGTAAGGCAAAAAATTTTGCCCAACGGATGTGTGGTGAGTTGGTATAGGCCTAGTAATGCCAAAATAAATGTGCATTTGGTCATGGGTTCAAACTGGCCAATGTATGTTTATCTTTGGGAGTTGGTTCTTGGGGTTATAATGATGATGATCCCACGTGGGTAGAACTTAAAAGCCTATACGTGTCCTCCACTTTGGCTACCGCCAAAGGTAGTGGGATAAACTAGCTAGTCTGTACAAGATTAGTCTAGTATGGACCTTAAACAAGCTCTAAAAAATCATGGGCCATGGATTGACCGCCGCCTTACGGAGCTATGGTGCCCAACTTCCTAAGGTGGGATTATATCCTACCTACAAAGTGTGCATGTAAGGCAAAAGTTTTGCCCAACGGATGTGTGGTGAGTTGGTATAGGCCTAGTAATGCCAAAATAAATGTGCATTTGGTCATGGGTTCAAACCTTGCCAATGTATGTTTATCTTTGGGAGTTGGTTATTGGGGTTATACGATGATGATCCCCGACGTGGTAGAACTTAAAAGCCTATACGTGTCCTCCACTTTGGCTGCCGCAAGGCGGTGGGATAAACTTGCTAGTCTATACAAGATTAGTCTAGTATGGACCTTAAACAAGCTCTAACAAATTAATGGGCCATGGATTGACCGGTCTTCCTTAGTATGGTGCCCAACTTCCTAAGGCGGGATTAAATCCTACCTACAAAGTGTGCATGTAAGGCAAAAAGTTTTGCCCAAACAATGTGTGGTGAGTTGGTATAGGCCTAGTAATGCCAAAATAAATGTGCATTTGGTCATGGGTTCAAACCTGGCCAATGTATGTTTATCTTTGGGAGTTGGTTATTGCTGATGATCCCCCACGTGGTAGAACTTAAAAGCCTATAATGTCCTCCACTTTGGCTACCGCAAGGTAGTGGGATAAACTAGCTAGTCTGTACAAGATTAGTCTAGTATGGACCTTAAACAAGCTCTAAAAAATTCATGGGTCATGGATTGACCGGGTGCCTAACTTCCTAAGGCGGGATTAAATCCTACCTACAAAGTGTGCATGTAAGGCAAAAGTTTTGCCCAACGGATGTGTGGTGAGTTGGTATAGGCCTAGTAATGCCAAAATAAATGTGCATTTGGTCATGGGTTCAAACTTGGCCAATGTATGTTTATCTTTGGGAGTTGGTTACTGGGGTTATACGATGATGATCCCCGACGTGGTAGAACTTAAAAGCCTATACGTGTCTTCCACTTTGGCTACCGCAAGGTAGTGGGATAAACTAGCTAGTCTATAAACTAGCTAGTCTGTACAAGATTAGTCTAGTATGGACCTTAAACAAGCTCTAAAAATTCATGGGCCATGGATTGACCGGGTGCTTACAAAAGCGCTATGGTGCCCAACTTCCTAAGGCGGGATTAAATCCTACCTACAAAGTGTGCATGTAAGGCAAAAGTTTTGCCCAACGGATGTGTGGTGAGTTGGTATAGGCTTAGTAATGCCAAAATAAATGTGCATTTGGTCATGGGTTCAAACCTTGCCAATGTATGTTTATCTTTGGGAGTTGGTTACTGGGGTTATACGATGATGATCCCCGACGTGGTAGAACTTAAAAGCCTATACGTGTCCTCCACTTTGGCTACCGCAAGGTAGTGGGATAAACTAGCTAGTCTGTACAACATTAGTCTAGTATGGACCTTAAACAAGCTCTAAAAATTCATGGGCCATGGATTGACCGATGTCTTCTGACACTATGGTGCCCAACTTCCTAAAAGGGGATTAAATCCTACCTACAAAGTGTGCATGTAAGGCAAAAAGTTTTGCCCAACCGATGTGTGGTGAGTTGGTATAGGCCTAGTAATGCCAAAATAAATGTGCATTTGGTCATGGGTTCAAACCCGGCCAATGTATGTTTATCTTTGGGAGTTGGTTCTTCGGGTTATACGATGATGATCCCCGACGTGGTAGAACTTAAAAGCCTATAATGCGTCCTCCACTTTGGCTACCGCGAAGGTAGTGGGATAAACTAGCTAGTCTATAAACTAGATTAGTCTAGTATGGACCTTAAACAAGCTCTAAAAATTCATGGGCCATGGATTGACCGGATGTCTTACTGATGGTGCCCAACTTCCTAAGGCGGATTAAATCCTACCTACAAAGTGTGCATGTAAGGCAAAAGTTTTGCCCAACGGATGTGTGGTGAGTTGGTATAGGCCTAGTAATGCCAAAATAAATGTGCATTTGGTCAAGGGTTCAAACCTTGCCAATGTATGTTTATCTTTGGGAGTTGGTTACATACGATGATGATCCCCGAAAGAACTTAAAAGCCTATACGTGTCTTCCACTTTGGCTACCGCAAGGTAGTGGGATAAACTAGCTAGTCTATAAACTAGCTAGTCTGTACAAGATTAGTCTAGTATGGACCTTAAACAAGCTCTAAAAAATTCATGGGCCATGGATTGACCGCTGTCTTACAGCGCTATGGTGCCCAACTTCCTAAGGCGGGATTAAATCCTACCTACAAAGTGTGCATGTAAGGCAAAAGTTTTGCCCAACGGATGTGTGGTGAGTTGGTATAGGCCTAGTAATGCCAAAATAAATGTGCATTTGGTCATGGGTTCAAACCTGGCCAATGTATGTTTATCTTTGGGAGTTGGTTACTGGGGTTATACGATGATGATCCCCGACGTGGTAGAACTTAAAAGCCTATACGTGTCCTCCACTTTGGCTACCGCAAGGTAGTGGGATAAACTAGCTAGTCTGTACAAGATTAGTCTAGTATGGACCTTAAACAAGCTCTAAAAAATTCATGGGCCATGGATTGACCGCTGTCTTACAGCGCTATGGTGCCCAACTTCCTAAGGCGGGATTAAATCCTACCTACAAAGTGTGCATGTAAGGCAAAAGTTTTGCCCAACGGATGTGTGGTGAGTTGGTATAGGCCTAGTAATGCCAAAATAAATGTGCATTTGGTCATGGGTTCAAACCTTGCCAATGTATGTTTATCTTTGGGAGTTGGTTACTGGGGTTATACGATGATGATCCCCGACGTGGTAGAACTTAAAAGCCTATACGTGTCCTCCACTTTGGCTACCGCAAGGTAGTGGGATAAACTAGCTAGTCTGTACAAGATTAGTCTAGTATGGACCTTAAACAAGCTCTAAAAAATTCATGGGCCATGGATTGACCGCTGTCTTACAGCGCTATGGTGCCCAACTTCCTAAGGCGGGATTAAATCCTACAAAGTGTGCATGTAAGGCAAAAGTTTTGCAACGGATGTGTGGTGAGTTGGTATAGGCTTAGTAATGCTAAAATAAATTCATTGGCCAAACTTGGTATGTTTATCTTTGGGAGTTGGTTAATTTGTTATAATGATGATGATCCCCGACGTGGTAGAACTTAAAAGCCTATACGTGTCCTCCACTTTGGCTACCGCAAGGTAGGGATAAACTAGGATAAACTAGCTAGTCCTGTACAAGATTAGTCTAGTATGGACCTATGGGCTTCCTAAAGGATTAAATCCTACCTACAAAGTGTGCATGTGTTTTGCTCCAATGCCTAAAAAAATGTGGATTGACCATTTGGCCTTTTGGTCATGGGGCCATGGATTGACCTAAGGGCAAAAGTTTTGCCCAATCCGATGTGTGGTGAGTTGGTATAGGCCTAGTAATGCCAAAATAAATGTGCATTTGGTCATGGGTTCAAACCTGGCCAATGTATGTTTATCTTTGGGAGTTGGTTACTGGGTTATAACGATGATGATCCCCGACGTGGTAGAACTTAAAAGCCTATACGTGTCCTCCACTTTGGCTACCGCAAGGTAGTGGGATAAACTAGCTAGTCTGTACAAGATTAGTCTAGTATGGACCTTAAACAAGCTCTAAAAAATTCATGGGCCATGGATTGACCGCTGTCTTACAGCGCTATGGTGCCCAACTTCCTAAGGCGGGATTAAATCCTACCTACAAAGTGTGCATGTAAGGCAAAAGTTTTGCCCAACGGATGTGTGGTGAGTTGGTATAGGCCTAGTAATGCCAAAATAAATGTGCATTTGGTCATGGGTTCAAACCTTGCCAATGTATGTTTATCTTTGGGAGTTGGTTACTGGGGTTATACGATGATGATCCCCGACGTGGTAGAACTTAAAAGCCTATAAACCTCCACTTTGGCTAAACAAAGGTAGTGGGATAAACTAGCTAGTCTGTACAAGATTAGTCTAGTATGGACCTTAAACAAGCTCTAAAAAATTCATGGGCCATGGATAGACCGCTGTCTTACAGCGCTATGGTGCCCAACTTCCTAAGGCGGGATTAAATCCTGCCTACAAAGTGTGCATGTAAGGCAAAAGTTTTGCCCAAAAATGTGTGGTGAGTTGGTATAGGCCTAGTAATGCCAAAATAAATGTGCATTTGGTCATGGGTTCAAACCTGGCCAATGTATGTTTATCTTTGGGAGTTGGTTATGGTTATTGGTGATGATCCCCGGCGTGGTAGAACTTAAAAGCCTATACGTGTCCTCCACTTTGGCTACCGCAAGGGATAAACTAGCTAGTCCAATGGATACAAGATTAGTCTAGTATGGACCTTAAACAAGCTCTAAAAAATTCATGGGCCATGGATTGACCGGGCCGCCTTCTGAATATGGTGCCCAACTTCCTAAGGCGGATTAAATCCTACCTACAAAGTGTGCATGTAAGGCAAAAGTTTTGCCCAACGGATGTGTGGTGAGTTGGTATAGGCCTAGTAATGCCAAAATAAAAACTGTGCATTTGGTCAAGCTGGGTTCAAACCGCCAATGTATGTTTATCTTTGGGAGTTGGTTACTTGGGGTTATACGATGATGATCCCCGAGCGTGGTAGAACTTAAAAGCCTAAAAAATCGTTCCTCCACTTTTTGGTCATGGGTTCAAACCCGCCAATGGTTTATCTTGGGAGTTGGTTACCGGGTTATAATGATGATGATCCCCGACGTGCGTGGTAGAACTTTAAAAGGTAGTGGGATAAACTAGCTAGTCTGTATAAGATTAGTCTAGTATGGACCTTAAACAAGCTCTAAAAATTCATGGGCCATGGATTGACCGGGCCGCCTTCTGGGCTATGGTGCCCAACTTCCTAAGGCGGGATTAAATCCTACCTACAAAGTGTGCATGTAAGGCAAAAGTTTTGCCCAACGGATGTGTGGATTTATTAGGCATGAGGGGGGTTTAAGTAACCGTTCTTCCCACACAGTGTGAGAGAGAGAGAGAGAGAGAGAAAAAAAAAAAAAAAAAAACAAAACTCCACTCGCTATTTGCAGCCAATTATGTGTGATAGCATATTTAGGCTGCTATTGCTGGATGACCTAATCCAGCATAATATATAGCTAACCCACATTGACATATATAAAAGACATTGGACATGCATAACAAACTCATACGTAAAACTATATTCGTCATTAGTATATAATTTTGCATTGCTTTCAGTATGGAGGTTAGAGTTCTCCAAGTTAGACACATTTAGTTCGATTTCACAGGTCCATACCTGAGTTCCTTTCGACTTAATACAAACCCTCCTTTGCCACAAGTAGAGCCAAGGCCCGCGATAAATTTCTTGTATATATTAACAATAATGGGACAAATGTGCACCATAGTCTATAATGCTACCATATCCCTTCTATTTTTATAAAAAGATTGTACCATGTTATTCATATCTAAAAAAGCACAAAAGCAATGATTGAGATCTAATGTTGACTCAATCCTATGCTTTAAAAGTAGCAGTTACATGTTTCCGTACCACTATTGCACCATGTTTCCGTACCACTATTGCACCCTAGTTTGAGTGCCTGATGGCAAACGTCTATTCATTGACAAGGAGTTCACATCCCATTTGTTGGCTCTAACACCGGCTTGGTGCCAAATATACTGACGTGTGATTCGGTGTTCATGGGGATATAGTTCCTTCTGGACATGCTTGTTGCCAAACATAATGGACGTGTGATATGGTGTTCATGGAAATATGGTTCATGCAGAGGCAAGGATATACATATAAAACAATGATACATCTAACACCGAGTTTAAATGTAAAATGCTAAGTTGAAACACGAAAGATGAAACTGGAGCCGAGATAGGAAGCTTCTGGGAAGCATCACTGTGAGAATGCAATGGACCTCGGGAATTTGCAACAAGTTGGGGTTGATACTGATTTGGTTTACATGGTGCCCATTTCTAAGGTGTGAATGAATGCTAGTGTGAGGTAAGAAAAAAGTAGGCTATGGTATTTGGTGAGAATTCCCTTGTCTTTTTTGTGCACAAAAGCACAAATGGATTTATTCTCCTTTGGGGGGACCGAGATGGCTCGTTTACTATTTCTTCCAAAAGCCTGACGTATGTCCCAAAAGCAAACAAGAGGGTTTTAGGGGCGCCGCTAAATCTGGAAAAATGTCCACACTTGGCTGCACTGTTCTGCTGACTAGAAGACTGCATCCTTCGAGCCGGCAGCTTAAGCTACTCTGGTCGCCGGAGCTCCTTCTAGGGTTCGTTGCCTTCGCACAAGTAGCCCACAAGAAAATTTCCTTTCTTTCCAACCCAATTATGATTCTTGGGTCTGGAAACTCGGATTGAATTCGTTAATGGGTCCTCCAAACAGATTCCTAAAGCTGGGTTCCTGGATTGACTATTTCTCCGTTGCATCTCCCCGCTTATTCTCGGCTTTATTTCCAATCAGGTCTGGTTTCTGAACAATGCCGTTCGATCCAATCTGGATATGTAAAGTCAGCGCTCATTTTTCGACCTAGCAGCATATGAAAGCCATAGCTACCAAATGAGGAAGACTATTGTCAGGTAATGTTGCGCTGATATAGATTGCGACTTGCCATCACAGTTTACTTATCTGCTATTTCTTGTAGGTTTTCCAATGACCTGGAGACAGACAAATACAATTCTTCAAGATCAGAAGCTAAAATTCAATTCAGATCATATAGCCTTGAAACAGAAGATTCAGAAGGATCTTCGAAGAAAAAATGGGACAATGCTTCGCAGGCATTTATGCACATGAAACCAAGTGTGTCTAAAACTGTTAATCAGAAAAAGAATTCAAATGTCCGGATCTTGGACCCAAGAAGCAAGTTTGTGCATCAGTGGAACAAGTTCTTTGTTTTGTCATGTTTGGTCGCTGTATTTGTTGACCCTTTCTTCTTTTATCTACCGGTTGTTGCTGAAGATCTTTGTATTCGAATTCAGAGGGATTTGGCCATCGTAGTCACGCTTATGCGCACACTAACAGATGCGTTTTATTTGTTCCATATAGCACTCCAATTTAGAACGGGATTCATTGCACCATCTTCACAGGTTTTTGGAAAGGGTGAAGTGGTTGTGGATACTAGACAAATTGCTAAAAGATATTTGTTACGAGACTTTTGGTTGGACATCATTGCTGTCTTACCTCTTCCACAGGTAGGTACACTGCATCCCTTATTATTCCTCAATCTCTCAATTCTCCAGCCATCCACCAACAACATTTTGAACGTGTTTGCATATGCATCTGCCATATGAGTGTAATTTAAAAAACATATTGATTTACCAACAGGCTATGATATGTCAGTTGTTCAAACATGGATCTATGCTCCATTTCATCTCATGGGCATGGCCTAGTTCATAGTTTAGTTCATTCATTGTATGTACATATTATTAGCACAGCTATAACTATGATTTTGTTCCACAAGTATTTCATCTGAGTCTGTATTTTGTTCAACAGTTCATCATCTGGGTTGTTTTTCCTGCGGTGAAAGGTGGCACAGCTGCCAATACAAAGAACGCATTGAGATTTGCTGTTTTTTTCCAATACCTTCCTCGGTTATTTCGAATATACCCGTTAACTAAGAAAATGGTGAAAAGCACTGGATTTGTCACTGAGACAGCCTGGGCTGGTGCTGCATATAACTTGGTGTTATTCATGCTTGCCAGTCATGTAAGTTGTCTCTTCAGTAATTAATAAGGTCAAATGATATTCCAAGAGAAGCTAATGTATCGCCTGCCTAAGGCATGCACATAGTTTGTTATCATCGCATTCTACTGGTGGCAAATGATGTTTGGTTGTTTGTTTAGAATTTGGTTTGTTGTAGAATGCCATGTCACAGATTCTTTGGTGCTTCAAAAAAAGAAAAGAAAAAGAGAAAGAAAAAAAAACAAGAACTTTAAGACTTGAGCATAGTAAAGGGAATTAGCATGCAAATGGACCTTAAAATGCGCATTCATCAGGCACTATTGGTAAAAATAAGAAATGCAGTGTATGCTGTTTTGGCATAAAAAAGCTTTTCCAGACTCTTATAGTTGTTACTATTGATTGATTACTCACTAAATGCTGGTGCATTCCTTTATCTATCTAATAGGCATATCAGGATGAAGCTAGTACGTTCTCAAACATCATTTTCCTAATGGAATCTAAAGTTTTAAGATTCCATTAGTTAAGCACCTTTCAGGAAATTATGTGCTAAAGTATTGCCATTCTAGTGCTTGTATACCATGTTTTAGACTTTTCTCATTATAAAGTGGAATGAAGAGAGTTTCTGTTTCTAAAAATCTGTAAATCATTGCTGTACCTAGATTGCCTGCTTTATCTGAGACATTGACTGTGAAGTTTTACAAGAGGAGAATGTCTTTGACTATTTTTGCAGGTAATTGGTGCATGTTGGTACCTGCTTGCAATTGAAAGGCAAGACAGTTGTTGGAGAAAACAGTGTGGACGTGAAAGTGGATGCAGGCGCATTTATTTTGATTGTGGAAGCCGTTCAAACAAAGAAAGAGGGGAATGGATAAATTCCACTAATATTAGAGCGACATGTAATACCACCAATGGCTTTAATTATGGAATATATAAGGATGCACTTGACAACAACATAACTACAAGGACTAACTTCTTCGAGAAGTATTTCTACTGTTTCTGGTGGGGCCTGCGGAACTTGAGGTACAAGAATACAAGAGTTATTTAAAAAAAAAGACAAGTCAATTAGCTAGCAGCATAGGCATTTTGCAAAGGGCTTTCTTCAACATCAATATTTCTGACCTTGTAAGTCTAATTGTAGAAACAAACCTATAATATAACTACATAAATCTAGCTTTGCTGCATTTTACAAAATGAAGTGTCATGACAAAGAACGCCAACTATATATCTTACATTATTTCTGATTGATCCTATTAGTGTCATAACTGAGATCTCTAATGCCCACGGCATGAAAGCTTTCAATTTCTGTTGTCATTATTGGGTTGTCATTTCAAGCATTTTACATCTCGTTTGATTGATGCTTGTGAAAACTAAGTGGGCTCATCGTGAGTCTACTGCGTGAATGATGATATTCTTGTTTTTCATATCATGCACAGTTGGTCTTTGGCACTTGTTATGTTTAGCCAATTTTTAGACCTATAAAAGTTTCATATTATTCAGAAAAGGTTGCCAAATGTGATATCATTTCATAGTGTAATATTTCAGTATATAACCTCCAAGTGTTGAAGTGGTTTGGTTTTGCAGATAGAAATAACCAATTAAACAGTTTCAGAACAATGTTGTTACATTTTTTTGTCTTGTGCAGTGCATTAGGTCAGAACCTTGGAACAAGCACATATGTTTGGGAAATTATATTTTGTATCTTGATCTGCACAGTAGGACTGGTTCTTTTTGCACTTCTTATTGGTAACATGCAGGTGAGAAGTTATGTTTTAGGATGGTGGAGGTCAATGTCATAAGCGATTTAAGAATATTTTGTTTGTGTCAGACATATCTGCAATCAATAACAGCACGTCTGGAGGAAATGCGGATCAAGCGGCGAGATGCTGAACAATGGATGAGCCACAGACAGCTACCTCCAGATCTACGGGTGCGTGTCCGAAGATATGACCAGCAAAAGTGGGTGGCGACCAGAGGAGTAGATGAAGATGCTCTTTTACAAACCTTACCCATGGACCTACGACGAGACATCAAGCGACATTTATGTTTGAACCTTGTTAGAAGGGTACAGTACAAATCTTCTTGCCACTTGATTTTGAAAAGAAAGGAAAGCATGCTACCTTTTTAAGCTCTACAATAGTTGTTCTTGGTTTACAGGTGCCACTCTTTAGTCAAATGGATGACCGCCTTCTGGATGCAATGTGTGAACGTTTGAAAGCTGCTCTTGAAACAGAAGGCACCTATATAATAAGGGAAGGTGACCCCGTAACAGAAATGCTATTTATTATACGTGGATCATTGGAAAGTGTAACAACTGATGGTGGAAGAACGGGTTTCCTTAATGTGAGTGCTCTGCAGCCTGGAGACTTCTGTGGTGAGGAACTGTTATCTTGGGCTTTGCTTCCCAAAGCAAAAGTTCTCCCTAATTCAACTCGTACAGTGAAGGCACTTGTTGAAGTTGAAGCATTTACGTTGAGTGCAGAAGATCTAAAATATGTTGCTGGGCAATTCAGACGCATGCATAGCAAGCAACTGCAACATACAATACGGTATTATTCCCAGCAATGGAGGACTTGGGCATCACAGTACATTCAAGCAGCTTGGAGGCGGTATCAGAGGAAGAGACTTGCAGAGCAGCGTCAGAAAACAGATTATCTCAATTTGCAGCAGGCAATAGCTGCCCAGAAGGCCGGCTCATCACCAAGCTTGGGGGGCAGCACTTTATGCTTCCAAGTTTGCTGTTAATGCAATGCGAGGAGTTCACAGGTTAAGGAACTTACGTGCAGCAGAGGCATCTAAAAGGCTGCTAACAAAACCTGCAGAACCAGATTTTGCTGCTGAAGATGAAGAGTAGGCTCAAAGATGATTGGAGATAAATGTATCATAAGTAATATACATGTATGTTCTTTCAAGATTTGTCACAGTTGACACTCTTTGGGTTTGAAGAGGACTGTGTGTACGATAATGATGGTGTATTATTTGCGTCACATGATGGTTCTGGTCTTTTGTTTCCATATGTGAAGCCATTGTAACCTTTTAGGGGGCTAATTCTCCCTTTTCTTAATAAGATTGCCTAGTACATTAATGCCTGGCCCTGGGGCATTTTTGCTTTATTTACACACTTCCCATTTTGTTTCTGATGAAAACTAGGCTTGCAAGCTATCAGAAATAGACGAATTTTTGCCTTATTTAGCAACTTCAAAATTGTAATCCATTGCTGTCATTATGTCCAAAACTATTTATCATTATCGTTGGATGGTTGTATTATTAATCTGCAGGCACATTCCACAAAATATGCCAAGGTAAGCGATCTTAGCTCCTCATGCAGGCATTTGATCTCCTCATGTATTAGTGAAGCCTTATGGTTTGCCATTGTTAGAATACACTAGAAACGTGTAGCCGGCGATGCCGGGCATTAGTTGTGGTTGTGTGAAATAGGTAGATGTAATGTGCTTGCTAGGTGAAATATCATATTATAGATAGAATTATGTAGAATAGAATAGAATAGGTTTTTAGCGTCCACGGAGACCAATTGGCCTATGGGACCCAAACAAAAGAGCGCCAGCCGCGTATTCGATGCGATTAAAAACCCCGCCCAAGGGTTTTCGAGGAAAAACCTTAGCAAGAATAAGCATGCCGCACACCGCATAAATTGCATAGGGGCGCTTCAAAGACCGGCCCCGTAGGACACAAACGGGTCCGTCATCCATAACCTCCGGAGGTATGACCCCAACAAAACCCACCGACCTTGTAGTCAATAATCGATGCAACGGGCCGTGTACTAGTAGTCGAACATACCTCTCTGATATGGGCAAATGCCGCGAATCCGAGGGTATGACATTCATCCTCAATCGCCGCCGGTGGCAACACCGGCAAAAGCCTTTGCTCTCGTTCTCCCCAAGCCCAACGCCTTTCAATGCGGGCGTGTGCAAAATCTGGGCGAATGGAAGCTATAAGTCCGCTGCGTCTTCATGGGCAGCCGTGAGTGTACAAATGTGTGGGCCTCTTGTGAGCCTAGGATTGACTTTGCTGGCGATAGTGTGCCCACCTAACGTGCGGCGGCCGCCTCGTGATCCCGGCTTTGGAAGGAAAGTAGCATCTAGGTACGGTTTAAGTGCCTCGCGATCTTTCTTTGTCCCTCGACTTGGACGACTGTTTATGCACTTGCGCCCGGTGAGAACCAACCGAGCTTGCTTGTCTTTCAGCGTGATTTCACAAAGTTGGGGACCCATCGGCGTGGGCAAAAGCAAGATGGGGCAAGCATGTATCGCCCATAGCGACCACCTTTTGGAAGTAAAGATATGGCGTTCCAATGCGGCCGCTGAAGGGGTAGAAAGCGTCTCACGAGTAGGATCCGGTGCGGGCCTGTGGACTTCACCCCAAAGCCCGTGCCAGAAGCGTATATACGCACACCGCCGAGGTCATTCCTGTGTTGAGGGATATGACCGACCCCACACTTCTACCCCATACAAAAGGACCAAAATCAACCAAGGCCCAAACAAATGTGAGTGGTGGCCCCAGTGCGCAACTTCTACCTTGTGGTCATTGTTATGCATGGCATATAGTGCTTTCCAACCCGCCGTGACCCGCAACTGATAGCCGCATCCCAATGGGTGGTAGTTGAGAACTCAATCCCCAAGTACTTGTAGGTGGGAGCCACCTCTACCTTTGCCCCCGGTAAGTGAAGGTGGGAAGCCTTGTGGTCGGGGATTCGTGCAACTAGTAGCACCCTAGTTTTGGCCAAGTTAACTTTCGCATGCCGCTGAATTGGCAAAAGTGTCAAGAGCATCCAGTGACGCCGCATGTCCTTCCTGAGTATAGGCCATGAGGTTGACATCGCCAAGATATATGAGAGCCGGATTGTGTGATGCATGAGATGTGCGCTCACGCTCCATGCTCGTGAGCCAATCCTCCAACCCGATCAATGTATAGGCCAAAGAGTGTGGGGAGAGGGGGCAACCCGACGCGACTCAATGCTACCGATTACCGGGTTTTGCTGCTGATGTGATACGCCCGAGCATGCCTCGCATAACCTATATAATCGTGATTCCGCAAGTCCGGGGGTCCCCACCGCCGCACTGGCCCCGAGCTTGTTGCGGGGTATCGTCGAACGCTTTTGCAAAATCAACGAAACAACAAAGACAGTTTCACGGCATGATTCTGCTATCCTCAATCAATGTGCGCAGAGTGAAGATATGATCAATGGTGGAATGTCCGGGCGAGGAAACCGCCTCAGTAAGAGCTTCGCACCTCCGTTTCCTCGCCCATATTGTCACCACCGCTCAAGGATGCCAACAGGTTTTGCAAAGAGAGAGCCACCCATAATAGTACGGTAGTTGGCGTGCATTGAGGGTCCCTCGCTTTGTATATGGGCACTACTACGCTAGTGGTCCATTGCATAGGGAAGCCTTCTCGCAATGCTTTATTAAACAATGCCGTGAGGACGTGCACCAAATGGAGGCCCAAATTTTTTCGTGTTCCGCCTGCATGCCGTCTAAATCTGGCCGCCTTCCCATTAGCTAGGCGCCGTAGGCCCATGATAACATCCCCTCTCTCACAGTGATAACTAGAGCCATGCCTATCTGTGGAGGGATTTGCGTTCGGCCCCAGAAGGGTCGCGAAATTTGCAAGTAATCGCACCCATTGCCCAGGGTGATGTTCCTGGGCCGCATGTAGGCTTGCTCAAGACCCTTCTCCGGAAATGTCACGGGGTGCGGTCCGAGAGACCAAACATCTGACTGGCGATGCTCTGCCTGAGGTATCCGCCTTCTTGTTCTTGAGAAATGAGCGGTATTGACGGATGGCCTGTGGGCGGGAGACGCCGATCGCTGACTTGCTTGGGTGTCGCGTTTGAGCTCGGCACTCATCATCAAAACCATTTGTTGCGGGAAAGGTGGTAGTGCACGTGGTTCGGCCGGTGAGCCTCTCCCAAAGCATCTTTCAGCGGCCCGTGAAAGCGGTAGGGTGGGCTCGGCTTGGTGCTCTTGAAGTATGGGGAGTTGCAGCAGTCCCTCCAGATCATGCTCAAGCAGCTGGGCATAGGTCCCCTCGCGATGGCCGTAGTCGGTAGCTGGGCCCACCCGTGTGTTGAAGCGGCGGGTGCACGGAAGCCTCCCAATGGAGATGCATGAACAGGGGCGGTGGTCCATCCTACTTCCTCGTCCCCAGGTGTCAGTCCCGATGGAAAAATGAGTAACGGTCGCAGATCCTGTTTCCTCAACCCGGCCGGATAATCCACCACACCGGGCCGCCCCTTGGTTCTCCTGTCTACAAGTGTAGCAACTGGAAGACGGCCATTGTGCTAGCCCATTACAAATAACCAGGTCAAAGATACTACCCAGCAACAACAACTGCCTGCCATAGCGCGAAATATGGGCGTCATCGATATCCTTGACCAAGCCACCTCTGCGGGTTCAAGCGCAAAGGCGTCCTCGCCCGGGGGTCAAATTTTTGGAACCTGCTTTCGGCTCCTATCGTGCATTAAAATTCGCCAAGCAACATAACCACCGCCCAATTGTTTGTAGGGTGGCCATGTCATCATATAGATCGACATAGGGTCTAATGGGTCCACATCCAAATGAGTGCTATAGAAGTTGCTCTCGGCATGTGGAAAGTAGCATCTTGCTATGAGGAGAGTGTCGCCCTTGTCATCTTTGCCGCAGCGCACCCACAAGTAGCGATTGTGCACGTCTGTTTTGTGCAACGAGGCCGAGTGCCTCAAGGTTACCGCGGTAGTAGCGAACAACGCCGCCATGCCCTAAACTTGCACGTGCACTCATTGAACAGAAAATGCATAGCTGGGAGGTCCGGTAACCATTGCCTGCATGCTCCCATGTCTCCATGAGGGAAAATGAGATCCATATCCCGGTGCAATAGTGTTGAGACTCTCGCCTTTCTCGCGAGGGGAAGCCCCGGCGGTTCAAAGACACCATCCGAGGCACGTTCCTATTTGTTGGCATTCGATGTGGGCGCCGATGATCCGCCGGTTGTAGGGGAGCAGTGTCGCGGCGCTGGCGGCAATCGGAAATACGGAGCAGGAGGTGCGTGACCGGGTAATGCGCCAGGAGCAGCAGGAGTGGCAGCAACATGCATTGCATCGGGCGAATTCGCCAGGTGCCGCCCGAACGCGGCTTCCCCTGACAAGGCCCGCAGCTTTCTACGATTTACGTCTCCTCGACCTCGGGCCACTACGCCGACTCCTCGGTTGCATCGGGTGAGATCCCGTCAATATACGTAGCCCTCCCTTGTTTGCTCGACCAGCCAGGTATTTTCGCGTAATACGCCCGCCCGTGAAGGTAACAGCAGCATGACGTCACGATGCGTTGAGTCCCAAGCGGCTTGCTTTCGAGCAATGTAATGCGCGGTCGAGAATGCCATTGAGATAGGATCACATCCCCACGCGCTTTGGCGAATCTTCTCTCGCCTCCTCCGAGTCGCACCACCACATTATGATGTTTGGGCGTTGCGCTCCTCCCCCGCCGCCACCGAAGTCGAGGCAACATTAGCTGCCCCTGCCGGTGATGCCTTGGTGGGCGTGTGGTGCGCGCTCCACGGCCCGAGGAGCGATGTGGTGTGTGAGGTGGAGGGAGGTGGTGTCTGCTCTGCTGTTTGGCGGCAGGTGAAATTTTGTGGGGAGAGGCACTTGCGATAAGGCAGGCATCCCTCGTGTTGCGGCCTCTCTGGCGCACGAGCGCCCGGAGCCTAGCTCTGTTGGAACCTCTGGCCGCTGCCAACTCACTTTCGTGCGGTCGCCGCGGTGTTCATGGACCCAGCGGCATGGAGCGCCGCCTTCTTTGGGCAATGGTTGCTTTGAGCTCCTGAATCTCCAGATCCCGTGTCTCCAGCCCTACTCTGCCGGGGGGTTCTGGCTCTGGCGGCCGGCGAGGGCTCGGGGCGTTTACCGTATCCGCGGTGGCATACCCCTCGTTTTGACTTGAGGTGGGGCTAGTTGCCAGCGTATCACCGCTCAACACCCGTTTGTTGCACGCCATAGTCTCCATGGTGGTGAGGAGGGAATCCCGGCGGCATGAAGTCGACGCAAGGCCACCGCTTATCTGTTGCCTTTTCAAAGTGGGCCAAAGCCAGATCTTCCAAGCTGCGCATGCGGGTCTCCATCTGCAACCCAGTTGCCTTTCCTTTTGCCAAGCATCTTTTGAGCCGTGGGATCTTTGAGGGGCTATATCTCTGCATGTCAATCACACGCAATCAGGGGATTACGTTACTCTCGACCTGTTCCTCCGGTTTTTCATGGCCCCCTCGTCTGGCTTTGTGTCGGGCTTGGGCGGCCTTCATCCATCTCAGGAGTCAATCTCATAGATTGGGCCTTTGCTTTCGGGCTTCCCTCCTCATGGAAGAGGTTTCTCCCTTGTCTTTGTTATCGGCCAGGGGCCCGTTTTAGGTGGCGGACCCCTCCTCTGATTCTCCCGGATGGGGGCAGGGGCTGGATGCAGAGGCTGGGGGTGAGGAATATCCCCTCAAATGGGGAGTGCGGGCAGGGAGCTCTCTGGCGGCCATGAAGTTGTATGGTATGGATGGAGGTTAAAGAGTTAAAGTGCTATGAAGAATTGAAAGATGTTTAAAAACATAAACGATGCCCGCCCTCAAAGGGTTGGCACGGGGGTTGGGGGGTTCAACCCTCGTGGGGGAGGTCTGATTCCCTGCTAGAGAGACAGGTCCAGGGTAGGATTTAGGGAGCTGGGAGGGAAAGAAGGCTAGAGAGACAGTGGAACAAGGGAGAAAGAGACCGAGCAGAGAGGAAGAAGGTAAGAGAAGGCTAGAGAGAGAAAGTGAGCAAATGAGAGCTAGAGAGAGAAAGTGAGCTAGGCGCTAGAGAGAGAAAGTGAGCAAATGAGAGCTAGAGAGAGAAAGTGAGCTAGGCATCAGAGAGAGAATGAGCTAGGCGCTAGAGAGAGAATGAGCTAGGCGCTAGAGCAAAAGAAGGCAGGATAGAAAAACAATTCAACCACCTGTAGGTAAAGCGCTAAGATGTGAAGGGTATTAGTCCAACATGTATGCAATTTTATATTCAAGAGATAGATAGATGGAGTTTTTAATGCCCATAGAAATCAAATTGGCCATGGAAGCCGAAAACAACTAATGATAATGCATAATAAAAAGGATGTGTGAATTTATTTAATATTGTATTGAAATTTATGTGTAAGGCATCATTTTATTTTTGTTTAGGAGGATATTGAACACAATAAACAAACATTCTATTTCTTTGTTCGACCAGCTAACTACCATCATCAAGAAAACATCATTAGTTTATGACACTAACCCATCAATTTTGCAAGATGCAGTCGTCCACAACCATTCTTCGCCAACTACCCGACCCCAAAACATGCATTGGATCAATGTGAAAGACATACTCCATTCGCAAGCCCATGGTAGAAAGATCAATTGTGGAAGGTATTTTTGTATCCTATCCCTCGGGTTTTCTCTAGTCTCAGCGACGACAAATTTCCACTAAGATTCATGTCCCTACGATCTAAGTTGTTTGTTCTTCCTATCTATACTAACATATGAACCAATGATGCCACAACTTGTACATTGTCACCCCTTACAACTTGTACACTCTCAAATGTAAAAAACACGTGCCTTTGATTTGAACTCGACCATTTGTAATTGTATACATTGATAATCTACTTAAGAAATGGGACGTGGGCAAAATATACATTATAGAAATGGAAGTCCAAGCATAGTTGCAATGAGATTGGCCATTTTGCTTGTTGGAATGCATTTTATCAACATTATCTCAAACTATATGTAGGGATTAGAGTTAGCTTTCCAATTCTTGAAATACACATAGTATGGCATTATTGCATGATTTAATTCTTGCAAAGATCTAGAAATAATAACTTTGCATTTATAAAGAAATCTTTAATATTAGATGGGTAGAATGCCAGAATTGCATTCAAGTTTGTGAAATTCAATATAATACAAATGTTTTACATTATTATTTATTTGAACAATCCTTTCATTTCCTCTACGATGAGGCCAGACAAAAGGAAAATAATGCATCAAAGTCTGCAACAAATGACCCTCCAAACAATTACATTCACATGACCTATTGGTCTCCGTGGACGTTAAAAAAACTATTCTATTCTATTCTATTCATATGCATTGTCTAAGACCGAGAATACAGATGGCATGTATACAATGATCAATTATTATATTTCCTTGACATATATGCTAAAGAAAGATAGCCATTATATTACCTTGAAGTAATCGCTAGTTGCTATCTGTAAATAAATTGCTACCACTTGGGGTGCAGAAACAACATCAAAATAGAGATATCACTGAGTCAAAGCATGCTGCTACAAAAGGGAAATTTGATCCAAATTCTTAGGCCCCTAGCTCTAAAAGTGTCATTTAACACCTGCATACTTTTGCAAATTATGGAACACCACAGAAAGCAAATCTTTACCACAATGAGATGAATGACCTGCAAGTACTAATATGTAAATAAATGCTGATCTAAAATAACTATGAAATAAAAAAATAAGTGAAAATCTAACCCGATACAACAGTGTTGATTTCCTTAATTGCAAAAGTAAGCTGCCCACACTTGATCATGCAAGATAGAGCTAAAGCAATTCAGCCTTATGGTTTGCCATTTCATAAAATCATATGTTTGTTACAATACATAAGGTTTCAATGATAATGTTTGCACAATAAAAAACCGTATTTTTATAACATATGATTATTAATGGTTTTTTTTTGTATTCGTATGAAAATACATACATTGCTGACGGTGGTATCCTGGATTCGAAACAGAAGCATCTAGGGTTTATTTTTGTAAAGGATGGATTTTTAAACAGAGCGAAGATGATATGCGGCAGGCTATGGCGAATATCATGCACCCAGATGTGGACTGTTTGCAAATCAAGGGTGTGGTGGATATGCCTTCAAACTCGGCATTCTGGAAAGTTCAAACTCGGTGGCATTGTTGAAGCGGCCGACACGTATTCTGTATTCTCCTGCTTCAAAACCAGGCAGAAGAACTGTAACAAGATCAATTTTTTTTTTGGATTTCCTTGTCCACTAATCCGTCTGACAGAATACCTCCCCTTTTGCAAAATACCCTCCTCTTTTCCGTCCTGTTTAGGTCTTCCCATTCTTTTTCCTGATGCCATCTACATCGTTTAATTCCGACTTGCAACAATCCTATCAATCTGCTTCAACATGACTTCTTTATCATTGAAATACTATTTCAAAGTTAAAGCGAGGCCTCAAGCATGATTTCGGTGTCATTACAGGTGTTTGTAGAATCTGTACTCTGACCCAACAATTTGCACACAAACCCATTTGCCATCGGATGCTTGCATGGCTTGATTCTGGTCTAGCTAGCCCAATTTCGATCTTATCCGGCTAATCTGCAAGCTTTTACAGTATCTGCTTTGCTTATGTTTATTATGAGTTTGCATCTTCTGTTTCTGGTGCCATGTTTCTTGTTTCAGATGTGCCATACTCGCTGCTTCATTCGCCTTGAAGCAGAGTATTCTGGGCAAGCGAGCCTTGAACCATAGTATTCTTGTGCGAATCTGGCAGGGTTGTGAGGAGAGGCCCAAATCGGCATCTCTATGGAATCAACGATCTTCTATTCCTCTTTGTTATGTCTCTTTTTGCTTCGATTTTGCCTTCTCTTGCATCTATAAGTTTTGTGGGATTAAGAGCGTTGGCAACATACCGTGTAGGAATTTAGCTTTGGATTTATAAGCCAAGAGCATTGGAATCTAGTTGGTGTTCGATTCCCCAAGCTCTGTTATTTGGGTTGGCCGTGCGGTGTCAGGCTTCTGGAATACTGACATAACCATTGAGTTGGTTTTTTAAAATCCCCCCTTAGAAATTGGGTCAACATGGGACAGTTTGATCTTATCTTGACTCGTGAAGAACGAACGACAAGGCTTTTCATGGAATATCTTGCGGGATATGCCATGATCCAATGGCCACCGGGATGGGTTTGTTGAGGTCGAGCAGTTGGATCCAAAGGTCTGATGCAGAGGGATGGATTTAGAAGAATAAGAATAAGAATAGTTTTTTTATCGTCCACTGAGACCAATCGGCCTATGGGACCCAGAAGGAGTGAAATTGCTGCGAGGATGTCACTTTGCCGTTCTTGTTTCATTTCATGGCGATTTCGCTTACAAATATTTGGGGGTGGAGTTCTTGTCTGCCATGAACTTAGATAATTCCATCCGGTTGCGAGCTGCAGCAGGGAAGGCACTATATACAATGCAGAACAATAGCCACAAGACGGAGCTGTATGATTGGGCCCACTAGTCGCACCTATTCAAGGTGCTAGTAGAGCCTGTGTTTTTGTATGGGGCCGAGGTCTGGGGCCCGGTGGTTTCTGTCGCCACTTGGAATGGAGTGGAGCATGTGCAGAAAGCTTTTTTGGCACGGGCACAATTCCATACCAGGTACTGTTGCAGGAGACAGGTTTCTTGCCTCCTCAGGGGGCGCCCTTGACAGACATCCAAACTGAGTGCAAGAGACAGAAACCTGGTATATCCGGCAAACCAAATTCTTCGTGTTCCCATCTTTCTAAAAAGAAAACTAAATCAACTAATGCAAGAACATCTTCCATGGAGTATACTTTTTCAGCATTCAGTTGGTTGATGTTCCACGCCATAACCCTCAGATGGTCTCCATTCCCTATTCAGAGACTTGCACTTTCCCATATTTCCAGAATGCTTTCTTATTATTCTGCTTTGCTGCTTTGAACTTTTGGATTTCGTAAATAGCTTTCATATTGTTTCTTAGTAAGATCCTCGTTAATCCAAACCCTTTTCGGGCCTGGTCGGAATGCATCATCGATCTCAATCCCTTCCAGTTTCAGCTGGTTTGAGAAAAAACTTAGAACCTCTGCTCTTGTATCCTCATTTTCAGCTTCTGGTAGACCTGCAATTCTCAGATTAAGTGCTCTTTTCTGGCGCTCCTGAAGCTCAAGAATGTCGTCCATACGTGAATTTAGCTTATTAACCGCTTCTTTCACTGTTCCTGACGCATCTTCCTCATTAATTTCTGACATGGGTTCTATTTCTCTTTGTTTCAAACTGTTAATTTCGTCTCTGAGAATCTGATTTTCCTGCTTTAAACTGGCACTCATTGCTGCAAACTCTTTTTTTATAGACCTATTGGCTTGCTGTAATTCAGGCAAAGAACTAGAAATTTGGCGTAGTGCACTTACCAGTTCAGATTCCCTCTTTGCCGCCTCGGATTCTCTGGCTGCTGCCTCCTTTCGAATTTGGTCCATAGTATCCATAAGCCTCATCATTACATTGATTAAGAAGCCATTGACATCCTGCTGCTGCATTCCCTGTGTTGTAAACCGGCTCCACTCATCACAGATGTTCCAAACATCGAACCAGAGACCAGATTATCCTTGCTGTAAAACCCCTGTGCCAGCATCCCTTGCACCCGAATTCATATCAGCATCCCCTGCACCCGGCGTGTCAGTCTCAGACTCTGATTCTGAGTCCACTTCCTGTTTCTGAAACACAACATCAGGGTATTTTTTGCTCCGAATCTCATCTGAGTTGCATGGGCTGTAGCCAGATAAGGAGGCTGCATGCCCTTTTCTATTTTTGTTTTTGCTTTCAATGGAGGTCAGAGAAGCGACCTCCCTGTTTGGCTCAGCTGCAGAGACAAGTGGGGCCGCAGAAGCGACCTCTTTACTTGCCCCGATGATGCCATCCTTGTTTGCCTCAGAAAAAATAATATTACCCATCGTTGTTGCACTGTTTTTCCCAGTTACCATAGCCGCATCAGTCAACGTTGCCGAGTCTGTGGACCCAACATCTACAAAGATGCCAGAGATGCCGCCCTAGTTCTCTTTTGCACCTGCGCCTGCGCCATCACAGAGAGAAGGAAAAAAAAAGAAAAAGAAAATGTATTGTGTCTATATGGAGATGGAGAGAGAGAGAGAGAGAGAGAGAGAGAGAGAGAGAGAGAGAGAGAGAGAGAGAGAGAGAGAGAGAGAGAGAGAGAGAGAGAGAGAGAGAGAGAGAGAGAGAGAGAGAGAGAGAGAGAGAGAGAGAGAGAGAGAGAGATGAAATGAAATGAAATTTATTATTTCGTCTTCGAGACCGCCAGGTCTATGAGACGTTTATACATTGCCCTCAAAATCATAAAATAAATCATCCAGTGCATCCTCTGAGAATAATGCACTGGGCTCCTCTACCTCTATCTCCTCTACTGCTTTTTGTTTCAATAGGTCCTCTCTGCATCTAAGAATATCAACTATGCATCCCCCAATACATGATCCTGGATATGAGAAAAACTCATCAAGCGAAGTAGCCAATATCCCATACTTGAGTCTGATATTCGAATATGCCTGACAGGAAATCAATACGTGAGTCTCGTCCTCTACCACCCCCCCATCACACACCCTGCAATGCCTAATGTCATGTGCAATATTTGCCCATCTCCCAATCTCTACCCCCAGGTGATGAGAGCTCAATCGGATCCTGGCAATCGCTTGTCTATATTTCACTGATATGGACTCCCCAAGGTAGCGCGCTGCCTGCATGGAAGGGTTCATATATAACTTGTAATACTCTTTCTTCACAGCCGGCACACTCCATGACTTATGTCGAAAACTATCTCTGACCCATCCCTCTATATTTTCCTTATGTACTTCTAAATCATGAATACTCATCCCCCATTTCATAAGCCATCTCTCAATGTCTGCATACCAGCCCTTGTTTTTTGTTTCCCCTATAGCAAGCCGTGGTAGACTATTGCTTGGCAACTCATATAGAACCTTACACATATAGCGTAAGAGTCTGCAAAGCGCTTCAGCCTCAAGTGGCATCATCCCGCACTCAACCAACATCATATCATATGGTGTTTGCATTTTGGTACCTAGCTCCGTATGAAAAAATTTCTTTTGTATTTTTTCTATTTTTTTCCAACTGTCATTAGCCAGGCCTGGTCCCCAGACTTCACACCCATATAGCACAACAGTTTGCACCAATACCTTATATAACATGCGCTTCATCTCGAAATTCCATATCTCAGCGTGCACACACTTTTTTTGCATAGCATATAGTGCCTTTAAGCCCCCATTCACTCTATGCTCAACTGCTTGGTTCCAGTTGGGGCTCTTATCCACATTCACCCCCAGATATTTGTAATTATCTACCACCTCCACGTGTTTGCCCATATATTGTAGCTGAATGTGATCGGTCTTATTTGCTCCAAATACCACAACTTTGGTCTTATCCAGATTCACCTGCATCCCCTGATTACCGCAGAATGTCGCCAATGCATCTAAGTGTCTTTGCATCCCATGTATGCTTCGGGATAGCAAAACGATATCATCAGCATACAGTAAGAGCCTGAGGACATATCCATATAAAGGTGTGCCATCCCCCCCATGTTCTCCTATCCACTCTTCCAACTGGTCTATGAATAACCCAAATAGGGTAGGTGATAAGGGGCACCCCTGCTTCACACCCATATTGCTCTCTACTACCTCGTCACAAAATTCCACAAAAGGGAATGACAGTTGCACCAATACCCTATCATAAAGTACCCTTACCGCATGCCTGAGCTCCTTTGGGATACCAAGATCTACCATTCCAGGCATTCCGGGAGAGAGAGAGAGAGAGAGAGAGAGAGAGAGAGAGAGAGAGAGAGAGAGAGAGAGAGAGAGAGAGAGAGAGAGAGAGAGAGAGAGAGAGAGAGAGAGAGAGAGAGAGAGAGAGAGAGAGAGAGAGAGAGAGAGAGAGAGAGAGAGAGAGAGAGAGAGAGAGAGAGAGAGAGAGAGAGAGAGAGAGAGAGAGAGAGAGAGAGAGAGAGAGAGAGAGAGAGAGAGAGAGAGAGAGAGAGAGAGAGAGAGAGAGAGAGAGAGAGAGAGAGAGAGAGAGAGAGAGAGAGAGAGAGAGAGAGAGAGAGCTCCATATCATTAACCAAATCTATCATAATCTACACAAAATATTAATTTGAGACAAATGTAACACAAATTATATTGAAGGATCATCTAGACAATCGTCATATATCATTATGCCTTTCTTCTGCAACGTCGCATTTTAAGCTACATGTATACTAATTATAATACAAGAAATTTATCGCGGCGGCCAAGGCCGCCGCGAACATTTCTCTTTACCGACTTGATGTTATTTCAACATTAAACTTTTCTATTAAATAACCTATTCATTAGTCAAGTTAAATGCCAGTCTAAAAGTTAATAGGCAACAACATTTAAACACATGAAATCAGTTTCTTTAAATGGAATGGTGAATTGGGCTTTTAAGAATTCTAGGAACTATGACCCTCAAATTGAATATTGTCTACTTCAGGAACTTGATGGAAAACCTTAGTGTTCCAATGGAACAAACAGATATCAAAGAAGATACAATCATGGTCTACTCCTAGTATTGTCCTTCTCAAGTCAAATCTTGGGCAGAAAATAGAAAGCACAAATGACTAGGTCATAAATCCTTGGCAAACACTCGTCATAAATGATGTGAATGCTAGGACTATCATTACTTGTTCAGCACCTACTTGTGCAACTCTAATGCGTTCAGAGTTCCTATTTCACAAATCATGGGGCCAACATGTTCAAAATCGTCTGTATTATATGGGTTTTAAAATAGTAAGAATTTTAGATTGAGTGATGAGATAAGTATTTATATGATTTATACTTCTACACAATGGCCACTACGCCAAGCCATTTGGAAACTTCTGGAGCATGTGCTCATACATGGACAGACTAGTTTTAATAAGATTTCAATTTCTGAGACTTCTATAGAAGTGGCCATTATTTATTAACTGAATGACATAGATCAACTTATGCAAAATTCCAAAGACAAAAACTTTAAATTGCCTTAGAAATGAGACAATTAGATCGCCCAAATTCAGTTCATTGCTATTACTATGAGATGCTCTTGCGCTTCCATAATTCTTAAGTTATCGCCGTAACCTTTATCACGCTACCGATTACCTTAGATTATAGGCTTTTTGTTTTTCAGGTAATTTTTAGGTCCCTGCCTGGGCGGCGCTCTGAGAGTTTTACAGAATTTCAATAGACCATAGCCAAGGGCATTCGACAAATCTTCGAGTTTGGAGACTGATTGCACGGCCGCGGCTGATGCTGCCGGAGGTTTATAGATGCAAGTTGATCTGAATAATGGAGATTTGGTAAGCCCCTTGCTTGATTTAAAAGAAGTAGGCTGCTCTGTTTTCCTAGCCTTGCCAGAAAGGCTTCTACCTTGAAGCAGATTCTCTCCTGAGGTCAAATCGGATATGAGATCCGAGCCTTCTAAGGAGGTAATACGTCTTCTGAGACCTTGCTTCTGCAGTCGGAAGATCCATTTGAACTCAAAAATCTGCGTGACATAAGAAAATGTCAGGCCAGAGAAGAATCCGCCCAGCAGGTCTAGCAAGGGCGCCAGCATCAAGGACCTCCATACTATGGTACTTAATCTAATTTGGGATACCGACTCAAGCACCTATTAGAACGGCCTTGCGCAACCATAGCTTCTCGCCCGACAGTCTATTGTAAACTGAAACAGCCCTCTTGCATGTGTGGCCATTTGATTTGCAGCGAAGCATTTCTCCGAAGATCAAAATCTTGATCCCATTTGGGAAGGCCCTGTGGATACTTCGAGAGGTCGAGCAAGGCATTGGAGCAACCGATTTGCCCAGAAATCTGACGCAGTTTCAGTAGCTAATTCTTGATAAACTATGTAGAGCAGGCCAGTCTATTTCAAACAGTAACTAGTAATTCTGTAGAACCAAAGAAAAGTAGGGAAATTCACAGGCTACATACCTTAAACGGAAGCGCAAGAGCATCTCATAGTAATAGCAATGAACTGAATTTGGGCGATCTAACTCTATTTATATCCAAAATAAACCACAGAAATTTTCACACGTAAATGATCTCGGTGTGGTCGTGGTTGTGCCACAGCAATTTCTTTGCAGACTGTCACAATCTTCCAGCCAAGATCTGCCATGCAAGAACGTGCCGCTCAGAGTTTTTTTTCCCTTTTTTTAAACAGCCCTATTTTTTGCCCCCCGAAACACAGAATATGCTAAAGCATCTTGCCAATAATAATTATATGAGTTAGATAATAGGCATAAATATGTCAATACAAATCCATCGTAATCTACACCAAATAAGCTATGCGTCAATTCAATATTTTAAACCCATGATGATTCGTACATTCTAAAATGATGAACTAAGGCACATGTCGATTTGTACATTACATAATTACCGGTAGATATGTCATGCTTATATATACCCAAGGCCGAATATGCCACATAGCAATCGCAAGGCTTAGATTTTGTTTCACTTAGGTTTGCTACAATTTTGGGATATTAAAACCAAGACATGTGTCGCTCTCCCCTAATAGTAAGGAAGAAAAATATGAGAACAAAAAATCCAAAAGATTTATAATAGGAGGGATAAGAATCTTGCCAATAATCTTTATGTATCTATAGGTAACATGTGGCTATATATGACATATGTCATAACGCATTGATGTGTGTGTATATAGTTATGACTTATATATGTAAGTGTATTATAACACATGCCATTAAATATGATAAGATTATCTTACGTGTCGTATACATCTTTAATACATATTATAATATGACATGAAATATGTCATGACACACATCTGACGTGTGTCAAAGCTTACAATACATGTCATATATCTTTGACACAACATCATAGTATGACACGGCGCTGCTATCGGCTCCCTAGATTAACTAGAGCATCCGGCCGGATTCACTTGAGCAAATCCTCTAAGTGAATCAGGAGGATTCACTCAAGTGAATCCTCCTGATGACATGGCGTCCACATCACTTATCAAGCGAATCCTCAACCGTGGTTGAGCAAAAATCCTTTGCAAAATCTCGAACATTTAGCCTAATGCGTGAACTCGCATGCTTGAGAGGATTCACTTGAGTGAACCCTCTTGTGAGAATTCGCTTGAGTGTATCCTCTCAAGCATTTATTGTCCTGACTTTGCATGCTTCAAAGCATGCTTGGGAAGTGTCACTTCAGTGAATCTCCCTTTGAGGATCCGCTTTTGCGAACCCCCCTAAGCTTTTATTTTGCACCATACATACATCATAAGCCCAGGAATACACACATCATAAGGGGCACCATACACACATCATAAGGTGCACCATACACACATCATTATTACAGCATGCTTGCAAGTTGCACCATGCAATGCTTGCACCTTATTCTTTGCACAATGCATGATGCTCATCATCATGCTTGGGAGGATTCACATAAGCGAATCCTCCAACATGCACCTATGCATAAATTTGAGGCTTTTAGGATTCGCTCAGGCGAATCCTTGGCTGCTTTAAAGGCAATCCAAGTGGCCAGGTGTATCCAGTGGTGAAGAAAAAATTCAAGAGCGAGAGCAAGATCGAGTCTGTGTAAGTTTTTTTTGCTAGCTAAGTTCTCTGATCTATTTTTTTTGCTCACTATTTTTCTATGTTGCTTTGATCAATGGTTTAATTAAATCATGTACCCCAGGGATTAACTTATTAATGGCCTATATCAATCTAGTTCAAATTTTAGTGGATTCAATAGAATTTTTTTTCCTGTTTGTGGTCGCAGTTTGTAGCGACAATGTTTTCTTCAGAGCCAATGCCGGTTGTACACATGGACGAGCGATCGTTGCCTTTTAACTTAGAAAGCGGAGCCCATAATCCAGCTCCCATTGGAAGCATCGTGGAATGGTACGCTCAAAATCACTTATCTTTTGCACGACAGTACGTCCTTTTGCGCTAATTTATCCAAATTGTTTTATTGTAGGGAGTACCACGGCATTGGTGCCTCATCAGAAGGGTGATTCAAGTGAAAAGCGGTCATGCCCCTTCGGTTGCGGAGGGGTGAATCCTCCCAATAATTAATAAGGGGGATTTTTTATGTACATGTGAGCGTTTTGAATTTATGATGGAGGATTGCCTCAAGCGAATCCTTATAAGAGGATTCACTCAAGTGAATCCTCCCAAGCATGGAATTGTAAAGTAGGTTTTTGGAGGAGAAGATGAACGTTAGACGCTATAGGCGCACCACTGATCGGAACCAGGGAAAGCTTCCCAGACCCAATGGATGAGGCTCTGCTCGAAGCTGTTCTCCAGGGGCTGAGAATTACTCATGTCTCCGAGGAATTCCAGCACTCCATCAATTTAGTGGAAAATTTGATTAGACTAGCATTTGAATCTAACTCTAGGATTGGTTTCTGTAGGATCGGGTTCAATTTCTTTTTTCTGTGTATCCTTTGTTTTGACAGGCCGGGATCTCTCAAGGTCGCTGCTTACAATTCGCAACCATTTCTTGGAGGCAGATTTGAAAGAAACCTGTTCACCATGAGTGCCCCAACTGAATTTGGTGTCGAACCGATATATCACTGGACATCCTTCTTCGACCTACAACCGGCTCAATATATTAGAGACATAGATGTAGTAGTGTGGAGATTTCTAGCAGCAAATTAGGTTTCTGTCGACGTCCCTGGGATTCTGTGCCAGCACTTGATCCCCTGACTGAGCAGAATTTTAGAGTCCTTAGATTTGCTTCTCTGCAGAGGGTACGGGCTTTCTTTTTCACGAGCTTCCCATTTCTTGGAAAGGGTGCTTCAGTTACTCTTTGGGGGCAGAGGGAAAAATTAGCCTTTTCTCTTTTCCTGGTAACTGCCTGATCCCTCCGGCTCCTTCCGTTTGCGCCTGTGGGGTTTGTCTACGAAAGATTTCTTGCAAAAATGATGAAGACTAAGAACAGTGGGGCTGGATCTTCACGAGAGCGAACCAATGTGGAAGACGAGGAATGGACCCAGATCTTTTGGCTTGAGGACCGGAAAGACTTGGGATGGAAATTGCTTAAGGAGATTCATATAGGGCTGGAGATCATCAAAGATCAGCAGAAAGCGGCGGCACTGTGCATGGGAGTCCAAGAGGAAGTGGCTATAAGAGCATGCAAAGAAAAAATGAACATGATTGATAAGGATTGCTGGGAGGGCAGAGCCAGCGATAGGGACTGGATTTGGAATATGTTGGGATTTGCTCAAGAAATGGACACTTCCCTTTATAAACTAATAACGGTGAAGTAGGGGCACATGGAGTCCGATTGCTGTAGTCTCAGGAATGGAATTTTCAGAGCTTCTATGGATGAAATGCTGGCCAAGGTCAAGGACCTCATTATTAAATGGGACAGTTTAAAAGGGGCCACTAAGGCGAGCATCAAACTGATCACGAGATGGGAAGGGGCCGAAGATCATGTAATCGAAAGGCACAGGAGGGCCTTCAAAGCAAGTCTGAAAAATGAGGAAATCCCGAAGGTGATTGCAACATCTCTGAAAGTTTACCAAATGAGGCTGAAGAAAAATGCAAAGAAATATACCATTAAAGATAGCAACGGCTTCTTCAATCCGGTGGAAGTTGATTCATGCGAGTGCGAGAATTGTAGCGATGTCAAGATGTCCGGGCTCAACATAATAAAAACCAAGATTGGAGACGATAAGATCAGCAATGCCATTCCGGTTATGGGTAAAGGAGACAAAACTAAAGGTTTGAACTCTCATTTGTCTTATAAGAATGTTCTTCTGAAGAATGAGGCTTTGAAATTCTCTCCTAATGCTTCTGGATTTAATAATGTTAATAACAGTAACAGAGACTTCATTGACCTTTTTGAAGTTCAGGATTCCTCTGCTACTGACATCTTTACCAAAAAGGCCATTTTTATCCATTTTCTGCTTAAGTGCCCATCGATAAGCGAGGTTAAGCTTCGGATCACTAAGAGTCAGCACGTCCCCATTCTGTCTATTCTGAAGCTGGACAACAGAACTTTTCAGGTCGTTTGCAGAGATGATTTTAGTGTCCATTCTATCCTTAGGAGGAAACATGATTTTATATCTAACTCCCCTTTCTATATTATGAGATGGACAACCGATTTCATCCCCGAAAAGGAGGAGAGTATCTGCACGTCTACTTGGATTACTTTCCCAAATCTTCCTCCGGCCTTCTGGACTTGTTCTCACTTAAATGCCATTTCCAAAAATCTGAGCGAGGTCCTTGAAATTAGCTTACCTCAGACTAATTATCCTTTGGTTTACATACTCAAACCCATCCTCTCTGATTGGCACAAGACTTTCAAAATCAGGGTTAGTGCTACTGGTTTTTTGGATCTCAAAATCCTTTATTCTAAACTCCCTGTTTTAAATCATGACCTCAAAAGTAAAAGTCCTATGAATCGGGATGAGGTCAAACAAGCTTGGGTTCCTAAGAGGAACAAAGAGATGGAGATGGACAGAGGGTCTACATCGGGTAATCAGAATCATGCTGAAACAGTTATTCATGAACCGGCCCCTGAGGCCAATTACATTCAGTATCAGCCCCACCAAGTGAGATTGAACATTGACGATAATATGGTGGTCACAATTGAAAATGTGAATCTCTCAGTTAAAATCGATACAGGGGACATCTTTCTATCCATACCCAAATTTCCTGACTCCCCACATATGTGGGAGAATACTAGTTTTGATCAGAAAATTGAGAGCTTAATCGATACCGAGGAGCAAGGTTGGAAGATGGTTTATAAAAAGAAGGGAAGAGGAAAAAAGAAATTTTACCAAGGTCCCAGCAGAGCTAGCCCAAGAAAATCTACTATCCAGGCAGGACAGGTGGTTGGAAAATACAAATATTAATGGATAAAAGGATTAACTGTGTAACCTGGAATCTCCAGGGAATTAATAACTTTGTTAAAAGGGACAGGTTAAAGGTTTGCTTATCTTCCCTTAACCCAGATATTTTATTCTTTCAAGAACATAAAATTCATGACTTGAATCACCAGGTTATGATTAGTAAAACTCTTCCCCCGGGATATGATCTTTGGTCTATTCGTGCTAATGACTCCTCTGCAGGAATTGCTATAGCTTGGAGGGATAATCTCAACTTATCTGATAGGTACATGGTTAATGGCAGGGATGGAAGTGGCAGATTTTATTATGCACTCTGCTTGGAATTAGGATGGCTTTAATTAATATCTATGCCTTTAATAATCCAGGTGATAGGATAGGAATTTGGAATAGAGTTAAAAATAGTCTAGATAATCTAGAATTTGATGAATGTATTTTAGGGGGTGATCTTAACATGGTTACTAATGACTTTATGAAAAATAAGAACTACAGGCCTTTGGGGGCTCAAGAGAAAAATGCATGGAGTAACCTCATCAACAGTCACAACCTTATTTTGGCCAGGACGAAGCCTAACTCATACAGTTGGACGGATAAGAGAAGTGATCCTACCCTTTGCCTTCATGACAGGTTTTATTTGTCTGAAAACCTTTGGAACTATAGTAATAGAGTGGGTAATATGGAAGGGTATACTCTGACCATTATCCCCAACAGTTAATTATTTCAGATAGGAATGTGATCAAAAAGGAAAAAACTTACTTTAAGCTGAATACTAATCTGTTGGATCAAGATGACTTTCTGGACAGGTTACAGCAAGTTATTTCCAGGTTTTCCAAGCCTGAGGGACCTTCTGGTTGGATGTACTGGTGGATAATAGTGTCCAAGGCCATCAAGAACTGGTTAAAGGAATGGGGAAAAAATATTCATCAGCAGAAAATGGCTGTACTCAACAATCTAAGAGAGTCTCTTCCTAATGCTCCAGAGGCATTGAAGGATAATATCAGGGCAGATATTGAAAGGGAAGAAATTAGAATTGCACAAGGGTGGAGGCTTAAAGCCAAGATAAGAGATTCTCCATAAGAGGATATAAATCCTCCAGTCATTCGGGTTGTGGGGCATCATAGAGGATAAATTGTAACCAAAGAGATTTGAGGCCAGCTCCAGTACCCATTCTGACCAGATACACCCTCTGAAGAGATGATCATCATCCTCCCTTTGACCCAGACATCTAGGACATACATCAGAGTCGATCATCTGCATTCTGTATCTCTTATAATTTGTGGCTAATGCTTTATGCCACAGTTGCCACATGAAAGATTTAATCTTAGGGTAAATTGGGCTAGACCACATAAACTTCAAATTCCTCGAACATCTGTCATTCTCTGTTTGCCACTTGTCATGAATAGTCATTGTATAACCCCAAGAAATCTGTATGCCATTCTGACAGTTAGAGTGATTCTGCCATGGTAATTTCAGTTGCCTCCCTCTTCCGACCACTGTCCATGAATCAGTGTGACACAAATATTATTGTATAGATTTTCACAAGCTTCTACTTCTTCAGCCAGGGTTGAATTTCTGAAGGGAATGATCCCATCTTCATTGTACATGTCCCTAATAAGGGTGATTCCCTTGGTCCTCCAAAGCTTGGCTTGGTCCGGAAAATGGCATGCTAGACATAAAGAAGGATCACTAGTAAGAATAGCAGAGTTCCAAAAAATAGATTGGTCCATGGAGAGGCCTTCTTCCCAATTGAACATTCCCCTAACCAGGTTCCAAGCCTTAATCCATTTCTTAATCAAACCTGGGACGGACTTAGGTACAGTGAATGGAAAGTAAATAGCATGAGGAAGAACAACCTTGACTTGCCTCCATCCAAAGGACCAACACTTACTCAAATAATACCTAATGATGATGGAGACTGGATGCTTAATCAAATTGTGGGCTGCCTTAAAAAAATATTTGGCTGCAAGAGCTAGGCCCTGCATTTCAATGTTCATAACCCCCAGTCCCCCATCTTTTTTCTTTTTACAACAATTCGTCATAGCTACTGGAGTCCAGCATCGTCTGTTCTAGCCACACGAGATGTACCTGCCAATTGTACTCTGCAACTTATTAGAAACTTTTTTGGGAGCTAGGATAACAGAGGATTGATAGACATGAGAATAGGACATAACAGAATTGGCAATAATTGCCCTGCCCCGTTTGGATATATACTTTGAATTAAGGCTATCCACCTTTCTTTGGAATTTCTCGATGATATCTGTCCAAATGTCAGAAGGGCTACCTTTTAAAGCAAAAAGGATGCCAAGAATTTTGGAAGAGTTGGTAGGGGTGATATACTTACAGCCCAGGAGATCAGCTGTGTGCTCTCCCCTTACTTGGTCCTTGGCCAGAACTTTCGATTTGATAGGGTTGATCCTGCATCCCGATACCATTCCAAAGGCCTCCAGAATGATCTGAGTATTAGTGATCGATTGGTGGTTCATAGAAACCAGAATGAAAGTGTCGTCTGCGAAATGGCCGTTCAAGATCTGATCCACTCCCTCATTATTGTCTGGGAGAGCTATCGGATGGGCATATTTGCCCTTTATTCCAAAATCTGGACCGTACATAGCGATCCTCGTTTGTGGGGTATACATGTACAAATTTTTGTATACTATATATTAAAGTTTACAAAATACTATAAGGTTTGAGAGAATACTTAATGGTGTTAATTTTGTACATGTATTGTAAATATATTTTCTATAAGGTTTGAGAGAATACTTAATGGTGTTAATTTTGTACATGTATTGTAAATATATTTTTGGGGCTCTCGCTGCCCTACATAACCCCCCGTGTGAATATGCACCCAAACCAAAGGGGGTTTAAGGGGGATTTTAATTTATATGTATAAAATGCAATGGTTTGTGTTAATAATGTTAATGTTAGTTGTGTGTTGATTGTTATATTAAAAATAATTTTGGGCCCTTGGGGCCCTAAGTAACGCAAACATAGGTAACTGTTATGGGCCTAAATATTAATTACTAAAAAGCACAATAACATCAAGACAAACAAATTATTCCCATTGCAAACAACTATGAGTACAAATGCGAGGAAAAACATGTGTGAAAAAAATTGAAAGGTGTTGAATGTAAAAACAACCAATTCTATGAACAAAGCAATAGAAATAAGGAATTGAAGTAGTATGATACAGATCCAGAAATATGTTGTTGCAAGTCTCTTCCACAATTTGGGAACATTAGAAAGAAATCTCACAAACACCAATCTTCTGCCAGTATAGGCCATTGCAACTCCACAAGAAACCATTAATTTGGCAGTTAAGCCAAACAGTACCAAAAAAGGGCAATTGGAATGTATTGGGTTCTTCTAAAAGAATCTTCATGTAGCAGATCTAAGATCTGTAATTCCAACTAACCTTCAACAAATTACCATGCCATGTAGCAAATGAAGACTCTCATGAACAGCTAAGGTCACAAATTGCTCTGTTTCCATCTGGTTTTGTAGAGCTGCAACCTCCTCCCAAACATCACCTATACAAGACAAAGCTCCTCATGATGAAAATAAAAGATAACATTTCACACTAGTCCACAGATTTCCTCCTCATGATGAAAATAAAAGCTTTGATATTCTTTGCATTGGTCTTTCTAAAATAACCTGCTGCTGTCTGGCCCTAGTCCCAAAGCCTACCTGGCACATCCAAACAATGTCAATTACGGAAGGTAAACAACTTTCAATTATGGTCAAATACGATGTATCTTTTGCAGGAGAACTACTTCAAAATTTTCAAAATAACTTGTCAAGGTTAATCATGTGCAAGATTTTCTTTAGACGAAGACTTCTTTTCTTGAAACAGGGAGTTCTAATAACCCAACATTTCCTGATAAGACCGAATTTAAAACATATTGTTGACAAACAAATTTAGATCACGTCACACCGCATAGGCGATGTCGAGCAGGGAGCATGTTGCTAGACGGGGACATTTGTTCTATATTATTTGTAGCCTAAAATGAACAGGAACTGATGGCAAATTTAGCGGCGCCGCTACAAATCCAGAGGATTTTCTGCCTTATAAAACACATAGCATTTTATAGTAATCCTAAGGCAGCATAAGGCCCTCTGATAAGAGACAAAGCCCAACATCTGCTTGATTTAAGGAGGAGGGTCCGCTTAAGAGAATTTGCGGCAGCATAAGAGCTTTAAAAGCATTTCGAACACAAAGCTAGGAATACACGAAAAGAAGTTAAAACAGCTACATTACCTCAAGAGTATTGGGTTTTCGGGTCCTTTGGCACACCACTCTCCCCCTGCATTCTATAGATCGGTGAGATAGTAATGCCGCCAGGCGAAGGCATAAGATTTTTGAAAGAAAAAACCGACCTGGCCCACAAGGCTTATAGCAAAGGAATCGTGCCCCTGCATCGAGAAGAAAGGCAGCCAATGCACTGCCCAACACCAAGCAGAAACTGCCGTGTACAAACATCAAAGCCGGCTTCTCAATACCCACCATTTTTCTTTGCTGTCTTATCACCTCCATGCCCAGACCAGACGGTAGTTCATATGAAAGTCACGAACTTGACCATCTAAAGCCGAAAGGAAACGATTTAAGATGGTGGCCATGGCCAAGGGTGCAACTATGGTGAAAGGCCGACGAGAAGGCTGCCGAAAGAATAAGTAGCATCTTCCTCTTTGACAACCCTAAAACAAATGTTCATTCTGAAAACACACGGACCTTGGCCGAATCTGTTGCACCATAACAGCATCCTTCGAATCTGTGCCCCTTGAATCCGACCCACAAAACCACGCCCCTTGTTATAAGATCTGCCACCATTTTTTATGAAGAAGCTTCTCTCCTGCAACACGATCTCTTTAAATGGTAGCTGGCATATTCACAGCCTGTAATCTTATCTTGCTAATCCCTGTTGTTGCAGATTTGCAAGCTCTGTTTCGTGCCCTAAAATACTATCACAAGGCTTGCATGTTCAGCCCCTAAAATAAAAAGAGGGCTTTTGTTGTGAGCCCTTGATGTTGGACCATTGAAAAAAAAAGCTAAATCCAACGACTAAGAAATGGTGCACTCTAGATGTACGCATTAGTACATCCATTCGAATACGCCATGAAATCTTAGGAAAACCTTTGTGAAAAGCGTACAAAAACACAAAGAAAACCCCCTGTTATTATGCTACATATTAAGCCTTGGATCAGCTCAGAGTTTTTAGCATCATCCAGTTTACAATGGAGGGCCTCCATAATAATAGGGAAGAGACCAGAGGGCACCCTTGCTTTACTCCTCTTTTCAGAGGAAAGAAGGTCCTGCATTCCCCATTAATGAGAACAGGCGATCTTGAGTTGGTGTGGATAACTCTAAAAATATGGATCACCTCGTTGGAGAAGCCCATCGCCTTGCAGCACTTAAGGAGGAAATTCCAGCTTACTGTGTCGAAGGGCTTGGTAATATCTAACTTGATTAGAGCAGTGTCCTGTTTAGAGTCCTTGGCCCAATTGAGGCCAAGAATAGCAGTCACCACATTATCCAAAATAAATCTGTCTTTAAGATAGGCAGCCTGAGAGGAACTAATAATCTTATCCAGAATAGGCTTGAGTCTTCTGGCAATCGTCCCTGATATAAGCTTGTATACCACATTTGAGAAAGAAATTGGCCTGTAATCTGAGAAAGAGGCCGGCATATCCACCTTAGGAATCAGCGTTATATCAGGCTTGTATTTATTCTGGCATCCAGACATTTCTTATCCCTGAACTCATTAGCTATGCTCGTGATAGTGTCCCCGAGAATTGGCCAAGCTTTTAGGAAGAATTCCACCGGGAGACCATCTGGCCCTGGAGTTTTACCCCTATCCACTTCCTTGGCTATATAGAGGATCTCGATGTTGGTGAATGGTCTGTCAAGAGAGAGGTTATCTTCATCTGTGACTTTAGGCTGGATATTTATAAATTCATCCATCCTGTTATACAAGCAATCTAAATTGGTCCCCATAATGTTGGTAAAGTGCTCCGTGGTTGCTCTTTTGATTTGATCTTCCTCCACAATTACCTCATCCCCCACCTTAATATCGAAGATGTGGTTTCTCTTAATTCTCCCTTTTGCTTTGGCAAAGAAAAATTTCGAGCTACATCTCTCATCATCTTCAATAATGAAATCACGCACCCTGAAGCTGTTATGAAACAGATTTCTTATGATATTAAGTGGATTAATGATGCTATCTAAATTGTACTTATGGATCTTTCCGTGCTTTCATTTTCAGGGATCATTTTCATATTGGCGCGGAAGATCAAATGGAGGAAGATCGATCCTAATACCAACATGGAATGGCTCAAAGTATTTGGACCACCAAATATGTATGGGCATGAGGAACCCTGCTTCTGCAATTGCTGTTGTGATCAGAATCCGGATGTTAGAAGAGCGTTATTATGCGAGGCCAAAGACAACAGAGGAAGGTTCAATATGGCCAAAGCTGAATCTTGTTTATGTGCATTTTGCATTCTCTCGATCATGGTCAGGGGAAGAGGGAGGAAGATCACAAATTTCAACCTCAGAGCTCCCTTCTAGTCTGATTCCACAGTAGCGCCTATCTGATATCATGAAAAGAACCTATCACATGATTTTAACGTTTACTACTTTTTTAACTTATATAAGCTAATGGGTTATACTTCCCTATAAAAAGTAACTTTTGTACTATAATTTATACATAATATACATATCGGCCTTCAATCAAAAAAAGAATCCTCCTAAGCATGCGAAATCAACTCATTAAATGTTGGAGATTTTTTGAATGATTTTTGGTTAACCAGAGTCGAGGATTCGCTTAAGCGAACCCTCCATAGAGCAGACGTGGATGCCATGTCATCAGGAGGATTCACTTGAGTGCGGATTCACTCAAGCGAATCCTCTTGGCACCTCTAGTCAATTTCTGGAGCCAATAAAGTGGGTGTAGTATGACATGACATATGTCATACATCATAGGACTCACATATATATATTAGCTATAAGTATATACATCAAGTGTGTCATGACATATGATTATTTATATTCTATGAAATGTTATAGAGAAAATCATAAATCAAACAACACAAGAAATGAATGAATGAGCTATGTAGCCATCCCTTTACCTCTAAATCAAAGTGTACAATCATTGTGATATGAGGTTTAGACAAAACTGCTGCAATGCAGTGCCGAGCATAATAGTGTGCAAGACCATGGCAATCATCCCCAAAATCACCGGATCCATACTAAAATCTTCTTAAGGCCGGACTGTAGCAGATATTTGGCAAAAATGAAAGAAACAAAGCCAATTGATGATTCAAAGATTGCTTTGCGCCAACAGACATTGAATTCCGGCAGGCCAGAAGATTTTGGCACCCTCTGTTTTCGGTTACTCAGCAAAACGGCCGCTGTTAAGGCCCGAGAGACAAGCTTCTCTCGAGCTCGAGAGGAGCTATACGTACAAAAATTATCTCTCGCCGTATATGGCGAGAGATAAAAAAATCGCGAGCATGTGGGAAACCTAAGAAGTGGTGAAGTGAAGTGAAGTGAAGTGAAGTGAAGTGAAGTGAAGTGAAGTGAAGTGTATTATTGCATCTTTGTGAGACCATCAGGTCTATAAGACAGTTATATACAATGTCATTTTAGTCAATCCTCATCTAAGACCCCTCATGGGGATCCTCATCAAGCCCCCTCCTTCCCCCATCCGGGTCAAGTAGAGAGAGAGAGAGAGAGAGAGAGAGAGAGAGAGAGAGAGAGAGAGAGAGAGAGAGAGAGAGAGAGAGAGAGAGAGAGAGAGAGAGAGAGAGAGAGAGAGAGAGAGAGAGAGAGAGAGAGAGAGAGAGAGAGATGTATTTTTACGTCAAAGTAAGTCAAAGATCCCTTAAGATCCCCCCTTAAGGGGGACTAGAGAGAGAGAGAGAGAGAGAGAGAGAGGAGAGAGAGAGAGAGAGAGAGAGAGAGAGAGAGAGAGAGAGAGAGAGAGAGAGAGAGAGAGAGAGAGAGAGAGAGAGAGAGAGAGAGAGAGAGAGAGAGAGAGAGAGAGAGAGAGAGAGAGAGAGAGAGAGAGAGAGAGAGAGAGAGAGAGTCGATATCATAAACCAAATCTTACACTAAATATAAGTTTGAGACAAATGTAATATAAATTATATTGAAGGACAATCTAGACACTCGTCATATGTCATTATGCCTTTCTTCCGCAATGTGTTCACATTTTAAGCTATATGTATATTAATCATAATATAATAGGCATAAATATGTCAATACAAATCCATCGTAATCTACACCAAATAAGCTACGTGTCAATTCAATATGTTAAACCCATGATGAACCCATGATGATTAGTACATTCTCAAATGATGAACTAAGGCACATGTCGATTTGTACATTACATAATTACTGGTAGATATGTCATGCGTTGGAATGGTATAGAAGATGTTCTTGAAATCCAAGACTTAATAGTGAAGAATCTGTGTGAGAACATTCCTATGTATTGACTTATGTATGTCGAAGTTGTGTGCATATGAATTTGAGTAAGGAACTTGAACTCGTGTTGTTGCCTCATGATTCATGCCCATAGGATAGTCGAGGGTTGCAGACATGGGTTTTGTTCGGGCATGGTCTCTCAAGCCATTGTAATCGATGGGCATGTAGTCACCTATTTGAAAGTAGATCAATAGTATACAAAGGAATATTTGTGGGTATACCCACGTGGTTGGTCACTATCCATATTGTTAGCCCCCTCAAATTTTGTCCTAAAATAAAGTTTCAATACTCCACAAAACCATAGACCAATTGAATATGGATATCAAGAAAAATGCGACTTGGATGAATCGCACGAAAAAAATGCAAACTTTGCCACTGGCATGGCAGGGTACATACCAAATTGCCAAAATAGTTTAGTCATTCAAATTTGATACACCTTTTCCAATGGCATGGCAAAGTACATACCTAATTGCCAAAATAGTTTACTCATTTATAAAGATCTTTTTGGACTAAGTAAGTAATAGTGTGAAAAACATATATGAAGAATGAATTCATCAAAACCCCAATAGACAGAATGCTTAGAGCATTGGCGTGAGAGGTCCACCTAGAATGCCTCCCATCCCAGCTATAGGATGCACGTCCAGATGGTAGATTCATGGAAATCGACAACTTGGCCGTCTTGTCCATGCCATAGGTAAAGAATTTTAGGACCCATAGAATTTGCCATGTTCGAATAGGGTGTTGCAGACGCTCTCCATAAAAAACTATGGAGATGTGGAGCATCTAAGCAAAAAATTTAACTGGGTAAACTGATGAATGCCGGTGAAGCTCTGCAGCCTGACCCAGCAATGCAACCTAGAAAAATTGGTGAAGACAATGTGCGAATCTTAGAAGCGCCAGCATGATCTCTGTTTTTTTTTTTTGGTGCAAGATTTCTGCAAGCTTTGACTATGGTGGTGCAAGATCCATGGGGGTATCCATACTTGGTGCAACGGAATTTTTGGAACCCTAAAGTAAAAGGGTTCGATGGTTACATGACATTTTTCAATCAGAAACATCATAGAGATCCAGAAAAAGTTATGGAAGCTAAAATACGGTTATGAAAATGGATTTGATTTGAAGCACAAGCGGCCCAGAATTGGGCCTACAACAGGTAATATCTTTGACAGGGAAATAAGTAGGTTTTCTCTATAGAAAAGCGGAATGAAACAAGAACCAAAACGTTTAAAGAATACCATGCGAAAAACCAAAAAAATCAAGTGCTCTTTTTTAACAATGAAAAGGAATCAATTACCATAGTTTGATCATCAATTTGTCTTCACTTATATCTACAAATACAATGGCTGCAATCAGTGACTCGCCAGATCTACCAAGGCTTGTCAAACATTCAACACTGTTGCAGAACCTGCAGCATTCAACACTGCTACGGAACCTACAGCTGGATCAAATTCTGGCTATGTGCTTTTAGAACTTCGACACTGTTCCGAATTATATAGTCTGTGAAGTCCAGCACAGACCAGACAAAGGGTCTTTGCATTTGTATTAGGCGGACAACTGATATGAACAAGGAATATTAGACAATGGACTGAATTAGCAGATGCAAACAACAGAAAACTAAATTGTGACACCGGGATCTGGTAGAAAGGAGAACATCAGCCTGAGACGTGGAAAAATCCGTCTAGTTTGAAGATGGAACCGTCAGGTGAAGTGAAGACGAGCTGCTAGCTGCTGTGACTTAATCCAGAAGGGCTGCTCGTACAGAAGAAAGTACCTTCTAATTGAAGAGTTATGAGGTCGGGTTGCTGCCAAACTAAAGGAATTGCCTGAGATTTGAGATTTGAGATTTGTCTGTGATACCTCAATAGACTCTTTGAAGACTCAGGACACTACAAAAAAATTTTGATTCTCTAAATGGGAAATAAAAGGATAATTTACCTTTTATTCACCCGGCATTCACCCATGAATCACCTTTACCATATGGAGAAGTTTCTCTCTGAAAATCATGGAGAACCAGAGGTGAAACTTGGAGAATTGATAGTAAATCTTGAACTATATTCACCATTTGTTCACCTCTAATTTAGTATCAGCATTTCTACTTCTATTCTCCATACATTCACCAAAACTTTACCTTCAAGATTTATAGAAAGAAGTATTAAGTAGATTGTGAGGCATTTATATTATCATGTCAATTCAAATGAATGGCGTGCCAAGGCTTCAACCTTGCTCATTGCAAGGAGAGAGTATCAATCAGTACCAACATGCACAATGTGCACAATGCTCCAATACATTCTAGAGTGACAAGAGCGCTTTGAAATTTCTTGTCCAACTCACTTAGTAATAAAGCATTATAGCCCATCCATAGTTCACAAAATGGCAAGAAATCCAAGACCTTCAAAGTACGTCTTCAACTACAATCTTCAAGTAATAGCTTTCTCTGTTTCTCTTTATTGGTATCCTAAAAATCAAACAATCATCTCACCATGTAGTCCTATAGTATTTCTCCGAAATTACTGTCGATGTGATTGAGAATGGATGCCTAGATAATCATATTCAAAAAGTGAAAATTACATGTTTATGTTGACTATAAACTTAACGAGAGTGCTTATCATCGTAATGGTGAGACAATTGCACAGTTCAAGTAAAGGTACATTCCGCTTTTGTATTTAAAACCAGAAGGTTTTATCAGGTGCAAAGACATAGGATTTCTACCATAAATTGCAACCTGAAGTTTTGACTTAACGCTTCAGAACAAACAGAAAGACAATGAATTGCAAGTTAGTTAGAAAAGCTGTCCTTGACTATTTTGACGTTGTAATAACTAGATCGAAGGGTCCGCAACAAGCACTCTCCAATGTAAAGCAAAAGGGTAACATCTAGGTACATCCATGTTTGAAACAATGTGTGTTATATATGGCGTGTATAATTGAGATAAATAGATAGAAAGAACGAACACTACTGTATTCATGCCATTTGGAGGTCAAGAATATGAAATAGGAATGGATGAGCAGAAGCATATAAATACAGCAAATAAACGGTGCGGGTACCAGAAAGCATTGTAGCCTGTTAATTTCGCTAAAGGCCATGGTAACCACCTGTTTCATGCTAAAGCGAAGAAGAGCATATGTATATGCTATGAACATGGGTATGATCATCAAAATTCCAGTTATGCCCAATGTAGATTTTATTAAATCCGAATAAGATGGCTGCTTATAATGCCAATTACAGCCAATTTCATTAAACTCCTCTGGTAATGCTCCAACAATTCTTGGAAGATCACAGCAAGTGTACTATTGCATGAACTACCACAGCTATTGCAATAGCTGCTGCAACAAGTTATCAAAATCCAAGTTAGTATAAACCTTCAAAGTGCTTGAATTTCCAAAAGATACTTGGCTTTGAAAGCAAATGTTGTTATCAAATGGGACTATTTTAACTCGAATAGAATGCAGACTTGTGATTATATTCCTGCAGATAGGTAATATGATAAGTGCCATAAGAGATTCAAGGTTTCTGCAGCCCCTTTTGTTGTGCAGATACAATAGCCAATGATGGAGAATGCAGCACGGTTCCTGCACATAAGACTTGTTCTGCACATAAGATCTATTCCTGCACATAAGACCTGTTCTGCACATAAGACCTGTTCTGCAAATAATACCTACATTTTCCATACATGTTGACCAGTGCAGTCCCCCACAACCATATCCAGATGAAAACCTTTCCCAATAATGTATGAATGCAATAGGCGCTCTTCATTGGGGGCAAGTTGGAATGGCAAAGGCATCAAGTATGGTACTCAAGGTGCTTTGGTCTGGAACAATCCTTACCTGTTGCATTTGTCCAAATAAGTTAAGAACCTCCTTGTGGAATTCATGCTATGCATATGCTGCAAGCATCGAGTTCCTTCCATCATTATATCATGCTCCATGCCCCTAGAAAGGATGCAAGCATGTATAACCTTATCTGTACAATTGGAAGGCTTCGACAAGGTGCGCATATTTGACATATGTCACAATCATGGCATTCAACCATCATTCAATTATTTTGGGATTATGTCTATTCCAAAATCACGCCAAATAAGCATTATTTTTAGAATAGAATAGAATAGAATAGAATAGAATAGAATAGAATAGAATATGATTTTATCGTCCACGGAGACCAACTGGCCTATGGGACCCAGGTACAAAGAGAGAGCAAAGAGCGACATTACTAACGTGATTAAAAACCCCGCCTCAAGGGTTTTTGGGGAAAACCTTAGTAGCAATAAGGATGTCTTTACATGACGCTTATATACATAATCACAAGCATGCAAATTGAGGTTAATGCCGGACGGGGCATAATCGAGTCCGTGATCCATTACCTCTCCTCGAGGTACGATCCCAACAAGCCTACAGAGGCCGTGCTCGGTAGCTCATGCGGGAGGCCTGATGGGGCACAACTAATCGAGCATACCGAGCCCTGATATGCTCGTGACGGACAGGCCCGGAGGGCGTGACTTTCATCCTCAATGGCGCCTGGGGACCGGATCGGATGCACTCTGTCCTCACGCTGCCCCCCAATCCATCTCCCCGCCTCAATGCGGAGGTGGTGTGCACTGTCTGCGAATGGAAGCAATCACCCTGCTTTTTTCATGGGTAGATGGGTGCGCAGTGGGTGAAAGCATGTTGTAGTGGAACACCGGTGCCCCCCCGCCCCCTAAAAATGTGGTGGGAGATATCAAATTTGTGGTGCGATTTTAAATGTTTGTTTGGCCTTAGTGCATGTACCGCCTGGATTCAATCATTTCTTGAACTGCAACAACCCAATTCCCTCGCACCCGTCCCATTCCAATTTCCTATGCCACCCGTCCCATTCCAATCTCCAATCAACCGATTTCTAAACCCACGACCCACCCGCTTTCCCCAAGCACACGGCTATGGCGCTTAATCCGTTGTGGATCAATCCGTTCATACCTTCAATCATTTAATTTGGAAGCAAATCGCCTAAAATCTCAAACCGAGCACGGTGTAAGAGAAAGAGAACCTGCAACAAGAACGGGATCATAAAAGACGCCAAAGGAAAAGACAAAGGGAAGCTAAAGAAGAATTAGCAAAAATTGCATCAGCAGAGGGAGGATCCACCAGAACGGCCTCTACTAGGCGTCGGATGGTATTAAAATTGTTATCTTCATTTCATAGCACCACTAAAGGCTTGTCTAACAGCGATAAGAAAGAGGTTTTACTAGATTATCTGCAGGATGACACAATGGACCAATGTTGTTAAGTACGTCAAAATCCGTACGTTTAAAAAACGTTTTTTAAGATTTTTTGAAGATTTTTAAAATTTTTGGAAAAAATCTTTAAAAATGTATTTCATATAAAATACGTTAAAAATCTTTAAAATCTTTAAAATCCTTAAAAATCTTTAAAAATCCTTAGACTGTGGTTTTTTTTATCCAAATATATAATATTCTTGAACTCATGAAATTCTTAAATTTCTTTACCTCTTTAATAATGTTTTTCTCAACATTCTTAAGAGGTGCATGGCAAAACTGCTATGATATCTTTGTACTTGAACTTAATAATTTCTAATAGCATCATAAGCTACTGATTTACTTGTTAGAATGCTAAGTCTTGTAACTTGTAGCAAAAATGTGCATTTTAACAATAACAAACATGTCCAATAAAGCAGCGCAAAGAATGTGCATTTTTTTTATTTTTTATTTTTGGCCATACCAAATCATAAAAATCCTTTAAAAAACGTGAGGATTTTTATAGAGGTACTTTAAAAATAAAAAACGGGTTTTTTAACAACATTGCAATGGACAGCGTATTTGGCGAAGAGCTGAAAGATTTGCAAGCCAAGAGCATTGTGGTCAGCAACCTCAGGGCTTCCATTCAACTTGTGAAGAAGTCTAACAGCAATGACAGTTTAGCAGCCAAGAGTAGTTGCCTTGCTATGGCCGTAAGAGGAAGCATTAATACCGAAAGTGCTAATCCTGTCAGTGCTCGGGGTTTTGGTAAACTGCTGGGTGTTCATCCTAGGAATCTTACCAAAGCAAAATTGAAGAGGGAAGAGATAGATTGCAAAGGGGGGAAATGGGTTTTGTACAAAAGAGTTAGAAGAGCAGTCCCCAATTCCCAATTTGTCATAGAACTTGTGCAAAGCAATTTTGGACCAAAAACAGGGGTCTCTCCAAATGCAAAGGATGTTAAGTTCAAGATTGGAACGAAATGTAAGAGAGGATCATGCCACTCACTATCCGGAAGAATCACAAGGTTATTTCATTTCTTCATCTTCACCACATTTTTATTGTTAATGTGGTATGTGGTATGTGGTTAGTGATTGCTTGTGATATGTGGTTGTTCTTTGTAGTGAGGCACGTGGTGTGAAATAAATGTCACAATATATGCTTTGTGGTGCCTAGTGTGGTGAATAACATGGTGTAAAATACATGCTGTAATATATGCTATGTGGTGCCTAGTGTGGTGAATAACATGGTATAAAATAAATGCTGTAATATATGCTATGTGGTCCCTAGTGTGGTGAATAACATGGTGTGGTGCCTAGTGTGGTGTCTAGTGTGGTGCCAGTGGTGCCCTAGTGTGGTGCCTAGTGTGGTGAAAAAATATGGTGTAAAATGAATGTCAGAATATATTCTATGTGGTGCCTAGTGTGGTGAATAACGAGGTGTAAGATGAATGTCTGTAATATATGCTATGTGGTGCCTAGTGTGGTGAAAAATATGGTGTACAATAAATTATGTAATATATGCGTTGTGGTGCCTAGTGTGGTGAATAAGGAGGTGTAAGATGAATGTCTGTAATATATGCTATGTGGTGCCTAGTGTGGTGGAAAATGTAGTGTGCAATAAATATGCTAATCACCTTGTTATCTTCCTTGCAGTTGCAATTGTTCAGGAAATTCAAGACGGAACATCCTAGTGTTATGATCAAACAGAGGATGTTTGAAAAGCTGAAACCATGGTTTGTTGTAAAATTAAAGGACTTCAATAGTTGTGCTTTGATATACCATGTTAGAATGCGAGATGCTAATAGATGGCTTCAATAGTATGAGAACTAAGCACCCAAAAGCTGCAAATGCACTTGTCGCCTTTGGTGTCGACATATATGGTGAATGCAGTATGCCCGAATACAAAATAAGTAGCACAAGAAGTCCGTGGGCGGGAATTTTATGTGAGAAAACTAGCTTCCAACCTTACCATAAGAGGGAATGCATTCGGGTGAGTGTAAAGAGTGGGATTAAGAAGTTCCCTATCCGCCCACATGAACAATCTAGTGATAGTGGCATGGTGAAGTGGGAATACCTAGACTATGAAAAAACTCAGATTCGAGATGGCAAAGAAGAAGTCTAAGCTCGCTCACCAACACAATGAAACCGCAAGTCTTCCACCAGTGAACAAAATGTTGGAGAAGCTTCCAAATTTTCCTTTACACAACTTCGGATATAAGTGGCAAAAGGGCCGCATAAAGAACTCCTTGATAACTTGCCCGAGATGCTTACCTATCCGTGGTTGACTTCGCAGAGAATTATACTTTTAAGGAGCAGAATGAAGTTCACCCATGCTTATTTGGGTCAACAACCGATAACTATATTTGTTCAAATAACCTATCGTGTTGATCCACGTATGTACACCATTGAGAAGGAAACACACTACTATGTGTCTGGATGATAGGAACATGACACACTTTTTGTTCAACATTGTTTTATGAAACATTTTGAGTACTTAAAGCAAAAAGGCAATGTCCCCAAACAAAGACTATGTATTTTCAGATGGTGTCGCATCACAATTCAAAGCAAATTTGATCATTTTATTTTGTTGGAAGGTACAACCAGGATACGAGGTCAACATGATGTGGAACTTTTTGATCAAACCATGGAAAAGGTGAACATGATGGGAAGGCAGCAGAATTGAAAAGATGGATACGAGGTCTACAACTTAAACATCCCGACATTAAACTAGATAATGCCCATGATGTGGTGAAAATTGCGTAAAAAACAATTTCAATGTGGTACATCCGAGGGGACCAAAATGGAAGAAAAGTTCGAGATACTTAAGAAATAAAACCCGAGGATATCAACAGAAAAAAGGCTTGGGGTGCAGAGACAATTCCGGTAAACCAGCAAATTCATTCAGTCCATGGATTCAAAGACAGAAATCCAACACACGTGTACATACCCGAAAGCTATCATGTTTTTGCAAAGAATTGTTTGGATGGAAAATGGGACATGTGTGAGAACGAATTGTATGTAGATGAATGGGACCTTGTAGTCGTTGAACCATCCTCCAATGTTCATGCGGATGTGGAAGAGACCCGCAAGTCTACCAGTGCCACTATACTCAACCTTGGCAAAATGTACTTGCGTACACTTAGAGAAGGAGACGACTTTTGCAGCTTGCGCGCACCTAAAGGGAACGAGGAGGATTTTGTATTTTGATGTTGCTATGCACTAAGCCAAAATTTGAAGTTGAAAATGACTTCAAGCGAACGGAAACTTGTTTATGAGAGGTGAAACCGCTGTGGAGGGCATTTACTATAGAAAGAAGCCTCCGTCAAAGGTGATGTATGAGTTGTTGACAAACGAGCCAAAGTCACTTGTATTCTCTACTCAAATTTGTGCTATTCGAGTTCCCATGTAGCAGATCAAGAAAGGTGCTCGAACTGCTTACGCTAGACCAAAAGTGATGAGGAAAAGATTCTAGAAAACTTGCCCGAGGTTTTATCTCGATGAAGATAGCATGTCCGATGAAGAATAGCCGAACACATTCTTACAGGTTAGAAAATGATTCAAAATTTTGAATATGTTGTTGTGTCTTGCCTTGTTTGGGAATAATATAAGAAACTCAATTCCATGCTCAATTGTATTTTGATGTCCCTTGTTTCAATGTAATATGTTTGCTTCTGATGTAATATGTAATTGTATTTTGATGTCCCTGATGTAACATGCCCCAGGTTCACCACATGTTTCACCACATGTTTCACCACATGTGTTTCACCACATGTGGTGACACATGTGTTTCACTACATGTTTCACCACGTGTTTCACTTTCTCGTCTTCTCTTCTCGAACCAATGATAGATCCTTCCACGAATGCTTTTTCTCTTGAAATACTTTCCTTTTCCTTAAATTCTCTCGGTCCCATCAATTCCTCTCATCATCCTTTGGGGGGACCCGTGCCGAAAAATCATTATGGGATGGCGAAAATTAATGACCTCGGGCAACCCAAAAGGCCGAGATGCCATTCTTCTTGCTCCCCCAGTTCGAAGTTTATTCATAGCAATTACAAGGGGCTCGAGCGCATAGTTTTGATAAAAGGGTCCTTGGGAAGCGGTTCTGATTTACGTTCTTCTGGTGGTGGGAAGCAGTTTACAGTTTACAGCTTACAGCAGCTACTACAGCAGACATGGCCAACTTCACCTCTTGGATCTTTGCAAAAACGATGGAGTGCCTGAATGGGACAATGTGACCGGAGAAGAAGAGCCCATAATACCTAGGGCGTGCTGTCCCGATTTTCAGCCATGCGGAATGGATGGACATGCTCAGATACAGAAATTACTCTATTCACCCTGATGAGAATATGACCACGTAAATGCTGAAAACTCTCACCAGAGGTTGAATTGTACACCACAGCCCCCGCATCTCTCAACTTACTCAGCCTTCCATCAAATTTTTACACACCAAAGATCTTTGGCCCGTTCCTCATACTATTGACCAGATCTGCAAAGGTTGAGACCTTTTCTCGCTTAATGGCTACCAAGCCTTTTACGCTAAAACAAAAGTTCCTCTTTTGTTATGATAGGTTGTTTACAGAGGGACCAATTCCTTCACTTCGTGGATATGTACTATCATCACAAGGCCTTGCAGATGGACATGGAGAAGCCGCTATTCTGTTGGTAACACTCCACCATTATGGTTTTTGCTTTCCTCCGAATGGGAGCAAATAGGTCAAAAGCTGACCCGGGTGGCCACCGATCCGGTGATCATAGAAGATGACGAGGAGGAGCCGGACCCGTGATCTCTTTTGATAGACCCACGTGAATGAAAACAAGTGTATATAATCTGAAATGTAACCTTATGTAATCATTTTATATGTTTAATATAAATCTTCACTCTTCAATCTTTACCGCTTAATTGACAGGTGAAAGTGACACACGTAAAAATTACATTAAGGATGAACGGAATGGGACAGAGAAACACATGATGAAACCCACCACCGGAAATCATTACATCAAATGCAAGTTCAATCATTCAAAAGTGGTCAGGCAGAAAGATTGAGGGAAACCCTAAATCTAGTTTTGCATGCGCACATTGGCTTATCCCGATCCAAATATGGCGGAAGAAAACGAAGGAGAACACGGCACAAAACAATTTCGCCAGTTCAAATGCGCTGCATCTCGTAAGACCTATACCGGAGCAAATAAACCAGAACAGAGGCGATATTAGAGGAGCGGAGGACCCATGAATTCGAGGTATTCTAGGCTTAAAACATAGGTTAATTCCTCGATGGGCTTAAAGAATTAGAAGCCAAGGCGTTGATAGGCGGTTGCCTTTCTTATTACTAATGATGTTGTTTTACACGTGATGCATGCGGAGACTTAACAGAGCTGGTGCAAACCGACGTGGTTCGACATTCTCGAGGATGAGTTCGCAGCCTCCCCCATGCTTGAGGAAGAGGATATGTTCATCGAACTAAAGCAGGAAATGATCCATGCTTCAGCCATTAAAAGTGCTCAACAAAGCCACCGCATGGAGACACAACAACCTGAGACAATACTTTGTGAATCTGTATCATAAGTGGGAGCAGAAACGAGAAGCTCATGTTTTAGTGTTGCTGGATTTCACCAACTATTCAGCAGAAAAACTTGATGAAATCTTGGACATACTTGGAAGAACAAGAGTTACAGATCTCACAATGCAGGATCTGATTGAGGCCCAAGAATCAGATGTCATCATTAACCTTCAAAACAGCTATTATTATATCTCTAATGCATTTTGATAATACTAGAAGCTCAGGGTTATAGTTTTCCCTGATTTTTCTGCATACTTCATTTCATAAGAAGTATGAACTATTCTACCGGGTGTGGTAGATATCCATATGTATTTTTCTCCCTTTGAAATATAAAAACAACGTTTGCATCACCACAACCTTCACCACAGCTTTTCACCACATTTTTCACCACAAATTTCACCACGATGTCACCATAATCAGCCGGGGGCATTGACCATTTTTGACCCGGCCGAAAATGGAATGGCTCTCGTGATTCCCGATAGTATCTTGACCGATTTTGGTGACAAAGAATATATGGATCCCAAATTAGGTCCCCCGAATTGATATGAGGCCAAAATTCATTGAGCTCGCTTTTGTGCAAAGATTCTTGCAAGGCCACTAACTTTTGCTTCGTGGAATTCCGTGGTTTTTCTTTTCGCTTTTTTGAACTCTATTTCTTTTGAACCCGAGCCACCCATCTCATATTTTCCTATTTGGTCGAAATGGTTACCATATTTTGTTAGTGTGCGTATCATAGATTCTCGCACCTTCAAATTCCTTGTTTGCATTTTATAATTAATGACAAAAGTTCAAATTAACCGAAAAGAACAAAGTGGAAACTCAGAGAATGCTTAAAGCAAAACAAGTTCTATTGCAAAACAAGGACTATTGCAAAACAAGTTCTCATTAATGAAAAGCTTTTACAAAGAATAGTCACAAGGACTATTGCCAAAAAAATTGAAACCAGGGATTACAATACAAATCTAAACTAATCAAAGGGGCCATCTTGAGCTCTATATGGAGGTCGCCCCTCAGCATACATCTTCATTTCGAGGAGTCGCCCCTCGCCATCATAACCCGCATGCACCCACTGAAAGCACCCGCAACGGCCGGCGCCTGATGATCCATGATGAGCTTCCCACCTCTGGTGGAGTGAACTTGGCCACCATCAGAATCGGGCGGCCTCCTCCGGTGGAGGAAGAGACGGATCCTCCGCAGAAGCCACGGATTCTGACCGCGTCCGCTGAAGGGAGCGAGCACAATGGCCGGGATAGTGTTCCCGCGAGTGTAGTCTTGAACTTGGCCATGGCGGAAGTGAAGGAGATGGACGGAATGGGGAAGGAGTGAAGGAGATGGCGGAATAGACGATGGGGACGGAATGAAGCTGCAGGACAGAATTTTGGGAATAAAAGGGATGCAAATCGTAGGCATCCATACGATTTTGGGAATGAGGCAGAAGAGGAAAGGGACGTTTGCATGCATGCCACCTAGGCTCCAACATGCCACAATAAAGGGTCAAGCATGCCACATAGACCGAAAGCATGCCACCTAGGCTCCAACATGCCAAGGTGGCTCAAACATGCCACCTAGGCTCCAACATGCCACGTAAGCCCCAACATGCCACCTATGATTCACCACATGATTCACCACATGATTCACCAAATGCACCACATGATCCACCACATGCACCATTTGCATCACCAAACATGTTGGTCAATGGAAGTCAAACATGTAACAAAGGTCATGTAAAGGCTCAAGCATGCCAAGGTGGCTCAAATATGCCACCTAGGCTCCAACATGCCAAGGTCGCCAAACATGCCACCTAGGCTCCAACATGCCACGTAAGCTCCAACATGCCACCTATGATTCACCACATGATTCACCACATGCACCATTTGCATCACCAAACATGTTGGTCAATGAAAGTCAAACATGTAACAAAGGTCATGTAAAGGCTCAAGCATGCCAAGGTGGCTCCAATATGCCACCTAGGCTCAACACGCCAAGGTGGCTCAAACATGCCACCTAGGCTCCAACATGCCACGAAGCTCCAAAGATGCCACCTATGATTCACCACATGATTCACCACATGGTTCACCAAACGCACTACATGATTCACCACATGCACCATTTGCATCACCACATCTATCACGACATGTAACACCACATTGTCATGAATCTTTGAATACATCAATTTCTTCCGAGATTTGAACTCCACCGTGAGTGTTGCTCGTCAGCCGTAAAAAGTCTATTGTATACAATAGTATACAACAATGTACATTAGAGTGTCAATGAAAGAATAGGTTACAAGAATAACCTCTTTGGTTACAATAATACAAACATGTGATTACAAGTAAAGATCTATTGATCCATTAACCTCGCCTTCATTACTACAAAGAATCGTGGCTTCACAACATCAATCATCATTCTCGCGTGTCCAACAAACCGCAAACTAGAAATTGGTACACCCTCGCAACAAACATATCAGGCCTCACATTGATGAGTAATACCTTCAAATTTATGAACTCACCTTTGCATTGGGATAGTATGTCCAAGTCTCAGATTATCAAGAGCCACAACATGCTTTACAAAGACACATATAGCAAGACACATATATGCTTCCGAATGTCTTGGAGGTGTCTTTTGCTTGAATTCTGCTTTTTGCTTTTTCTCCGAGACACTTCCAGCTGCAAAAATTTAATGAGATTTGGTAACTATATGGGTCAAATTAAAAGAAGAAGACAGCACAAAAGGTTGAAGTTACCTTGTGACTTACATTCACCAAACGATTTGTTCGAGATCATAACCCGATGCATCCGCTGATTTGGCAGATTGGTGTGGAGCACCTACTGGAGCTTGACTTGACTTGGCACTTTAGATACACAAAACAGGAGAAGCAAAAGAGACTAAGCCAGCCAGGATCTTGTTTATGTCGGGCTTACTCCCTTTTCGAAGTTTTCGTTGATGTATCTAATTAAGCCACCGAAAGTGAGCCGATGTCATCCTAGGGGCAAATTAGATACATCAAAACGAAAACTAAGGAGACTAAGCTCCGCTTACTCTTTTTGAGTTTCCTCGCTTGATGTATCTAATTCGCCACCTAAAATGAGTGAGCGACCTCATCCTAGGGGGCAAATTAGACACATCAAACAGGATAAACGAAAGAGACTAAGCCAGGGTGATAATCCCAATTGGCATCCGTCCCTTACATCGCCCCTTAGAATGTAAACTAAGCTACCTATAAGTGCTCACACTGTAAGTGCCTCAAGAGGCTTGAAGTTGCTTTTGATCCTCCCTACTCACACCTAAGGCTTGTACCCATGTTTGAAAAATTCATGACAAAGAATTCTCAATGCAATGTGGATTACAAATCCTCGCAAAGTGAACATAAATTTGTCAATGAGAATACAATTATACTAAGCACCCCAGGAATTTTGTTATGAAGTACCTCAAGAGGCCGAAAGACATGGAAGATGGTATTGGTGATTCAAAGAATCCGCATTCAAAGAATCCTGGGGGCACTTTAGATACACAAAACAGGAGAAGCAAAAGAGACTAAGCCAGCCAGGATCTTGTTTTATGTCGGGCTTACTCCCTTTTCGAGTTTCCTGCATGATGTATCTAATTCGCCACCTGAGTGAGCGATGTCATCCTAGGGGGCAAATTAGATACATCAAACAGAAAACGAAGGAGACTAAGCCAGGCTTACTCTTTTGAGTTTCTGCTTGATGTATCTAATTCCAGGGCCACCTAAAATGAGTGAGCTTACCTCATCCTAGGGGCAAATTAGATACATCAAACAGGACAAACGAAAGAGACTAAGCCAGGGTGAAAGATTAGGAAGTCCACTAATCCTAATTGGCATCTGTCCCTTACATCAGGCCCTTAGCATGTAAACTAAGCTACCTATAAGTGCTCACCTGTAAGTGCCTCAGTAGCTTGAGCAGACTTACACTGAATCACTTCTGATCTTGCCTTACACTGAATCACTTCTGATCTTGTAGAGTTGATCCATTCTCCCAGTGTCCTGTTGAATTCAACTGGAAAGTAATCCAAGGTTAGTACCACATGACACAACAGGCACCACTTTACATCATGACAAACTTTGCACCACAAATGGCGTCATATTCACCACATGTGGTGTGGCATGTGGCACCAGGGTGGCGTCATATTCACCACATGTGGTGTGGCATGTGGCACCAAACTGGTGCCACATGACACACCACCTATGGCACCACAATGCACCCAAGGCACCACATATGGCAATCCATTACTTCGCACCACAAATGGCGTCAAAGACACCACATGTGGTGCAAAATGTGGATCCATAGTGGTGCCACATTAGACACCACATGTGGCACCACAATGCAAAGAAGGCACCACATCCGGCAGGCATCCACCACCCCATATGTGGCAGATAGCGTGGTGCAATATTTAGCGCAGCAGTTGGCACCACATATGGCAGACAATCCACCATTCACAAGTATCACCATATCTAACATCACATATGACACTAAGTATAGAAACATATGGAAGCCAATTCACTATTCAGATAAGGTACCATGTTTGGTACTATATGTGACACTACATATGCTACAAACTACATTATTAACATATAATTGGCACCATATGACTGTCCTGTAACACATTTGGAGCTACATACTACTGTGAACTGAAATTATCCACCACAACTCGAAACTAGCAGCACAAATTTCCTACACATAACTCACAACACACCCAAATGAAGAAGTAAGTGGTGTACCTGATTGTTCAAGCTTGCTAGACCTTGCTGGAAAATAACAGTTCCAATATTAAATTGCATCATATGGTGGTTCCAGAAGAAGAGGGTTGAAAAGTACCTATTTTTTCAGTGATTTTCCCCGAGATTCTTCTTACAGCTTGAGGAGGCTTGAATTGTGGCCTAGTCATTTCAAGAGAGGAAGCATCATCTGTGGCAGGTTGCTCTGCTTCCACACTATTTGAAATGCTTGCATGCTTCCTCTTACGTTGGGACGGAGAGTCTTCAGACCCTTTTTCTCTTAACTGTTGCCAGAAACTCAACCAGTTTATTTCTTTTCCTTTTGTGTGAAGGTAACACGCAAATGCCCATAGTCCAGAGGCCATGCCTCCCCAGGCACACTTCCTGCCTGTGATTTTTTTGTAAAGGCTCATTATACCTCTCCTTGCTCAGATTCTTCAACCTGCATGATGAAACAAAACAATATTCTAAACAACAGAGAATCATGGGCATCCCCGAATCTAGAATGCAACCCACCTGTAAGTGGATTTTCCTAATACTTTCGGTCCCCAAACAGACTCGATTTCTTCTTGTGTGGCATAAGATGCTTTTCTTGCCTGTACATTTCCTTGTAGGTGTATCCCGTGGCATTCAAGTCCGGTATGATCAGAGCCTTTTGGTGATCGATCTTCTTGCCAGAAATCAGAAATGGTCTTGGCGGATTAAGGGAGCGTGATCAGAGTTTTTGAGGGAAAATGAAAATTCAGAATCAGAAATGGTCTTGCCGGATTAAGGGAGCGTGATCGAGTTTTGAGGGAAAATGATCGTTAATGCGTTGCTGAATAAGCCCTAATAAGACCGAAAAGGACAAAATTTTGAATAAGTAATCATGTGTATTTTTGAAAAAATAACTCCCTCTCCCACTACAAATTCGGTAGTTCCCACCACACTTAGCACCCAAAAATGTGGTGCTAAAATGCACGTTTTTGTTCCACTACAACATGCTTTCACCCAGGTAGTGGTGTGGGCCCCTCGTGAGCATGGGATTAACCTGCTGTCGATAATTTGCCACCTTGACATGTGACAGGGCCTCTGCATCCCAAAGCTTGGCCATGAAGCAAGCATCCAAGTCTTGCTTCAAAGGCGGGCCAGCGTTCGGTGTGTATGCACTGGTCCACATCTGTGTGCCTGCACATTCCATCGCGAGAACCACTGGGCTTGCTTGTCTTTCCAGCAGGCTTTGAGTCGCTGCGGGCCCATCGCCACTGCCAAAGCAAGGTTGGGCAGCCGGGCTTCATCCATAGCCACCACCTTCGGAAGTAAATAATGTGACACCAGGCAGCCCCTCTCAGAATGGAAGGAAGCCTGTCTCTCCTGGAGCAAGATCTGATATGGGGACCGTGGATTTCCTCCCGGTGCCGGGCCAAGAAGGCCTTCGTACCTGCTCCGGATCGCTTCCAAGTGGTGAGGGATATCATCGCCCCCACACCGCCCCATAGAGGAGGACCGTTCAACCAAGGCCCCGAACAAGTGTGTGCGCGTGACCCCATGCATACAACTCTACCTTGTATTTGTTGTTTTGCATTGCATCTGAGGCTTTCCGGCTTGCGAAGGACCAGTAACGATGGATGCATCCCAAAGTGTGGTAGTAGAAAACTCAATGCCCAAATACTTATAAGATCGAGAGCCACCTCCCACTACCTGCCCCCCGGTAAGTGAATGAGGGAAGGCGTGGTGTTGGGATGATGGGACCAGCAACACCCTCGTCTTGGCCAAGTTAACTCTCATGCCGAATGAATTGGCGTAAGTGTCCAAAGCATCTAGGTGGCATTGCATGTCCTCCGGGTATATGTGAGCGGGTCAACATCATCAAGCATATATGAGTTGCCGGATTATGTGGTGCATCAATCGGCCTCCCCCCTCCCCTTGCTCAAGCTAGCCATTCTTCTAGCTGGTCAATGTATAAGCTTGAAGAGCGCCGGGGATAGAGGGCAGCCCTCGGCGCACCCCAATGCTACTAACAACGGGCTCCCCGACAATGTAAGGCGAATAGGAGCAAGCCTCAGATAGTATCAGATATAGCATTCTCGCAAGTCGACGGGGGTCCCCAAATTGTCTCCAATCTGTCCCACAACTTATCCCGAGGCACTGCGGTCCAAAGCCTTTCCTAAAATCCACAAAGCAACAATGACAGGTTCTGGGCGTTGATTCCAGCTCTATGAGTGTTCGCAGAGTGAAGATATGGTCAATAGTAGAATGCCGGGCGGAAGCCCCGCCACTGGCGTGAGCCCGCACTTCTCCATCCCTCGCCCAAAGTGTCGGTCGCCGCTCAAGAATCCCGGCGAGCAACTTGGCAAAGACAGAACTGACCATAATGGTACGATAGTTGGCTGGGCTGTGGGGGTCCCCTGCTTTGTATATGGGCACAACTCTACTGGTAGTCCAGTGCGGGGGGAAGCCTTCTTGCAATGCCCTGTTGAAGAGTGCTGTGAGAACCGGCACCATTGGGGGCCCGGCCCACTTGAGAAGCTCTGCCTGCATACCATCCAAATCTACTGCATTCCCATTAGCGAGGCGTTGCAGGCCCATTATGACATCCCCTTCAGTAATGACCAGTGCTAGGCTTGTCTGCGGAGGTACTGCTGCCCGACATTTAGTGATTTAGTGATTTTCAATTCTATTTTTTGCATTTCGAAAAGTGTAGTTTATGTTGCATATTTGGTTAATTATTTGTATTTACTTCCAATAAGGCACATGAAGGACTTGTTTTCTTGAAATTACATCAGCATTAAAACAACAAATATACTTGAAATAATGATTTTTTTTATTGACATCGCATAAGAAATAATAATTTACTTATCGAAATCAAGCATATATTACAATATATAAAAATAAAATTACAAATTTTAACAATCTTAAATTTGAAGTTATGATATTTTAGGCAAATAGCCTTGGATATCTGTACAACTAATAAAGGAGACGTCCTCTAAAATGCTTTGAAATAGAAAAGTGTGACAAAGTAAAATCGCGCCAAGCGCGATTTCACAAACTGTAGACAACAATAAAGCTCATAACTGCATCCCCAGTTATCCTCCATCTGCACGGCTGGGCAGCTTCTTCACTAAGCTTGGCTCCATATCTTCCGCTTTTCGGGCTAGTTTCCATAGTTGCAACAATAGAAATTGTCAGTCAATATACTCTGGCATGTGCTTTGGTTTAATAACTGTACCAAGACCTTCCAAAGAACTAAAGCACTAGCAGTTTAGAATTTAGCAGATCACAAGATCACAGAGAACATTTTCTCACAATTTAGCAACCACAGAGAAGATTTTGTCATAATTCCATGATAATCTACTCCAACTAACAATTTAACTTTTGAAGAAACCTGTTGTAAAAGGAATTCACAGCAAGGCCTCAGTCCTGTTATGCCCACCAAAAACTCCAAATAATTCCAGCATTCCAATAAAAGAGAAGCTCCTTGCTGTTTCGATGCACAATAAGCCAAATTCAATAACCTAAAGATGAAAGCAGCAACAAAACTTGTAGATAAGACCCAAAGAGAAGGCTTATACCATTCTGAATTGATAAAGAAGCATCCCTATTTGGCATGCACAACAATCGATTCTCGTGCATCCAGAATAAGTAAGAACTGCTCTGTCTTTTGCACTGAAATATGATAGAGCTGCTTCTGTATCCTGCATTCAAAATAGGTAAGAGCTGCACAAGACTCAGAAAGAGGCTAAGCCACGAATCTACGGGTAAACAAGCCAGCAGGCAACATTTGGACCCATTTGGACCTCCTTACCGGAATAAGCTGTACCTTAAATCAAGCAGAACTTGTCATCCTTTCTTGCCTCAGTCGAAATGGGCTGGAATGTGCCTCAGCCTCTTACGTCATCCTTCCTTAGTCTTCCTTAGGGCTGGAATGTGTCTCCTTTCTTGCCTCAGCCGAAATGGGCTAAGCAGGCGCCATAGCCTGAAGAGGCCATAGCCTGAAGAACAGGCGTCATAGCCTGAAGGAAAGGCGCCAGAGTTCGAAGGCGCCGCTGGACGAGGGGCAAGGCAGAGAGAAAGAGAAGGAAAGAGCAAGGGCGTATAAAAAAATGAAAAAAAAAAAGAGTGTGAGGAAAATGAAAAGGACGAAGAACGCTCACACTATCTGGTTTGGGTGCATATTCACACGGGGGTGACTCCGGGCAACGAGAGCTGTTGGATAGGCATATTCACCCCTTATTCCTTAATCTACACCGTACGTAAAGTTCCTCGTTTGTGGGGTATGCAAGTATAGCGGAATACTATATGGTGTTGATTTTGTACGTGCAAAATACAATTATGAGGGCTCTCGCTGCCCTACGTCACCCCCTGTGTGAAAGTGCACCCAAACCAAAGGGGGTTTAAGGGGGATTTTAATTTAAATGTGTTGGACCCAATGGTTGTGTTAATTAATGTCAATGGTAGTTATGTGTTGGTTGTTAATGTCAATGGTTGTTATGTGTTGGTTGTTATGTGTTGGGGCATTTAATTTTTATATGTTGGATGTTAATGGTTTGTGTTGCAAAATTTTTTTTGGCCCCTTCGGGGCCTTAGGGACGTCCTCCCCCCCCCTCCCGGTGTGACAAAAAATTTAGAATTCAAACCAGAAAACAACTAGAATTCATTTGAGGCTTTCATCACCTGTAGCTTTTGAATTTCATCACAATGAAACAAATAGAACATAAGTAAAAGTTACCATAAAGATAGAGCGGATTGATCCCATTATTCTAAAAGTCATAAAGTTTGCAACACCCATACACAAACATTTTTCAACTGGAATTTAACAGCAGCCTTTGGCCTCCATGGATTCTTGTGGTGAGAAACCAAAGTGGGAAACTTTTCTGCTTGTTAGCACAAGGATCTAGAAGCCTTGGAATTTGCTTAATAACTGCCTCAAAATCTAAAAATGCATGGTAATTGTTTGCAACCTTCATTCGGAATGAGCCATAAAACAATATCCAATAGCGCAATCCTGTATTAATCAGCTGGTAGGATCTGAAAGCCTACCAAACCCGGCCGAAAAATTGATGTTTTAGCATAGATAACTTAACCAAACATATCCATATCATACACTATCAAAAAGATCTCGGAGAGAGCTTTCCAACGCAATAAAAATCATCTCAAACAGAGCTCTGGATCAAAAGTTATGATAAGAAATGTGTTGCCGGCGGGGAAACTGCACTACATGCGCCCTTCAAGCCCTTCATGTGCCCATTATGCACCACACACACAAAAAGAGGGCTTTTGTTGTGAGCCATTGGTTGTTGACCATTATGCACCACACGCACAAAAAGAGGGCTGTTGTTATGAGCCATTGGTTGTTGACCATTATGCACCACACGCACAAAAAAAAAGGGCTTTTGTTGTGAGCCATTGGTTATTGACCATTATGTACCACACGCACAAAAAAAGGGCTTTTGTTATGAGCCATTGGTTGTTGACCATTGGAAAAAAAAAAAAAAGACTAAAATCAATGGCTCAGAAATGGTGCACTCTAGATGTACGCATTAGTACATCCATTTGAATACATCACGAAATCATAGGAAAACCTTGGTGAAAAGCGTACAAAAACACAAAGAAAACCCCCTGTTATTATGCTACATATTCCTCCCGATTGGGGTTATTAAAAAAACTAGTCAAAAGCACGTTTGATTACTTTGCATATCAAATTGTAGGATATGGTCTGGGTAGGAACAAGGGCTATTACAAGAATGCATGGAAGGACAAGAGCTATCACAATATGTAATGTTTAATTAGACATTTGGGAATTCAAATAGATGGTATTCAAAGCAGATTATTTGCTTGGGAGTCGTCAATTTGTAGATTATTATGTCAATTTAGAAAGTTTGCACTGATGCGCAAGGAAGGCAAATTCAAACAAGCATAACAGAAGTGTACACAAAACTTGCAACCAAGAATAAGGTATTCTTTTGATGTTCTATATCCATCTGACATTGATTGTTTATAATATCATGAAATAACTACCATAATGGTCATTGTTGGTATAGCTATTTCACCTGTAAGTTGTATAAGCCATATAAGTACATGCATATTTACTCCTTAATTGATAACCTTATGGTCAAAGAACCTACCTTCAAAGTGTAACAATTTGTGCATTGCATTAGCTGCAATCACAATAGACATTAATATTTTATTTCGCATAGCCCTCCAGGATACTCTCCGGGATGTCTTTCTTATGCACTCAGCAACTTAAACTGCCTCCAATCTTCGACAACTAATCTCAGATCATTCAACTTTCTTGCAAGCCCCATGCAGCAGAAACTCGCTAGCAGCCATTCTCAGAATCTCATTACTTGGAGATTGACCATTCTGAACTAGAGTTTTAAACTGCCATACATGGTATAGCAGAAGATAATTGCATCTTAGTTTTGTACTTCATGCACCAGATTTATAACGGCAAAATACTGTCATGGAAATCCTAGACATACCTTTTGGTACTCATGGGGTCTAAGCCTGGCTTACAGTTGATCAGACTTTAGTACCAAATTGCTTGCTCACAAATATAATACAAATGTAACATGTCTGGTGACATCAAAATGGTTAATTGCCTGCATCTTCCAAGGCATAGTGTATTGAAAGCAAAGGAACCTAGCCTTACTTACAATTGTAGCCAGAATTTTAATTGTTGTAGCATCATATAAGCAATGACAAATGGGGAAACCATACTAGATACTAATTTTGTGATTGATTGTAACGGATCATAGGCCCTGCCTAATCTTGGCCTTTTATATGTGCTATGATACAAGCCCACAACAAAAAGCCATTACACATCTGCCACCTATGTGAATGTTGCTTGACAATATCTTTGGCATCCACAGCCATGTGTACTGTGCAGCAACAGAACTATGGCTGGAAAAGAGGATATTAAAAGTAATGCCTTCAATAAATACCAATTTTTTTGGGCAATTCCTTCTTGTACTTCCAGTTCAACTCATGGATCCTAATTTTGACTCATAAACCTCAATTGGTATTTAAGAAATTGAAGTATTCGATGCTCTAATGATAGATGAGACTACTTACAACACATATTGCCAATAGAAAAAGGATGAATAGCTAATTAACATGTAGTATCAAAAATGTTATAAAGCCAAAGATCAAAATCAATAATTTGTCCTGCCTTTAGTCCACCATGACTTGGCAGATGTCATGAGGCAATTACACTAGTAAGGTAAACATTGCAACTTGACAACCAAGCATGAAGCCTATTTATACCAGCAATGTTTGACCTAGATCATTGATTTCACAATGGACCATCCTCATGATAGATACATTCTCAGAGCAGAAAATGATGGAGAAGTTGGGTGCAACAATTCATCTTGCCCATGACAGAAGGCAGAAGAATGAGAATGAGAATAATTTTTTATCGTCCACTGAGGCCAATCGGCCTATGGGACCCACAAGGAGCGCAGCAAACTTATTACTGTCCGAGTTAAAAAAACCCCCGCCCCGAAGGGTTTTCGAGGGAAAAATCGTGGCAGTAATAAGAATGCTGTCAAACTGTACAAGTATACATCAATGTATATATACATGTCAAGTGTGTGCCCGAGGACATAGCTGATCTCGCATGTCCATAACCTCCTCGAAGGTATGATCCCAAAGACCCGTCGGATCTCGTGCTCAATGTCACATGTAATGGCTGGCCGGCCCGACCAACTTCGGATAGCGGCGTCCGGAATTTGATCATATCTTTGGGCAACTTTGAAGGGTATGAGATTCATCCTCAATGACTCCCATTTGGCAAAGATTGACAGAGTCTGTCCCCGGGCGTGGCTCACCAATCCATCTGCCCGCTCAATTCAAAGATGATGTGCCCCCAGGCGAATGGAGGCAATGAGTCTCCGCCTTTTCATGGGCAAGTGGGTACGCGGTAGCATTGCGGCCTCGTTCCAATGTGGGATTTATGTGGCTACTGATAGTGTGCTTTGTCTTGACATGTTTCAAGGGCATTGGCATCCCAAAGCTTGCCGAGGAAGCAAGCGTCAAGATATTGTCTCTCAAGCTATGGCGATCGCCTCTCGCTTTGCATATGTATGCACTCGTGTTCTCGCACATTCCATCTAGCCAACCATTGAGCTCTCTTTTCCTCCAAAGAAGCCTTGAGGCGGCATGCCCCATTGCCATGATATAAGCTAGGTTAGGGAGACGAGCATCGTCCCATATTGACCACCTTCTGAAAATAGACAATGTGGCGATCAAGGGCTGCCCTCCTCAAGAGGCAAGAATCCCCGTCTCCCCGCAAAGTAGAATTTGATATGGGACCGTGGACTTCACCCCTAGTGCTCGTATTTCAAGAAGGCTTTCTCGACCTGCCCCAAGTCATTCCAAGTAGCAAGTGATACCACTGGGCCCCATACTTCCACCCCATATAAAAGGACAGGCTCTACTAAGACCTTGAACAGTGTGACCGATGGGCCCAATCATACAACTCCGCTCTATGACTATTGTTTTGCATTGCATATAGTGCCTTCCACCGCCGTCCACTCGTAGCGCATGGATGTGTCCCAAAGCATAGTAGAAGGAAACACCACTCCCAAATACTTGTATGTGGATGCAATTTCCACATTCTGGGCCTTGGTAACTCAAGGAGGGGACCCTCGGTGGACGTGAAGATGATATGAAAACCACCTTAGTCTTGACCAAAGTTGACGCCATATATCGCTCCGCGGGGTAATGTGTCCGGGCATCGAGATGTCGTTGCATGTCTGGCTGGTGTGTAAGCTAGGAGGTCCACATCATCGGCATATATTAACGCCTGATGATCCGATAAAGAAGGTGAGCTCCATCGCCCCCATTATCGAAGCCCGCTCTCCAATTGATCAATGTAAAAGCCCAAATAATGTTGGGGAGAGAGGGCAACCCGATACTACTATCAAATGGTTGGCTTGTCTTAACGCAACCGACCCGAGCATCATCTTTCATATAGCACGCATTAATCGCATTCCCGCAAATGTCACAGAACCCCAAACCAAGCAATCTTGCCCATAGTTTTTATCCCGAGCCTACGTAATCAAACGCCAAAAATCCACAAAAACAACAATATAGATCCTGACGGGCGTTCCCTACCGCCTTCAATCGAAGTTCGCAACGTGAAGATGTGGTCAATGGTTGAGTGTCGGTCCGAATCCTGCCTGGTGAGGGCCCACACCTTCGCTGCTCCCCGGCCCGGTCGCTTCGCTGCCGAGAATCCCGCAAGAAGGAGTTTTGCAAACACCGAACTCCACCATGATTTTTCGTTATCGGGCAAAGTTAGGGTCACCCGCCTTTATAGATGGGAACAACTCGCTATTGGTCCATCGCAATGGAAGCCTTCCCCGTAATGCCTTGTTGAACAAGGCGGTCAGCACTGGTATTATGGACGGCCCTGTCCACTTAAGCAATTCTTCCTGCATACCATCCAAGTCTGGGGCTTTCCCATTGGCAGAAGGCAAATTTTCCTTCAAACTTCATAAACCAACAAAAAAAAAAAATGGAATAACGAGTCAAAGATACCTTGAGTAGTCTGGATACTTGTTGATGCACCGATCCTTGAACCAAACAATGCAGTGAAGGAGTTGGCCTTTACCTGACTCACAACATTAAATTTATCTTGTAGAATGGAATAAGAAACTGGCACTTAGAAAATATCTAAGGCATTAGAGGAAATATGAGATCACATTTTGTCCCATTAAGGGATGCTTAAAATGCCACGTCAGCTTTTTAAACTGTCCAATAAGAGAAGAGTTCCAGTGTATCTCATTCCAGTATTATGTGGCAGCCTGTAATTAATGCAGTTGCAACTAACTTCCGTAGTATCAGTTTTTCATTATAACTTTTGATCCAGAACTCCGATTCAAACACTTTTTGTAGCAATGGGTTCGTCTTCTCAAAATGTATCTAATGATAACCCATTCATATACCTTTCTTGATATAAATGTACAAGAAATAAGTAAAAAATCATATTTTTTTAAGGTTAACGCATATGACCATATTGAAATACATCATAACCATATATCATTAGAAAGATCTTTTCATTTCGTATCAAATGCAACAAACGCCGCAGCATTTTGACGAGTGGATCAAAAGTTATGGGGGAAAAACAAAAGCAATGAAGTTGTTGGTGCTGCATTAATTGCAGTTTATAGAGGGTAGCCATTCTATTGGAGGATTCTTATGGGGATGAAATGAGATCTCAAATTGCCTCTAATGGAAAGTGGCCGGACAGTTCTGGATGCCCCGCAATTCAATAAAGGAAATGGTGTATAGCCCATTATCTGATTCGAAAATTTGATCTGGGTTGATCACAATATTGTCTGAAGTTGTTATGGTTAGAGTAAGAAAGAAAATACTATGTACAAATTGTTGCTCGCACTTTCATCAAACTTGAGGAATTTGAGAAGGAAGTTTGACGTCGGGGAAAGCTTAGGGTAGCAGAGAATTGCGGAAAACGTGTTAGGAGCCATGCATTTTCCTCCTATTTTCTATCACTACATGTAGTTGTTTGATTTGTTAGTAGTTTGTAGAAGGGCAACTATACTTGTTAATAGTTGTTGTATGAACTTCAAAGGATTATACATCATGTTTAATGATTAAAAAAATTCTAATGTATGAATCTAATGAAATCCTAATGTATGAATCTAATGAAATCCTTTTATGGCTAGCTCATTCGACAATGTATAAATTTAAAAGATCCTTTAAGGCTGGCTCATTGTGCATTACCAGAGCTCGAATAACAACCTATTTACCACATGTCAGGCCTACAAATATTGCTAAAGTATGTGATGTCATTTGCAAGATTTTTTAATGTAGGAAATTTAAGAAATCCTTTATAGCTTAGCTCATTGTGCATTGCCCGAGCGTGAATGACAACATGTTCACCACCTCTGATGTTATGCCAATTCATTCTGCACCACCAGAGCCAAATGAAAACATTTTCACTTGTCTAATGTTATGTAAAGTTTAACGTCGTTAAGAGCGAGAGTTTTCACCTAATAAAAATAGATCTAATGAAATTGCCTAGTTCTATTGAAATTGCCTTGGGTGGGTTGTGTCAAACTGTTAAACTAACTGTAAACAGAATGGCAATATAGAACTGAGAAACATATTCTCTCTGATTGCATAAAGCAGGGCATGAAAATAGCAGCTTATCAAAACTCTTCTTGGTACATCTTACTCTTCCAAACTTGTATATGTAAGAGTTGCAGTTCATATTATAATAGTGGTTGAACATTTCACAAGGGAACTTTGAGAAGTTCTAAATTGGTTGTTTGAAGATATGCTATACAGGTTGATAAGATTGCATTATGAAGATCACAGAGGTTGTCAAGACAGAAGTTCTCATACAGATCAAAGAGTTGAACAGGTTCACAGAGTTTACAGTATACACAAAGCACAGACGTTAGAGAATAAGGTTAACCTAAGTTGACAGGTTATTAAGTGAATTATATGACCTTAGGTTAATGGTTAAAGGTTTATTTGAATAAACCTAATGGTCAATGGTTGGAGATATATGGGATATTTCGATGAAATAACCAACCGCCTTGCTCCTAAGTTAAACTTAGAATGGAGCGTACCGGCAGGGCCGGATCGGTGCCGAATCCTTGAGGATCGGTGCCTGCATATTTAAGAACAACAAGAATGTACAGATATAGTGTGTTGGATTCATCAATGAAGGTGAATGCCCGAGCTCTCGGGTCGTTTTGAATGAGTTTCTTTAAGCCATTGATTAATATAGTTTCAGTGGTTTAGTTCGTGAGTCAATGATATTTTAAGACCATTAGAATATTGCATTGCAAGTTTGTTTATTCAAGTTAGATAGCTAGACATTTCTAAGATCCTAACAGTGGTATCAGAGCCAGGTTGATCAAAATGTCTAGCAGATTTGGAGCTGCTCTCCTCAGTGGAATCAAGACCTATGAGGGAGGACCAGGTTTTCAAATTTGGAAGGAACAAATGAAAAATGTTCTTGAAAATGAAAACCTATGGGAATTGTTGGAAGATGGAATTTCTGACAATACTAATGTTCCTAGTAGTATGATTGCAGGAAGAAGGGAGAATAGCCCTTCTGAAGAAGCATCTGCATCAGGAGAATTAGAAGCTACTGCAACAAGTGGAGATAGTGGTGGTTCTAGCAAAATTGTTAAAACAAAATTGAAGGAGGCATATGCAATTTTAACTAGTAAAGTGGGGGCCTCCATTCTTCTGAAGGTCAGAGGTAAAACTCCAAAGGAAATCTGGAAGTATTTGCTTAAGCACTTTGAAGAGAAAAGTTCATCACAGATTGATGTTTTAGACAAAGAATTGAGAAAGCTTAAGCTTAGAGAAGATGATGACCTTACTAATTTCTTCTCTAGATTTGATAATATAGTAGCAGATCTCGAGGGAGCTGGTGTTATGTTGACAGACCAACAAAAGTTGCTGCATGTTGCAAGGGCAGTGGGAGAAAATAAGCAGTTGGCCACTCTTATAAGAAATGTTGCTAGAACAAGGGAAATGGCAGAAGAAATGATAAGAACCGAATTTGAACAAAATAAAACTGATGATTATGATGAGAATGTTGAAGTTTTATATGCAGGTAGATCCAAGTACAAAGGCAGCAGTTCAAAACCAAAGGGGAATGTAGGTCCCTGTTACCATTGCAAGGCACAAGGTCATTTGAAGGCAGACTGTCCCAAACTCAAGAATGTGGATTGTTTCAACTGTGGAGGCAAAGGACACTTTGCCAATTGATGCTCAAGCAGCAGGGGAAGGAGAGGAAAACCTAGCAGAGGAAGAGGGAAACAAGGGCAAGGGAGAGGTGCTGGCAGACAAGAATCAGCAGTAAATCTAACTCAAGAAACTGAAGAAGAAAGCAGTGAGGATGATGAAGATGCTGAGGTATGTAACAATATTCTGAATATTTCAAAGAGGGATTCTAATGATGCAAATAATCTGCTGATCCTAGATAGTGGAGCAGAAAAGACAGTGACTGGCTCGACCAAGCTACTTAGAGATGGAAAAATTGAAAAAGGATGTTACATCAAATTAGGGAATGGAGATTTGCAAAAGGTCCAATATTCTGGAACACTTGAGTTGTTTGACCTACAGGGCAAGGCAGTAGTTTTGAAGGATGTTTTGTGTGTACCCTCTCTGGTGAGGAATTTGATTTCCATAAGCCAACTTGTAGACATGGGTTACTCTGTCAATTTTGACAGATTGAAATGTACTGTTTCTTTGGACAATGAAATAAAATTTTTGGGCAAAAGAGTTGGCAATCTCTTTGGGTTTGAATGTAATCATTTGCCAAGCATCAATGCAATCATAGTTTCGTATATATTAATGTTTGGCACTGAGAGATTGTGTCATGTCAGTAATAAGAACATTCAGGCCATGATAAAACAGGGATTAATTGAAGATTGCAAATTGGATAGTGAACACAAATTGTGCTATGGTTGCATGGTTGGAAAACTTGCAAGACTACCATTTAGAAAATCACAGAAGAAGGCAAAAGGAATATTGGAAGTTGTGCATACTGATTTGTGTGGGCCTCTTAATGTAAGAGGCATCACAGAAAAAGGTATTTTATTACCTTTATAGATGATTACAAATAAAAACTAAAGTAAAATGCTTGAGAACCAAGGATGAGGCTTTTGAAGCACTCAAAGAATATATAGCGTAAGTTGAACTTGAATCGGAAACAAAGTTAAGTGCATACGCTCGTATAGAGGTGGGGAATATCTATCCGAAGATTTAAGGCATTCTCAGAATAATAAGAGGAATAAAGAGGCAATTAACTTGCTCACATTCTCCCTCAAATGTAATGGTGTAGCGTGAGAGGAAAAATAGAACAATCCTGAATGCCGTGGAGAGCAATGCTCAAACACAATGTGGCTGCCAAATTATCTATGGGAAGAAGCGCTTAAACCGCAAGAGAAGTTCAAAAATATGATACCATCTCAAGTATAAATGGATCTTTGCCAAGAACTTTGGTCAGGTAAAAGACCTAATTATGAAAAGCTTAAAAGCTATGGGTGCCTAAGTTTTGTGCATGTTCCAAAGGAACAAAGGCAAAAACTTGATGATAGGGCCAGAATTGCATACCTTGTGGGATATGATGAACAGTCTAAGGCTTATAGACTGCTTTGATCCCAAAGAAAAGAAAGGTAGTGATCATTAGGGATGTCATTTTGATGAAGGACAACATTATAAAGACATGAAACCGATCACACAAATGTAAAAAGGGAACCAGTTCAAAACCTTGAACAACTAGAGAAGCTATCAAATATTTATGATGATGATGATTCCAAAACTGACTCAAAGTTGTTACAGGAGAATAATACTGAAAATTTGCAGGAAAATCAAGCACAAGAGGATGAGGAGATCACTGAAAAAGAGGAGCAAGCAGTAAAGGAAAAAACTCATACCATAAGGAGGACAAATGCTCAAATTGTACAAGACGAAGCAAAAAAGGTCAGTAATGAATTATTTGGTAGAGATTCAACAGGGAGAAGTAGGAGATTAAGACTCAATGCAAATGAAATAAACATTGTAGAAATATTGGCAATGATTGACTTTGAGGTACCAAAAAGCTTTGAAGAAGCATTAAATAGTGCAAATGCAAATGAATGGATGACTGCAATGGAGGAGGAGCTGAATGCATTCAAGAGGACAGAAACGTTTGAGTTAGCTGACTTACCTAAAGATAGAAATGCAGTTGGCTGCAAATGGATTTTTAAAGTTAAGCAAGGAAATGAAGGAAACCTAATTAAATATAAGGCCAGACTTGTGGCACAAGGATTCTCACAAAAACCAGGAATAGATTATGAAGATACATTCTCTCCTATTGTTAAATTGACAAGTATTAGAATGTTGTTAGCTATGGCAAATGCCAAAAATTTAGAGGCACATCATATGGATGTGACAACAGCGTTTCTCAATGCTAAATTGGAGGAGGAAATTTACATGAAACAGCCTCCTGGATTTGAGCAAGGAAGAAACAAGGTGTGGAAACTAAAAAGAGCAGTGTACGGATTGAAACAATCTCCAAGGCAATGGTACTTGTGCATGGATGCTTACTTAAGAGAACAAGGTTTTGTTAAACTGCAGGATGATGGGAATGTTTACTTGTTTAGAGAAGAATCAGAATTCTGCTACATAGCATTGTATGTTGATGATAACGTCATGGTAAGTAGCAATGTGAGAATACTGCAGAAATGCAAGGACATATTGAAAAATAAGTTTAAAATGACTGATTTGGGGGAGCTGAAAAAATTCTTAGGCATTGAAGTACATAGAGACAGGGAGAACAGAATTATGGCACTATCTCAAGGTCAAAATATTATGGGAATACTAAAGAGGTTTAATATGGAAGATTGCAAAACAGTAAAAACACCTATGGTACCAGGCAACAAACTGTCAAAGGAGTATTGTCCTCAGAATGACAAAGAAAGAGAAGAAGTTCAAAACCTACCATACAGGGAATTGGTGGGCTGCCTGCTCTATCTAGCAAATTGTACCAGGCCTGACATAGCTTATTCTGTCAACATGTTGAGTAGGTACAATAATAACTTTGGAATAATGCATTGGCAGGCTGCAAAAAGGGTTGTTAGATATTTGAGGGGAACTATCAATCATGGTATTATGTATAACTCTCAAAATCTTAATCTAGAAGCATATTCTGATTCTGATTGGGGAGGTGATCTTGATGAAAGAAAGTCTACATCAGGTTTTATTTTGATGTTGGGAGGTGGACCTATTTCTTGGAAATGCAAGAAACAAAATGCCATAGCTCTTTCATCTGCTGAAGCTGAATATTCAGCAACCACACTTGCAGCAAAGGAGATAGTCTGGAGCAGAAGAATACTAAACGAGTTGGGAATGTGTCAAAAGGATCCATTGAAGTTGTTCTCTGATAGCCAAAGTTGCATTGCAATGACCAAAAATCCAATATTCCATGAGAGAACCAAGCATATCGAGCTGGAGGCACATTTTATCAGAGAACTTGTAAACAAGAATGTCATATGTGTGCAGTATGTTAACACAGATCTGCAGTTGGCTGATATTCTCACAAAACCACTAGCAGATGCAAAATTCACTTTTCTGAGGTGTTTAATAAATTGCAGGGATTATAATATGAAGGGAGAATGTAAGAGTTGCAGTTCATATTATAATAGTGGTTGAACATTTCACAAGGGAACTTTGAGAAGTTCTAAATTGGTTGTTTGAAGATATGCTATACAGGTTGATAAGATTGCATTATGAAGATCACAGAGGTTGTCAAGACAGAAGTTCTCATACAGATCAAAGAGTTGAACAGGTTCACAGAGTTTACAGTATACACAAAGCACAGACGTTAGAGAATAAGGTTAACCTAAGTTGACAGGTTATTAAGTGAATTATATGACCTTAGGTTAATGGTTAAAGGTTTATTTGAATAAACCTAATGGTCAATGGTTGGAGATATATGGGATATTTCGATGAAATAACCAACCGCCTTGCTCCTAAGTTAAACTTAGAATGGAGCGTACCGGCAGGGCCGGATCGGTGCCGAATCCTTGAGGATCGGTGCCTGCATATTTAAGAACAACAAGAATGTACAGATATAGTGTGTTGGATTCATCAATGAAGGTGAATGCCCGAGCTCTCGGGTCGTTTTGAATGAGTTTCTTTAAGCCATTGATTAATATAGTTTCAGTGGTTTAGTTCGTGAGTCAATGATATTTTAAGACCATTAGAATATTGCATTGCAAGTTTGTTTATTCAAGTTAGATAGCTAGACATTTCTAAGATCCTAACAGTATAAGCATGTGGAAACTTGTATAAGCATGTGGAATTTCTCCTGTAAAAGATAGTTCTTTGAGTAAATGGCTCCCCATATCAATGGTCAAGTTGATAATATCAAGCCAGTGGCAAAATATTCGGAAAATGATGTATGCACATATGCATCTTTGTGTGCAGCCACTGAAAATGAGGAACAATTTAGCATAGGAATAGACCATCCAACAGTATTAAATATATAAAAATGATTGAATACAAGATATTAGAATGACGCTTGCAAATGCTTCCAAACGACAAGCAGAGTAAGTTATTGTCATATATGTCATCACTATTCAACACTATAAATATAAGACACATTGAGGGCATGACAATTGGAATGACGAAAACTATGAATTTACCATGCATTGAAGACAAAAATGTCATTGAATAATAGCAAGGCAAAACAAGCTTGCCCTAGATAGCAAGCAACAGTTGTGAGAATACATGGTGTACATAAACTCCATTCCCAGGCAAAATGTATGCAGTAAGTTTGGGATTCATATGCAGTAAGATGCAATGATCCTGTTGTGGCATTGGCATGGCAGTGGTCTTTCTTTAGCATGGGAATAGTTTGCAACTTGTGAGTGTACACATCTAGCATTGAGTTTGGGTTAAACATCTGAACTCTCGAACAAGAGCCACAAAAATGGAGCTTGATATTTTAGTACAAGGATTGGAGAGATCAGAATTTAACTTGAGCAAAGCCAAGGTAATTAAACCGCTAAATATAATCTAGTGCAAATTGGCCAGATTAATTCTAGTGCAGAATCTGCAAAAGCAAGCATGGATAGTCTCGACTATTTCTTCTCTAATAGAGAACCTAAGCTGAAGGCTAGTTTCTTAATGAAACGGTGACTCCCCAGAGAATACTGTACCAAAATTTGTTGAAGCTTTGAGCTACCATAGTATCCAGATATGATCCGATCTTCAGCACAAAGAGTAAGTAGGCCAGAGTTAAAGCTAGATTTTGGGTCTGAAATTCCTCCCCATCCTGATGTATTTTTCGATATTTGTTGGTTTCAATCTTGGTTTCAACTGTCAGCTTCTTTACAGCCCGATTAACTATTGTGGAGCAATATATTCTGCTCTTTCTTTGAGCTCTTTCTCTGTCTTTCAAAAATTGTCCATGAAGGTCTTCTTTGTATGCTAACAAATAGTGTTGGCTAGTCCTTTGCTCAGAATGCCTGATGTCTGTAAAGAGGGCAAGGAGATTTGGGTGAGGACTCTATCATATAAGTTGAGACAATCATAAGCATGGTAAGAAATTTTAGCGAAAGGAACAAACCTGTTGTAAATTGTCCACATGACAAATCTTTTCAGCCCATTACACGTATAGCATATTTCATTAGCAAGATCACATGCTCTTAAGCGTGCGACTTAGAAACTTCGATCCGCAATCTTGTCTAATCAACTGCTTCCACAAACGATCTTCATAATCACCAAGTATTGTTGTAATCCCAAGCATGATATAGTGAAAAGGCATGAGTAATTGATAACTTACAATATTGTTAAGGTCAATAATGAGAGTTAACCGTAGAATCGCCCAACAACTTGACATGTCGCTTTGGAATATGCAAAGAAGCTTTTATTTCATTAACTCCTCAAAACCCGAGTGCTTTCTTTCTTTCATGTAATGATCCCATGTGGTATGAAAACACCCTTGAAAACATCCGCATCGCGGCGTCCCGACCAGTAATAGATGTCTGCATGGAAATTGATGTTCTAAATGCCTGCAGAATTTATAACAGCTGAAGATGGTAGATCCAATGTTTAAAAACCACATTGCTATTTATGCATATAAAATCAACCACTCTACAAATTGAACTAGTTGTCTAACCTGTTAAGCAATTGAATGTTTATAGGGCCGCCACACTTGTTCATCTTGTGCCGCTTTGAGGCCAAGCTTCCAAAGACTTTATCCAAATTTCAAGAAGTTCCCAATAGCCAGAGATTCGTTTTCTAGTAAACATAGAGAAGTTACATTTTATCCCAGAAAAGATGTCTAAAAGCACAAGCATTTGGCGCCTTAAATCCATTCAATATTCGGCAGTGAGGAATCTGCAAACAGACTATCAAAGTTTCACATGCTTTGATGCTAAAGGAAGAGTACAATGAGAAAAAACTTACAGCAAATAGGTCTTTAGATCCTGTCATATGAATAAGCCTGACTAGCGTGCATGTTTGCCGCCCATATTTGTTGTTTCTACCAGCCAAAATATGTTTTGCTGCTCCACGCCAGCTTAGAATGTTTAATCTCAGAAGACATGCTTGCAAGACAGAAATGTATATAAATGTGTTGCTTCTACCACCTAGGAGCCTCAATCGCCAAAAACAACTTTAATGGCCTTCCCCGCTCTCCCCTTAAAATTAGTCAGTAATAACTGCACCATGTATGCTCTGTTGGCTTTATAACTTTATTGAATGCTTGATTTGCTCATCTAGAACACCGCAAGCACAAAAATTCTGATAAGATGATCAGCCTAAAACATTGATCGATTCAAGGACAATTCGCCATGAGTGACCGTGATATGCATTGTGGATAGGTTCTCTACGCACAAAATTAAAATTCTTGACGATAAAAGTCAAAAAAATACGATTTTTAATAAAATACGATTTAACGATTAAAACCTCGCCGGCCGGAAAAATTTCCAGACGTCTGTAGCTTTGTGAAAGCCGTGACGCTAAAAATTTTTCGCAGACGCGAAAACAGCATGAAAACCGCTGTGAAAAAAAAAAAAAAAAAAAAAAAAGAAAACTTTCCAGATCGCTGCAGACGCCGTAAAAAAATTTTCGCTGCACGCTTTCACGCTTTTGTTTCGCTAAGACGCCGAAATTCAATTTTTTTCAAAATCTGTAAAAAAAAAAAAATTTGAATTTCACAGACGCCAATTTTCAGATCGCGACGCCGAAAATACTGCCAGCACGCCAGCATTGAAGGCTCGCTGCGACGCGAAAAATTTTTTTTTGCTCACAGACGCTGCCACGCGCTTTCACAGACGCCGAAAAAATTTTCGCTAAGACGCCATCACGCTGTTTTTCGCCAGACGCCAAAAATCTTCCGACGGGATTTTTTGCCGATTTTTACGCTTTATACGCCAAATATGTGCCAGATCATACAATTCATACGATTCAGATAAAAACGACAAATGTATTGAACCTATCCCCTCGCATATGCATACAATATCCCGAATTTTTATTTTGTATGCATCTCATGGGTTGTGATAAACTTGATCCCTAGAAAGGAATGCCTTGCAATGCCATGTCAATCACAAACTAACAACCTTTCCAATCATCACTCAGAACAACTTTGAGCATCCTATTACTACCAACATAATGCATCTCAACATTTGCAGAAACTTGGCTTTCTGTTCTTCATCTTCCTGGAGCAAGATAACAGGCTCTCTCACTTTATCCATGAAGTCAAGCAGAATAATAATAGTCCGGCTTTCCACTTCCCATTGCTAAAAGGCCTCCACAATGTTCACAATATTCAAGCCCCCAACCAAGCAATCCTTTTTAGCATGCAAGCATGGACGAAGGAAATATTGGACAAGCATAGAACATAAAGTTTTGCACTATTGGAAGACAAAACTTGGCTTATACCAAAGTTAGAGTTAGGAATGCTACTACTTGTACTATAGTTTTAGTAAACTACCTCAGACCAATTGGAGGCATAACTCATTACCAACAAATAACGAACCAATGCCATTCCTTTCTGCTCCACTCGGTATTCTTACGTGATGGCAACTTCTCTAGAACCCGAGACAACAACTGCCCGTGATTTCCCCTTCCTTATATGATTCATCAGACACATTTGCATGTGGCCATTGCTAGAACTTGTAAGAACTAAATGGATATTATGCTTTTTACCCCTTCCAAATGCAAATTTCCATTGCACAGTACTGCCTGAAGATACAGGGAACATATCCAAAGCATGCGTGAAGACAAGAAAGTATCAACAAGCAATAAATGGCACATAGACATTGGATTCGATACTGGCATGGAATTGCGGGAAGCTTATCAAACCTAAGCATCATACATTATAGGCCCTAGAAGATACAGTGTAGAAACGACCTACCTGTGTGAATGCACACCGAAAATGAAGCTGGCCATCTCTGTGTTGGGCTATTGTGTTTATGGCAACAGCCGCCCGCAAGAACTCAGATGAGTGACAGAGAGCTCTAGAACATGGCCGGCAAACCCTACAAAACTCCAAGAATTGACTCTGAAACCCTGAAGTAAAGTGGCTTGTTGCTTGCATGAATAGTAAAATTAAAAGTACACAGATTTATTGTCTTGCCTAAATTCTAAGATTGAGCCTGGATAGCCTTAATGAACCCTTAAAACTGGAACTGGGATTTGAACCCAAGGGAAAGGCTTACCTTCTTACCGTGAAGATCGACAAGATTTGTCCAAGAAACCTATTTATATAAATGCTCATCTATGCGAAGCATGCCCTGGGCCAGATTAGCCAAGAGTCACAAATTTTATTATTATGGCTGCCGCAAGGATGACCCAATTCGATTTGTGCTCTCTAGAAAGTCCTCCCAAGGCGGGCATAACTTCCTAATGCGATCCCTGACAGGCTGGAATTTCGATGAATTTTGGAGATCGTAGATTAAATCAAACGACGAAAACAGCAGCCACCTGCACAAAAGTCTCACCTGGCAGCAAAGTGGACACTCTAGAATTGCTTCAAAGTGTCCACTTGCGTTTGTGCAAACGTGCAAAAAAAAAATGGAAACCCTTCCAAATTTCCCTAAAATCCAGAAGGGTTTCCATAAAAATTTAATTTTCTTTGGTTTCCAAGATATCCACCGGTAATTAATGCTTCCAATTAATTTTTTACGGTTGTTATTGAAGAGGCTTTTTTTTAGAAAAGGAAATATTTTTTTTTCTTTAGCTATTCCTCCAGCGGTTTTCGGCGTTTGGCGATTGAGGAATAGGAGCAATCAGGTACAGACTCTAATCTGATTTTTATTTTGTGCCCCTCACAATCTAGAGCAAGAAACGTAGATTCCTTATACACAGGTGAGAACCGCCAGAGCTGAAAAAGGGGCCAAAATAATGACCAGACTTCAAGGAACAAGCAAGATCCGCTGGTTATGGAGTTTCCAGTCTACTGGGAGAGCCTCCACCTCCAGGGGCAATGTTTTATTCATCGATTATCCGGGTTCGAAAGCCCCCGATCCATTCCACAAATGTAGATAGCATCAATCGTGAAGAAATTTTATGTTGAATCTTCATTGTCAAAGAAGAAATCTTCCGCTTAAGCCATAACTTGTCGCACAAGGCATTATTTCTTCGACCGCCATTTGGGCATTCGAAATTTCTGCTCTAGGAGGCATTATTTGATGTGGGTTTTGCATTGCGTAGTAAGAAAAAAGAGGCACTAATCCACGATTTGGCCATTTGGATAGTGCAAATTTATTGAAGAGCCCTGTTTTTTTAGTGTAGAAAAAGGCCACGAGGACAGAATTATGGAGTAAAAATTCTTGGCAGACTGGACGGAACATTCTAGCTGGATTGATCCCGATGTGGGTCCGCTCCATCATCACGGCGGTTTCTTGAGCACGCAGTACCACCATCGCCCATGCTCTGGCCTGCAGGTGCGGTGATTTGTATTCAAAGCAAAAAAATGGATATGGGTTTTGCTTGCCGGATTCAGAAAATATTCTCAACGGTGCTGCCATTGATCGGGGCGGACCTTATGTCAGATTTCCTTTAACACAGCCTTCATCCTCACCTTCTCGATCGGAGGGTCGAAAGTGGCGAGGATCGCCTTGTGTTTGCTCATAAAAATCACTTTTTAACAGCCTCTCCAGTTAACGATTCCCGTTGTTTATCCAAATGATCTTCCCCGACAATGCTAACCATTCAATTGAAGTAATCTTACATTATCCTTCTGAAAACTGGGATAATCCTGCTCAATGGACTAGTGAAGGCATTAAATGTGAATGAAGCAATCGAACTAGAATAGCAAGGCAGATCAAGCTTGAAAAACTATTTAAGATATCAGGGCTTAAAAGGATGTCATTATCTTGGATTTCTTTAGATGTTAAGGTAAAAGAGGCTTCTTCAGCCTTGCAAATTGGAGAAAGAGTTAGAAAATTGCTCAGATAATGACTTTAGAACAGAGATTACATTGCAGAGCCTTTACTAGATACAAAAATAGATTACTTCTGTAAGGCAATCACAGAATTTGTATTTGTAAGATTTGTATCTGTAAGATTTGTATTTGTATTTGTGTTTTTATTTTTCTGCTTATTTTTTCTCTATTCTTCTTTCTGTTTGGGATGAGTCCTTGGTAGCTGAATGACTTTGAAGAGGTATAAGCCAGCTTTGTTATGATTTTTTTGTTTTAATTGTTTTCTGTTGTCAATAAGATTTTTGATTGAAGAGCTTGGTGGACTTATGTGACATAGAATGTCCCTTATACACTCGAATCAAAAGGACAAATCAATTGCTAATTGAAACACCAACCTCTCAAAATGTGCAACTTAGCTATTTTATGTTGCTAGAAGAAATTCGACTTATGTAATTTGTTTAAAAGGACATTTGAACCGATAATTCTCTTTGAGATATTGTTGAATGGGACCACGTTAACTTGTTATTTGTGATACAAATTTCTATATGATGAATTTACGGTAAAATTTTAGCAAAGAGTTCTATAGACGTTGTATGAGGAATTTACCATAAGGATCTTGGCGACGAGTTCTATTTCTCTGTATCAACCATGTTCATCTAGACCCACCATAAACATTGTGGCCCTTGCTAAGCTAGCAGCAAGCGCCTTGGCTTCTAAACATGGCTTGTTTTGAAGCCAAATGTTGAAATTTTCTATACTATGTATATTAAACATCATGGATCTTATGTAATTTGATCCTAACGAGCAACACAACAAACTAATGCTCCTGGATGGACCAATTTGACCTAGCATGAAGACAGAGAGGCTATTCATATTAACAAACACATTCATGTCTTCAACTTGGGGGAATATTTAAATAACTTTACCAATTATGGAGGATCAATCGTCATGTCGTTGCAATTTGTTTAAAAGGACAAATCAATTGCTAATTGAAACACCAACCTCTCAAGCAACTTGGTCAAAAAATGTGCAAACTCTTCGCATATTTTATGGACAAAGAAGAAAAACCAATGTGATACATGGCATATGTACACTAAAGCCAAGCAATATGCGCATACACTCTAGACACTGATGCCTCGTTTATCTATTCTAACTACAATCTTGGACTCGATGCACATAGTTCACTAGTATACAGTGTTAACATAGCAAAGAATAACTATCTTGGCTCCATTTGCATCTTTGGTATTTATGTTTAAGCCAAAATTCAAATTAATCATGAATTCACAATTTTTTGGTCGGACATGGAAACCCTTCCTATTTTCCCCCATTTGTGGAAACCCTTCCTATTTTCCAATGGCTTTGGAAAATAGGTAGTGTTTCCATTTGAATTAAAATTTGAATTCTCGGGTGTCGTGCATATTTATGAGCGTGCACCATTAATGGGCAGCGTGCGTCTTAAAAGGCGTGGTCCATAAATCTACGTGTCAATATTAAAAATATTAAAAAAAATGGAAACTCTTCCCATTTTCCGTGGAAACCCTTCCGATTTTCAAAAAGGGAAATCCTTCCAAATTTCCATGGAAACCCTTCCTATAAGGTTTCCATGGAAAATAGGAAGGGTTTCCATGGAAACCCTTCCTGGTTTTAATGAAAGCCGGAAGGGTTTCCATGGAAAATAGGAAGGGTTTCCATGGAAAATTGGAAGGGTTTCCATGGAAATTTGGAAGGGTTTCCACGGGAGGCCAACCCAAATTGGGCGTACTTAGAACCATCGAACGAAGAAGGGGGAAAGTGGAAAAATTAGGGAACTTTTCAAGAAAGTGACGGGCAGGCGAGCGGGAAGAGAAAAAAAGCGGCGGAAGAAAAAAAACGCCTAAAAGCGACGGAAGCTGCGCAAAAAAAAAACTCCCAAAATTAAGACATATTTTTAAAATAATTGAATGCTGGTTATTCCAAATTACTACAGTTTGCCTGGACATTGTCTTAAACATATCCCATGCATTAGAAACTCCTCCACAGTTTCCATACATACTAGGAACAACAGTCATCACAACAACATCTGGGTCTGATCTACTAATCAATATGCATGCATGGAGTAGCTTTCCTTCTCCAAAATTGAAAGCAGTTTTAAGAATTATCATAAATGTTAGTTTATTGGGTATTATTCCTTCATATAGCATTTTGAGGAATATATGAAAGGCTATTTTCGCATATTCATGTTGAACATACATACAAATGATGGTGTTCCAAGTTACAAATTTTTGTTTAGGCATCAAATTTAAAAACATGACGTTTTCACCCTCTTTCACTTCAAAATTCATTTGTTATAATAGCTGAAAAGCTTGGTGAAAATGACAGCTTTCAGTATACGCTTTTGTCATAGCATCTACAACGAAAACATCCTGGGGATGCATATTTTCGAACAAAGCTTTGGCATCTTCTAGTGCTCCACACTTGCCATACATGTCTATAAGGAAACTTTTTAAGTGAGGATTCTTGCCCTGCTCAGCAGGGGCTATAATAACTGCGTGTATTCTCTTCCCTTCAGGTAATGACTTCATATTCCCACATATCTTTAAGACAGATGCAAACGTAGAAACACTCTCATCTGTTTTGGGCTGATCACTTCGTTCCAATGGTTTCTGATCTTCCCTTCATATTGTTATGGACCAAATTTAGCATTTCTTGCACGTGAACGGATATACAAGAAGAAAAGTTTGAATGCTGGGAATTAGACGTTTTGTTATAACAGGGGATTTACAAGACAAGTAATCCTGCAAGATTATCTTGCAATCTGCTAATCCTGAAAGGCTCTTCCGGGACTCAAACATAATGTAAAGGCTCTTCCAGAACTATGCAGCTCGCTCTAATTTCATGATTTGAATCTACGAATCTAGCGGATATATCCTATTGCATGAATACCTGTTCAGAGCGAGCGCCAGTCGCCAATCTGTCGGGCGCAGCTTCCCAATCCGTCGCCGCTTTGGCGCTGATCTGTCATCGGTCGAAACCCTAAAATATTGCCAAGAAGTTCGATGTTGTGATTGTTAGGTTCCCTTAACACACTGCCCCTCAAGTTTATAGTGATCCAACGGTTCAGATCAATCTTGATCAGTGTGTTACTGGAGCTATAACACACTGCTACTCCATAACACCCTAGGATGTTATGAAATGGACGGATCCAAATCAATTTTGATAATGATCGGATGGCCCAAAACTCTGGCAAGCGGTGTGTTAAAGAGATAGCATGCCAGCCCTGTTCGGTATTCTTGAAAAAAATTTTCGGGCCATCAAAATGGCAAGTCTTGCTTCTGGCACCCCTCGCCATTTTGATGGCCCTCAAATTTTTTTTTCAGTAACACCCTCGGCCCAGGGCGTTATCTACTCCGTACAATTAATGTTCCCCCTTATTCTCCTGCCTTTACCCTATATTCTCCACGTGGAGAACGCGTGGAGATGGGGGAGAATGTTATTTTTTTTTAGTGAGGAGTGTTGTTGTCTCCCGAAGTCGTGCAGATAACAGGGAGAAGCCTGGATAGTGAGCTGAACTGGACTTAGAAGAGCTGCACAGGAGAACCAGCAGTCGTTGAATCCAGAACAACCATTGCGATTGGTCATCATTAACCGATTCCATCTATGTGCAGGTGATTGCAGGGTGCAGCATATTCCATCTGTGTTAAGGGAGTAGCATCTGTCTAAGAAGAGCAGAAAGTAGAAGACTCAGAATTGGCATCCTTGGGTTCAAATCAGGTTCTGTTTCTATCAACAGTGGCATTGATTTGTATTTGGGTCTTCACAGCACAGTGATTATGGAATCTTGTGGAGTTGAATCGGCAGACTTGGATACAGAGGGAATCAGATTTGCTCAACCGTCTCTGATTCTAAACTTCTACGATGTTGATGAACCTTATCTCTGCCACAAAGTCCTTAACTTCGAAGCACAAACGGATTCTGATTTTTGAATCCTGCATCAAATTTGAAGACTATGTGTTACATTTTGAAGAATCAGTGGCTACTTTAGAAGAAGCGGCTTCTTCAGTTCGAAATGATGAATTGGGCAATTTTGCTAGTGTGACAAATTGGGCTGGAAATTTTGGAGCAATTTGTGGACTCCCACGATGCTTGCAGTTTAAGGATTGAGGAGCTACTTATGCAAAGTAATAAAGAAGCCGGATTCTGTGCCATAGCCAGCTAGATAAAATTCGCAATCCAAGAAATCTCTCTTGGTTGTACTTGACGTGACTGTACTTTTTTTCACCATAGAGTCTCGGAGCCTCTGCCATGTCTCCAACACAAACCCATAGATGACTTGAGTGCTTTTAAGATTTTGACTATTGTACTCCCGAGATGTCAATCACAAATCCATCCTCAACGCAGAAAACATGATGTCAGCTTCTTTTAATTGAGACTATAGTCCTCTCTATAGTACCCTCCACGTGTCGCGCCTAAATTCAACCTCATGACAGAAAATATAAGTTCAAAAAACAATTAGTATTAAACAAAAAATGATACTGCATTATATATGTTGGATAAGTATTTAAATGGATCCCCATAATATAGCATTAGTTTAAATGCCTAAGGTTAGATTCTCAGAAATCTAATGAAATGCAAGAAAAAGGTGTAGACAAATGCAAGAACAAAGAGGCAAGAGAATGCAAAGAGGAAGAAGAACTGAAATTTCAAAACAAGAGAAAAAAAGGGAGGTGAAAAACGGAACAAAAGAACATATAAAAATGAATGCTGGAAAGAAAAGGAGAAAGAAAAAGGAAGAAAAAAAAGAAATTGGCAAGTCCTCTTGGAATGCAATGATGCCAACATTTACTCATAAATAAATACTAGGTTATAAACGGATAAAAGTTAAATATTTAATAGGACAAGTTATCATAAGCACCATCTCCAATTCCAAATTTACTGTATAATTTATGCTAGGTGGAAGAGGACTATGAAAATTGAGATTTCATCCGGAAAAATATAAAGAAACCCATGGGTTTTGACCAGAAAACCCGGGGGGTTCACCTAGATTATGGGATATGAAATATGTGAGTGCCCCAAATGGGTTTTTTTATTGCCTCTCTGGTACCGTATACGTAAGAAAAATATAAGATTTTTATAGTTTGAATGTCGTACGGATACCAAAGGGAGTGTGGTGGCGTCAGTGTTCGATTCGTATTCATACTGTAAGGGTCTGTCACTTTTGGTGAGCTTCTACTGTTGGGGATTCTGTGATAATGTGATATGACTATGATAATATCTGTTATATATATACAATTATTTGATGTGCCTATGGGGGGGTGAAAGTTATGTAGAGATTGATCCCATCTGTCCATTTTGTGAGGTGGCGCGACAATGGCCCTTGGATTTTGTGGGGGGCATGCATGGGACATGCATGGGGCATGCACCCCATCCCTAGACCGTTGATCGTGCACGTGAAACATCTTGGCCTTTGATTTTCTGAAGGGAAGGTGCAAGGAAGGTCCCTTAAAAGGTGCTTTTTGGAACAGTCAATCTTAGCCGTTCGATCAAAAGGGGGAGGAGAAATCCTGACCATTAAATTTTTTATTCAATTGCAATTTCTTTTATTAAAAGAGGTGAGGTGGCACCTTTATTTAATAAAAAGGTAATGAGGTGGCAACAACATTAATGGATGGAAAGTTATATATACAAGAAATTTATCGCGGCGTGCGGCCGCCGCGAACATTTCTCTTCTCCAACCCGCTGCAAAAGAAGTTTTGGCTAAGTCGAATAGATCTCAATTCTGGACATCCTTGTGATGCGAAAGAACGTGCAAGAGTTGAACCTGCACTATTGCCATTTATTTTGCATCAATGACGACATGGTGCCCGAAATTACCTCATGTCCTCCAGATTTGTAGCAAAAATGTCTTGAACATGGATGGTAATCAAAATTATGTAATTATTCTTGGCTTAAACTTTTCACATCTTCCCCTTAACACCCACCTTGCTCCTAATCATTCTTGGCTTAAGCTTTTTGCATTGTCCCCTTAACTATTCCTTAACTTAAAAAAAAAACTATTCTATTCTATTCTATTCCTTAACTCATGTGTGCCAAGCCTTGTGCATATAGATTTTGAATGTTAAAAGATACATTGCATGGTTGATTTGCAAGTTTAAAGATAAATACAAATTTTAGCTTTTTTCATTGATAAATTGAATTAAATTGAACTAAATTGAAGAGTACAATAAACAGGTTTTTTATGCTACCTAATCTTACAAATTTTAGCTTTTTTCATTGATGAATTGAATTAAATTGAAATGCTGTTTATGTTAGTATATACCAAAATGTGGTGTCTAATTTTATCCAATAATGGCATTCTATTTTTTATTCGAAATTAGCTAAGTGGATAATTTTATCCAATAATGGCATTCTATTTTTTATTCCAAATTAGCTAAGCGGATGCTCCTTCGTGAGCGACAAATTCTGGGGAACCTTTGCAATCTACTTGTTGAAATCAAGAATTTTCAATAGGAACTTTTTTTTTCCCCTCAAGAAACGGAAACCATAGGATTTTTCCAATTTTTTTTTTTTTTTTTTTTTTTACATTAATCGATGTTTTGCATGGTGGAATTGCATAAAACTCTTTAACATTCATAGAGAAGAATCAAAATTTGACGTACTTCATCGACAACACATAATTGGTATTTGTATTACTTGGGTGTGACTTCTTTGCTCCAACTGTGCTGGTGATATGCCTAAGAAAATGAAGCTCAAGGCAACTCTACACCATAGTTTGGCCAAGAGTTGAGCTCGCATAGAGAATATTAGAATAAAGTGCAATTTAGCCCATTTCATTCTACAAATTCTAACTTTGGTGAGCTTACCATAAATTTGTAGGAAGCGTCAGGACATTGATAAAGACAATATATTTGGATACGTCATTTGTAAAAATTATGTGAAAAGAATGCAGAGAAGTGTGACTCAGCATTTATGTTATTCCCCATATATACTTTGCCCTATTTGTTTTGTATTTGGGGAGGGCTTTCTGGCAATGGTGGGGACTATGATTTGAGTATCGTATTGTATAAAAAATGGTATAATTTGCCATGTGAGAGGAGCTTGGATGGTTATTGCTATTTTGGGTTGCTTAGTTAGAGAATTTTTTGGGATGTTTGAAAGGTCCGAAATGAGAAAGCATGTGAAGGCGGCCCTTGTTGTCGGCCAGAGGTCCTGATGCAGGGCGGCAGACCCGGTTCCGAGGAGGGGTAGTTTGCTCGAGTACAGATCCGGGAGACCGACATGTGCCTCGAGGTTTTGAAGACGGCAGGGTGTGGCGGTTTTGAACAGGGCAGGCTATTTCGATGGCAGTTCAGTCGCTCCAAACCTAATAGGGAGTGGAATTTCAAAGCTGGAAGAGACTTCCAGGCGAATACGTTGATTTTCTTTCGCGCATCCTAGAGGTCGGAGCTACGGCAAGAGACCCTGTTTGCCGGACCGAATACTTGATTGCTATGCTGACAGCAGTGACTAATAGCAGGGGGGAATTCCTCTTGCACTTGCAGATTTGTTCTGGGATGCAAAATTGCACCTTTGGTCAACAAATTCCTCGGCCAGAGAAGGGGGGGGGGAACCCCAGATGCTTTTTCTTCCCAAATCTTTTGTAGGGCTTCATCAGGTTTTTTACTTTGCCGAGGAAACAACCGATCTGTGCAGATGCATGCATATGTGGAGCATTCTGGGGCGAAGCCAAGGCAAAAGTTTCAGATCTTCAAGAGCTGGAAGAGAGTTCCAGGCTGGAAGAGACTTCCAATTTGTTTCTTTCGCAAGGCATCCATCCCTCAAAGATGCACTCTGTCCACTCTGGGCAGTGTGGTTCAGCAGTGCAGGCTTCATGCTGACCATTGGCTTGTTTATTTTGCTTTTTTCTTGTGCTTCAACCATGTGGTCGATCGACACCATAGGAAGTGGTTTTTTGTTTTTGGGTCAAAATGTTAATGGCCATTGATCTGGCGCAATACTGGGAATATCCCACAGATCGATGGCTCTGAATAGAACTTGAAATAAGAGTGCACTAGTCTTAGCCTAAGCCAAGCATAGATTGGTGACAATCCTAGCCATCTAAGACTATTATCATGAGTTCATGTCAACAGCCCTAGCCATCTAAGTACATCAAGAATAACAAAAACAAGGTGCAAAGCACTGTGGATTGCCCCCAAAATGCTATTATGAATAAAGCTTTATAAATGTATCTTCATGCGTCTGGTCATTTAGTCTAGTGGTAATACACTAGGTCTAGCAACACGTTCTTTTGATGAGATTGAGGTGGTTTATGAGTGTAGTCACATTTCAAAACAAATCGTAGTGTGGATGAAGAAATGGCCAGGCTAAGGACAGATGCACAATGGCAAATGAAAATGTATGACTTAACAACAGTCGAAGATGTACAAACAATTTTACATACACTTAACACAAGCTCAGCAACTCTACATGCATCTGATATTTTCGCGGATTACCAGTTAGTGACTTCAGACATCCTATGTTTGCAAGAAGCACGTATCACAAGCATAGACATATGCCATCAAACACAATACCATGTTGTAACTAACAAATGGCCGAAATGGCCTTGCAACTTTATATAAATTTGGAGCATTATTGATTGAATTATGTGAGCAAGGAACAACCAATACAACGACATTCATTCAGTACACACCTCGTCGAGAAAAACAAAGACAACATGAGGATCGTGGTAGTTAACTTGCATAGAATTCCGGTGTATTGCACATACTATCTTTTCAAATAAAGCCGTGGAAGTTGTTAACTTGTACACAACCGATAATCACGAATTACCTCCAGGCGTTTGTTTTGTGAAGAAATATCAAAAATAGTTCAAAGTTTGGACTTAACAAATTACGTTGCTATTGTTGGAGACTTCAATATTGATATGTTGCAACAAGGATTACAACAACAAAATTTGCAAAATGCAATGGTGCCTTTACAACAACATGTGAATAAAGCCACTTTCGTATGCAAGCTCTTCTAGATCAAATATGGACCAATTTCAATCCATCAAACACCGGGATAGGGTCATTTATTCTTGGAGCGATCATTCAAGAGCATATATAACATTTGCTTGATGTGAACAAGGTATGGCTGATTAAGAGTTAAAAAAGGTGGTCTAACTTATGTTATTGGGTATTTTAGAAATAGGTAGTATAAACCAATTTGTTGACTAAGTATGATTGCTTATCTATATGTTGTTCTTGCTACTTGATGATAGAGCACGTGGTTGGTTTGAGCTAATTAATGGGTGCAAATAAGGGCTTCAATGATACACGCGACTAAAAGTGGTACTAAGGTGGTACATGAATTCATCCATTCAACGTTTATCTTTAAGAAGTGGTTTGTCTTAGTTTGTCTTATTTTTTGATCTATTACTACAGGGATTAATGGCAGTCACTGCATTGCCACTTTAATATGCCAGGAAGATTAGAGTTAGTGGTAGTTGTTGCAAGTCAAACACACCTTTACCTATAAGGGTTTGATTGAAGGGGTTGTTTTAGGCTGGTGGCAGGTAATATACGCTTCTATCGTCTTCTTAAAGGTTGCATGTTTAGGTTTTTGTTGTCCTTACATGCTCTGATCAAATAATTCTTAGTTTACAATGCCTTTTAGTAGGCGTCACCAAATTGGTCATCGTCCACTTTTGTAAAATCATCTGGGTTGATTTTACTCATATCAACAATCTCATCCTCTGCGTTACCACCGCCTGATCCTGATGCCGCCGTGTCTACAAAGTCTTTGGGACCAGAGGTCTCTCCAGCCTCTACACCTTTCAGTCTCAAAGGTGTGCGTGTGTTAATGGCTTCTGGAGCAAGCAAGGGGTATAGGATGTTCTTGATCCGACCCAGAATGCCTTGTATGCATTTAATCTTTCCTAGATCATGCTCGTATGTCACACTGATCCTACCAACATGTAGTGCAGCCCTAGAAAAAGCGCTAGAGGAGAAGAAATCAAGGACGATGTTACCTGGAGGGCAGAGCTTATCAACTAGGTATGCCGTAGTAGCGGCCGTCTGTTTGTTGTAGCAAAGATACTCTCCATCCATACCCTGCCAACTGTATTTGAATCTGTCCTGCATAAGCTTCTTAGCCATATTGTCTGCCTCACTTCCAATGGCCACTTTTAAAGTAGCAGGAACATCAGATGTTTTACGAGGATGGTCACCATAGAACCTGAGGTCCAGATCTTCATCAGGCTCTGATGCGTTGGGAGAAATCCTGGTTGCCAAAACAAGAGCATGTGGTTCTTTTGTTCTAGCACCTCAGGGTCGGTTTCTTCCTCATAAACACCTACAAACACTCTGGACCTGGATTCTAGTCTTTCAAGGCCATTAAGAAATAGAGAGGTATGCTCCGGCCAGACAAAACAAAGAATCCAGTATGTCTATACTTCTGTCATCTGTGATGCGGCATCAAAGAACTTGGATATGGTATCTTCAATAGCGGAGCAATCTGCCTCGCATCAAGGCGGATCATCTTTGGCGGGCAAAATTTTTTCTTGAGAAATGCCACTGGCTGGAACGCACTCCAAGAAAAACCTTGGCAACTCTTTTTCATCTTCTGGCTTAATCATTTTCCGAATCGTTCTGCCTAAGGAGATGGGCATGTTACCATGGACTCCGTCTTTAAGTATTCCTTCTGAGACCCACTTATGGTAAATAACCCCCCAAGCCAAGATGCAACCATCAAAGAAGCCCTCGAACCCCTTCCTTAAGTCCTCGAACTTTTTGTACTTTATGCCTAATTGATCTGAGATAAAGTGCAGGATCTCCTTTTTCATGTAGGCCATAATTCTCAAGTTTTGTGCTCTGGTCTTGAAAAAGCTATCACCCTTGTAATCTGAGGTGACTTTCACATAGATATCTCCATTGACAGCTTCTTGTAGGACTGTTCTACAATCTTCATAGTGTAAGCCTCTCATGCACCTGAGATAGTTCTCGCTAAAGTAATCTTTGTCCTTTGCCCAATTGATTACTATAGCTTGACCCTTATTGTCCTTCAGCTCACCCTTCTTCCATTTGTTCCACATTTGGCGGAAGATAGTATAAATTTCATCCGGCATGAAGACGAACCTGTTGACGTCTTTTGTGTGTTTGCCTTGGAGAATCTTTTCTACCATTTGAAGATAGTGCTGAAACAAAACTTATTTTGTTAGAAGCGTTAGACATTTGACGCCAAATGGCGCCGCGGCGCCATTTGATGTGAAATGGCGCAGTGGCGCCATTTGACAAGATCATAGCAGCTTCCATGCGGCAAAAAAAAAAACTACCTTCAAAATATCCAACAATCTACCTATGGTTGGAACATGCAGTGATGAAGCTGGAAATGATGGTCGCGGTAATTAGTGCCATATATTGCGGGTTGGTGCAAATTACATATAAAAGATTTCTTCCATCGAGACGAGTTGGACTATGTAATTAGATATGCATATCTAATCATGACATGTTTGATTCGTAGCAGATGTAATCGAGGTGAAATGCCATTGCAAAAGGTAGAACGAGTTGGATAGGCATTGCCAGATACCAGGGATGATAATTTTCACAAACGGTCTCATTGAGTGGATAGGTTTGGACCGCAACAATTTGACATTATCGGTTGAATAGTGCAAATAATTTCATGCTGATTCCCTTGTCATGTTTGATGTCATTGTGGAAAAATACAATCATTGATGTGAATTCAAAATATGGCAACATGGAGAAGGCCTCTCAACAATTGCAAATTGTCTGCTCATAATATCCCACCATGGAATGTGATGCTTAGAAATAACATTTACTAATGTAATGATAGTAATGCAGCTGAGACTTTGTTTTGCTGCAACACTTTAAAAAGTTTTAACGCTAGCTATAGATAAGTTGAGCTGTAACAGTAGCCATATTGCTTGCCAATGTTGGCAGGCTTGATAATGATGGTTTATGGTCCATTGCTTTCTTCTTGCTAAAAGCTCTAACTAGTGTACATCTTTGCTATGAAAACTGGTATAGTATGCACCATCAAGCAAAGCGTAATATGCAAAAAACAGTTTTTGAGTAACAAAACATGCCTGTTTCTTCAAAGGGCGTTCTGGACATCCGTTCTACGGCCAAGCAAGAATACAAGCCTATGAACATGAACTGCACTAGATATTCGTGGGGCCTAGTATTGCTAGAAAGGCAACAGCCCGAGACTATAGGTATAATGAATGGAAAGTTGCAGTGTGGGATAGAATGGGACGACAACTACCTTCATCTCGGGCCTCAAAACTAACAGCTTGGACCGACTAAACGATGCCCTCCATGCAATGTTGTTCAAGAGTGTTGATGAATAGAAAAATCAATAAAAAATAGAATAGAATACAATAGAATAGATTCTTTAACCTCCACGCGGAGACCAAGAGGTCATGGGTCCCATACAATGGGCTAGTACAACCATTCTTTGCTAGGATTAAAAAACCTTCCTCGAAAGGTTTTCAAGGAAAAAACCTTGCGAAATGATGATACTAGACAATCGAAAAAATAAAGTACATCATCATGACTCTTTTGAGGGCTCGATGGTGAGGGTCTAGAACATCAAGTATGTATAGCTTGCCAAGTCATGCACTGATGGTGCTCACGAGAAGTTGTGGAATTTGTTGAGATTCCAAGTTGTTTTATGATAACTATACTTGTCCAGTTTTAAAAATACATGATAAGAGATTGGCCATACGCATTTAACATAGAAAATTTGGAAAGGACTATGCAGTATAGAGCACAAGGTGAATTATAATATTTGGATCTATATAACTTTTAGTTAATTATATTTTCTATTGGCATATGATTTTGCTCGGATCTATCAAGATAAGTATCCGCTTTTGTACTTTTCAGTTCGGGTACCTTTACGCGGTCCGCGGCATGCAGTTGTGATATCGTTTTTATCATAACTCTTGAATACGTTTCCGTTTTGGGTGTTTTTTATTGCGTTGGAAAGCTCTCTCTGGAGTCTTTCTGATGGTGTATGTTGTGCCCAGATTTGGTAAAGTATTCTGGCTCAAAACAGCAAATTTCCGGCCGGATTTGGCAGAGTTTCAACTCCCACAGTTGATTACAGTTTGATCCCAGCAACTCAGATTGCCCTTGCCTCCGCAAAGCCAAGAACATGACAAGGACACCTCGAAAGGCACCCTATGATTCTACCATTGAATCATACCTCCTTGCTGCACCTTTTTTTGGACCCCAAATGTCTATTTTGAGGCACACAGATGCACCGACAGCTTCAGATATGGGGGCATAAGCATGCTACACCCTATAAAAAAAAGTACCATTTAGGAACCATAAAACTACCTAAAAAGGTACCCAACACTGGGTACTGGGTACTTTTATAATATCTCAATAACTACAAATGTTAAATTGAATGCATTCATTTTGGCCTCCAATAGTATTATCTCTATCTTAACCTTGAACATTGATATGCTTTTGGCATTTTATATTGAATTTTTGAATTAGTTTTGACCAAAAGAACAAGAAAAATAGTACCCAATCCAAAAGTACCTAGTGCAGGTACTTTGGCAGGTTCCAAAAATGGCAGGGTGTAGCATGCATATGCCCATGGTTCTGGATACGGTTTTGGATAAGCTAGATACTCAGATTCAATGCCTACCGCTAGCAGTCCTTGCTAGGATTCACACAATCCGGTCCAACACCACTATCACAGGGACATCTGTTCAGTTGCATTTGAGAAGCTGGGTACAACTTTTGTAGCTAGTGCATATACAGGCGGATGGCATCATCTCAACACATCGGGTAGGAGCAGCACGACCAGATCGTCCTCATCATTTCCTAGTCCATTTTAAAGATGCCATTTCCCGGCTGCATATACTGAGACATGGGAATCATCTAACATGGACCAGCTTTTCTGTCCAAGAGGATCTAACTCCAGCACAGCTCTGTAGACGAAAAGAGGAATTATGTCGGGTACGCGAAGCTTGCCTACAATGGAAGTGGGCAGTATACAGAGGTGGTCAGGCTATAATTAGGGATCAGTGGCCTACTGGTCCATGGACATTTTTGTATAGCGCTGCTCTTCTTGATGTTGTTATTTCTATTTGTTATTGTGTTTTGTCCAAGTTTCATTTGGGATCCTGCCCTTTTTGTTGTTTTTTTGGGCTTCCATGCCCCTTCTGTTGTTTGGGCCCCATGGCCAATTTGGTCTCTGTGGACGTTAAAAAATCTATCTATCTATCTATCTATCTATCTATCTATCTATCTATCTATCTATCTATCTATCTATCTATCTATCTATCTATCTATCTATCTATCTATCTATCTATCTATCTATCTATCTATCTATCCTTGTGTGAACTGTACATTGTTCGATCCATTGTTAATGATGCGGCTAGATCATGTTTAATGCTTACATTTTCGTGGTGCTATCCCATGTGTACCTAATTAAATGATCTTGCATTTATATACTTTATATGGGCCAATGTAAGTTCATGATATTTCAAAACTTGCCATCGGGCTAACATGTATTGGGAATATTTGATTGATTGATCTATATGCGCACATTTGGGCATTATTTGAGACACTCTTATTAGGCGCTTTATTACCTTGATTTTCCATCTCGGTACCATGTATTGTGTCTCAAAAAGTAGATCTATTTCTTTTACCTTCTCAATGGCCCTCTTATTGCTATGATTGATACTTTTTATAATACTCAATTGGAACACATATGTTCTATGATTAGGCATTGATTTGGCTCACTCTTATAAGATGTTTCATTAGTACACTTGATTTCCAATCTCAACATCGTTTATCGTATCTCCACAAAATCCAACAGGAACATACAAGATCAATTGTGCAAACGTGATCATCGAGTACGAAAAAATCTAGACAACCATCTTTCTGTCTATGAACACCAAGCTCAAATGAAAAACAAACTGATTAATCTTTCTTATAGTTTTATAAAATACTGCAGATTCTTTGTATTCTATGCTTTTACGAGCACAAGTTATTTTGATGGGCTTAATTGGGATAAAACTGATTGTTCAACTGGAGACCTAAATTCTTGGTAGGCTGGTGTTTGCAAAGCCAATCTTGAATCTGGGAATCATGATTAGTAGGTTGGTTTGCATAAAAACAGTTTCATAATGATGCTTAAATAGAAATTCTACAAATTCTAATGCTTTTAAATACAAATTTTAATGAGACTCTTACACAAAAGCTCTTCTCCTCATCAATTCCCAGATGCTACCAGAAATCTACTATAAGATTGCAATATAAAAAATTATCTATCTTGAAAAATAACACATGAATTGAATTGAGGGCATGGACTAATATAGAGGCCTCCACTACATTTGAATTGAATTGAGGCATGGAAAAATATCCGGGGCCTTCATTACTAGATTTGACAGGTTTGAGAGTTATCCATGCAAGTGAGGCTGGATAGCGGCGTTCGAACCTTTGTTCTCTTAGTTCCCCAACGTGAGGATTTCTTGAGAGGCGCCGGATGGAACACCCAAACCAAATGTGTGTGCACCGCAACTTCGCATTCTTGGCTTGATATGTCGTTGGTTCTTGATCTCCTTGTTCACCATTGAACTTGACCATTTCATCAATCTTTCTAAACTGCCAAGGCCATTGACTATTATAAAGAAATTGACGTAAATCAAAGCGGTTGTTCTAACACCCTCTCAAGAAATTTGAGAAAATAGTCTCCATACCTCGAGATAAGGGCATCTTTGCAAACACGGGTGATAGATCTGTTAGAAAAGTATACGATAAGTCCAACACTGTCAATGAATGCGATCGTCCAGCGCCAACAGCCCCACTTTGGTCCCAGTCCCCTGACGGGCAAGAAGCCAATATAAGTGATTGTATCATCGGACATGCATTTGCGATGGCTGCTAAACAGGATCATCTCTAGTTGACACAAGGATCAACAGTATAGATAATGTCGGCGGTAGTGTATGTCGGGCTTGTTCATCAAAACTTACCCTGCAATAAGAGGCGTCAAGGCTTAACAACCTAGGACAACATAGAGCTGCCCTCAGATAATACCCCACAACCCCTCAAATCAAGAATCACATTTCCCTAGCTTCAATCTTCAGCCCGATAAATGGGGGCAAATCCCAAGATTTAGTGACTATAATCCCACCTGCAGAATTTAATAGCTACAAATGTAAGAAATAGGACCCAAAAAGAGATGCATTTACTTGCATTTACTGCCAAACGTTACGAGGGAGAAGGATGGGTTGTCGGTGATCAAACCATCAATTGAAGCTTCTCAAGGTTCGGGCGCATAAAGGTCAAGTGAACACATTTTTGACAACCAACTAAGGACAACCTTGGCGGTGATTGGGTACTCGGGGTCACCATTGTCAAACCCCTGCAAAACCCTCGTAGTGCAATAATATTATTATTAATAATAATAATAATGGTTGTTAATTTCCTCATTCTATCAATCAACTAGAGAAAATATAAAGACTTAGAAAGGCCCGCATCACGTTTACCTCACACAACCGTCAAGGATCAAAGTGCTAAGCACGGGACATCCACCACCCTCGGCGAATACCTTGCACAATGCATTCGTCAAAGAGTCGCACTCTGTTAAGTCAACCTCTAAGAGCCAAGGGGCATTGCAATGCTATAGTTGTCAACCCTTGTCACGACTTAAGGCAAGCTTCAAGCACAAGCCAAGTGAGAGGAAGTTAATGCCATGCACGATACCTCAAAAAATAATAATTTGATTTTAACGAAAATTGTACTATCATATCCGGACTTGTTAAGTAATTTCTTAGCGAATTAGTTTCTTTTTACAAGCATCTGCATAGAAAACAAAATTCTAACTTTATATATATGCGTGTATTCCCCGGTAAAACAAAATGCCATGGATGATCTGACAGATCCACCTTAACCGATAGGTGATTCAATTGATATAAACATATAAATAGTGACTTTCCATTGCAAGGTCATCATCAAGTGGCAAGGTCGTTGTAAGGAAGAGTTAAAATAAACTAAACTTGGCATGGAGGCATGTTCTGAATTCAAGAGAATGTACAACATATCCAAAATTTAAATCATCCATGATATACCATACCTTGATGTTTGGTTGAGGTGATATCAATGCGGTTTAAGCTGGAACAGTTTTAGACATTAATCTCCATTAAAGACGGAGTTCGAAGAGTAAGCTCTACAAATCGCATGTAGATAATGTTATTTCAGCCGATGATGAGTGTCACTTTCAACACAAAAGTAGGCTGCTACACTCTTACAACTACTCAAACTTATGTTCAAGCAGATGAGGTAAATCAAGGACAACCGATGTCGCCAAAAGCAAGAATCAAGCTCCAATAACTACAATATAAACTTCCACATTAGAAATCAAAAGCGTAAACAAGGAAACGAACTAAACTAAACAAGGACACTAAAAAAACCTCGAGCATGAAACAAGTGTGATAAAGGCGCCATTGAGGAAGAATTGAATTCCTTCATGACTCTGAAGCCTTGGTTCAACTAATGCGGACATTCGCACTCCTTTACCAAAATTGAAAAGCATGTTAGCGAGGCAAAAGTATGAGCTATATCGGCAGCTTAGAATATTATTGATAACTAACCTCCAACGAGATGTTTAAGCAAAAGCAAGCATTCAACTAACATAAATTGGTGCATAGAAGAAATCTCACGAAGAGTTTCATCACTCACATATGAACAAATAGACATGTCTAAATTTATAAGAAGAGGACATCTTTGTTCGCTGCCATACACCGCATCGACAACTTGTGGCATGAAGATAAGTCGGCTTTAAAAGCGCGGACAATTCGACATTCTAGATTGCCCCGAAGCGTTCGGTGACAAAACCTCAAACCGTGGGCACCGTAACAAACTTATACAAGAAAGCCTAATGAGGAACCATGTCAGCTAATGAGGAATTAGGTCATAGCTTAGACGTAGAACTACCTGATTGCAATGCGAAGAACACGACATCTTAAAATATGAAGGTTTTTTAAAGAATCGTGTCGCAACTGAATTTCTTGAGAACCTCCATAGCCAAGGGTTGCCTCATTAATACTTAGAGTATGCAAGCTGCGGCATTCACTGTCTATAAATACATTCCAATAAAAAAATAGTTTGTTTTAAAAATAAAAAACCCAAAGATAAATTCTAAAAAAAGGAATCTCTAGCCCAAAGGTTAAAAAAACCAATAGTTTTTCACAAAAAAAAACGAGTTTCCGATCGCCGGAAAAATAATTTGGCGTCCAAAACACGGAAAACCTTAGCGTATATTCATACGCAAAAAAACCAAAAAGTTTTTCACCGCCGGAAAAACAATCAGTAATGACGGCCGTCAGATTATCAGATATACCCTCCCCCTAACGAATTGCCCCCTTAACAGGGGCAATCCAAAAAAGTGGGCCATCATGTTAGCACTTACCATTTCAAGTCATAATTAGTCTCTTCCAAATCTCAATGTACAAAACCCAAATATTTAGTTAAGACGAAGGTTGCACATGCACAATCCTAGTCTCCCTATGATATGCTATCACATCCAAGCCAACCTAAAAGCTCTTGTCTATAGGGGAGAGAGCTTCTTTTTTTGACTACAACTCCATGGAGGTTGGATTTCTTAGAAGAAAGAGTTGATGCAATTGATCCAACAGACGAACTCCTAGCGAAGGTGATGCTTTTGGAGCTAATGGATCTATGAACAAGGCTGGAGCTGTCATTTTGGGACCCTAAGGGGAGACAGTATGGAAGGAATTTTATGAGTGAAGAAGCTCTAGACTGATGAGCAAAAGTTGGTGCAATATTTTCTTCATTGTCATTTGTGTTATGTGGACTAAGGGGAGCAGAAATTGAAATATATTTTCGGCCCATGTAATATCTGCTCTTTGTTTCTCCCCTTTCCGGCAGACTGCTGACCTTCGAAGAAGCTCCGGCCGTCCTGGGAAATTTATGCTCCTTAGCGGGAGCTTTGGGCCTTCTGAACTCTGCCACTGCCGGATTCTCCCCATAGAATTCGCCCCTGAATGTATATTTCAAAGATTTGGGCGTTCTCAATCCATGATTTCGGCCTCACCTTGCAAACGGAGAGAAACAATGCCACCATCTACAGAGAGAACCTCAACATCTCCCAATAATTCTAAAACTCAGACCAGGCGTGCAGACCAAACGGTCTTTGGGTCCCCTGCATGCATACACTTTGGAAAGCTCAAGCAATTTGAGCAAGCTTCATGACAGATCTCTTTGTGAATTTGTGTGTTCCATGATAGAAAGTGTTAGGGTAGGACAATCAGCAGAAATTTTATGTCAATGCAAACTAGGGCAGTCACGAATTGGACTTAAGGTGGTCACAGTGACAGGATGAAGCAAAGGCGGACCAAGATTTTTTATGATCAATTAGTGATCTTAACATACCAGGGTATTTTTTAGTGGCCCCGGCGAGCCAGTTGGCCACACATTCATATTTTTTCAGAAATGGTTGGCTACGCCAGTGTAGGATACGTTCATGCCTTGACCGAAGGGTAGTGGCCAGTTCAAAACACGAATTTGTACATTTTACTCGTTTAGTAGCCAATTCGATATTTACTAAATCCGGCTAGGCGTCGGGTGTGGCCAATTCAAATTTTTTTGGGTGGAAAACACCTATCGAGGTAGCCAATTAGAACCTAAGGTAAATTTTAATGGGTAAGGGGATGGCCATATTACATCTCGGCCACATGTCCATCTAAGAATCGCCACTTATAGTCCTCTAGGATTAGGGTTTTATATATATTTTTTAATTTGCCCAAGCTGGCATAAGATATTGCCTTTTCATACAGGTTTAGTTTATTCTACCCTGTCGAGCCTGTGTTTTTCCTGTTCTTCTCATATGCAATTGTTTCATTACTTATGTGAATATGATAAATATGAATATGAATGGGATGTTCGTCTTTGAATAAGAATGGGATGCACAGCACTTCCGATTTGTACTCACGGCTTGGTTGAGATGGAGATCCATTCCCATCTACAATCTAAGCTTTAGGTTCATTGATTTAAGTTAGTTTTTACCCTATTCAGTTGTACAAAATTATTCAGATGTGCAAAAGTAGCTATTGATGCCGATCATCAAATTTATGCAACATGGAGGGAGCTTCGCGAAAGAGAATAAATGTGTTCTTGGGACCTGCGGCATCAAGGACAAAGCGGAGCGTCACTATATCATCGTCTACGTCCACTTTCATAGACCAAATTGAGGGTCTTGATGAAGGCTATGATTCTGCAGATGATAAGGACTATGACCGAGAGCAATTTGAATGTATTATTTGGGGAAGATGCCTAGGTGGTTGTGGCCAACGTCGTGTTTTCACTACCAAAGCATGTTCCTATCTTAACTAACACAAATTTACTCGCAGCCAATTTGTTAATGTAGCAAAATAAAAATTTCATGGTTGCGCCAGTTCAGTTACGCCATCTTAGCAAGAAGGTGCAAAATATCGCCAGGCCAAACTACGCCAAGTTATTTATCCTACATGGGCAGTAGCCAATTGTTTCTGGCCCTATAAAAATATAGGGCGCTTAAAAAATACCCTGCTCCCAGCCAAGCTTAATTCACTAAAAATAACATGAGATCTTTAAATAGATTTCCAGGCTCCGTCATTCCTATCCTCTGCTTCAACATTTTTTCCCTGGAAAATTCAATAGGGTTAAGACCAGCCAAGAAAGAACTTCTGATTAGTCCTTCCTGTTCCGAAAGCTCGCTTGTTTCAGGATGCTTAATAAGCCACGGCCATGAGGCAGAAGAGCTGCCGATTTTCGGCGGGGCAGTAGGCCGGATGGACTCCGGCAGAAGCACCTGCCTGATTGGTTGCCTAAACCTCAGGAAAAGGGGATTAAACTATAGGGCTTGGCTCTGCTTCATCACACAACCAAGCAGAAAAAGCCAAGAAGCCATCGTTGCTTTCATACTGTGGTCTAAAGATCATAGAGAAGAGATATCAAGCGAAAGCTCAGCATCTTCAAACATCGTTTGCGGAAATGAAGCACTACAACCACCAAAGGAGCTTACCGGAATGCTTGGATATAGCTCCACTCTAGAAGCAGAGTATGAAGAGATTAGTCTCAGAATTCGAAAACCTCTGCTAAACCTCTGTTAAATACGAAAAGGGGGATCTTATGGCAGAAAATTGCTGGTGAAGCTCCAACGTGATAGAACTAGTGCAAAACCAGCACAAACCCGCAAGATCGACTCAAGAGATAGAATAGAAGACAAGAACAAATCTATTGAGAAAAGCAATAGGAAATACAATCTCTACTTCTGAGCATTGCTCAGTACATAACGTACAATGAATATATATACAACTGGTGAGACTAAGAATAGTAGTCTATCGTTTAACCACACCGCCCATTAATTACTAACCTTTGATTTAGGGTGATTTAACGATCTTGACAAAGTGTCTTGTCTTACGTACATTTCAGCATCTTCTCAAAGACTGTGTTGCTAAGTCTTTGAACCACTTCTTTGTTTCAAGACATTATGCTTAGTCGAAGATATTTATATTCCAACACTCTCCCTTAAATGTTGTTGACTAAGCAGAAGAAAATCAGCTGAAACTAAGGTAATCCTTCTCTCCCTTCAGCTGCAATTTCTTCATGCCCAAGCTCTCCTTCACATTGACAAATTTAGATCCAACTAATGGTTTGGTAAAGCCATCAAAGAACCCATCCCGTGAGGAGCAATGAACAAGTTGAGAAGATCCCATTTGGATCTGCTCACGGACAAAACACAAGTGGGTGTCAAGATGTTTTGTCTTTGGGTGGTACTTAGCATCCTTGGCAAGATGGATGGTACTTGTGTTTGTCACACAATATAACAAATTCAGGATGGAGGTACCGCAGATCTGTCCACAAATGTTTAAGCCACAACAATTCCTGCATCCCAACACCGGTGCTTTGAATTACCCTCCGTGGTCTTTGATATCTTGTGATTTGTCTTTTGGACAACCATGTCGCACGTTAGGCCCTATGAGCGTGACCATCCCTCGTTTGTGGACCTCCTCTGCTATCATGGCCGGTTAGCATGATCTGCATCAACAAAGACTTTTCGGTGGAAATCGAGAGGACCTCTCGATAAAAAACCTTCTGTGATGTCCCCTTCAGATATGCCAGATCTTTTAGCGACCTTCGGTCTGCATCGCCCGGGATTGCTCATGAATCGCCTTTCGGCCTCCACGGCAAAAGAGATATCGGTCTAGTGACCGTGTGGATATATCAACGCCCCTACCAAGCTTCGATAGAGTGTGGGATCACACTCCTCACCATCGAAATCAAGCTCAAGCCTTGTGCCTGGATCAAAAGGACTTGCCACAGCCTTGCAATCTTGCATACGATACTGCTGTAACATTTCTTTGATATATTTCTGCTGAGAAAGATAGATGCCATCCCACACTTCTACACCTAAACAATAATGCATAAGGCCAAGGTCAGTCATCTCGAAGGACGAAGATAACTTCAACTTCAATGTAGAAATCAGCACATCAGCATCTCCTGTGATGATCAAATCATCAACATACAAAACCACAACGCACATTCGGCCTTCATGTGATTTGTAATAAAGATTGGGGTCTACACTTCGCCTGAACCCCCACTCAAGAAAAAAGCATTAATTTTTGTATGCCAACATCTTGGAGCCTCGCTTCAAGCCATAAATGCTTTTCTTCAAATGACAAACCAAATAAGCCTTCCCTTGAACAACAAATCCTGGAGGTTGAGTCATATAGACCTCTTCCTCCAAATCACCATTCAAAAAAGCAGACTTAATGTCCATTTGAAACATTAACCAACCTTTCATTGCAGCAAGAGCTATAACTGATCTAATAGTGGACATTCTGGCTACGGGAGCAAAGACTTCATCATAATCTAAGCCTTTTTTCTGTGCAAAACCCTTGGCTACAAGTCTAGCTTTGTGCTTTGACACTGTCCCATCAGCATGAAATTTGGTTCTAAACACCCACTTACAGCCAATAACGTGCTTATCAACTGGGAGTTCAACCAATTCCCATGTGCCTTGCTTCAACAATTGAGAGTATTCTTCTTCCATTGCATGCTGCCACTGCGGATCACTAGCTGCTTCATGAAAGGTTTGTGGATCAACATGATCCTGAACCTTTGCCATTAAGGCAAGGTTACATGATCCATTAGACTTCTCCCCTTTTTCTCCATCGACGTCTTGATCTCCTAGGTTCAACAACAAAAGTACAGCAGTCGCAACCGGTTCTCAACAATTTGTTTCTCCTTGAGACGTCTTTGATCTCCTAGGTTCTACAACGGGGGTATAGCGAGGTGCTACAATAGGTGTTGTAAGAGGTCTTTGGATCGAGGTGCTACAAGCACCTTCATGTGTCTTTGGACTCCCCGTGAAAGGAACCAACCTGCTCATGGACCATAGGGCGAAGGGGATTGGGATCATCCCGCCCACTACTTCGTGCAAATGTAAGTTCACTTGAGAAACCACGAGAGAGGGAGAAAAGGTCTACCGGCACCGCTATCGGATCTCCAACATCCAAGGCTGCCGTCATTGTGAACTGCAGAGAATCACGGGAAGATATACCATCATACTCTTCAACGAACCGAACCGACTTACAATAACAACCTTTGTTGGAAGGATCATACAACTTGTAACCTTTTCTGATTTTCGGATACCCAATAAAGATGGCTTTGACAGCCCCATCATGCAACTTCCCATACTTTTTCAGCTTTTCTCGGCGGTATGGAAGCATAAGCCAAGCATCCAAACACCCTCAAATGAGACACATCCGGTTTCATTCTCCAAAATGCTTCATAAGGAGTCATATCCTGACTGCCTTAGTAGGCGACCTATTTGCCAAATATCTTTCTTTACTACTCGCCTCTCCCCAAAAAAGATTCGAGGCGGTTGCTTATGACTCATCATAGATCTTGCCAAATCAAGCAAAGATCTATTTCTCCTTTCAGCTACACCATTTTGTGGATGAGCATAAGGAATGATTAACTGCCTTTCAATACCTTCTTCCATGAGAAACTCATCAAAGGCATTAGAAACATATTCACCTCCATTGTCACTTCTCAACTTTTTTATTACTAACCCCGCCCTTTTCAACCTAGCTTTTGAAGGCCTTGAACTTGCCAAGCACCTCAGATTTGCGGCAAAGTATACACCCAAGTGTACCCTCTTTCAAATCATCAATCGTATCAAGAAATACCTCTTTCCACTAGCTAAACATCGGGCATATAGCACAAATCGAGAATGCAGCCTCAAGAGGTTGAGTTGCTCGATGAAGAGCCCGGCCGGAAAGGGCCGTTGAGGTTGCTTTCCCGAGATGGCACGCAAAGACACTCAAGCTTGACACATTTCGTAGAGGGAATACCAGAACCATCTTGTTCTTGTACAAAGCATGTACAACAAAGGTGCCTCCAACATGACCAAAACGAGCATGCCACAGATGCTCGGCAGTCAAATCAAAGACATACAAGACCATGTTCAGGCTTTATGAATCGAACCATCAAAGACATACAAGCCATTCTGCAGCGTCAGCTCCATCCATGAACTGCACTTTTCAAGTCAATTCCTTCAAGTGGATTCCCCGCCAGCCAGATAGGCTTTGCCATTTCCGGAGAACAATGTGATGGCCTCGCCTTATCAAATTCAGCAGCAGACATGATATTAGGATCAGAATCCGAGCAAACATGACATTCCTCACTTTACTAACTACATCACGCCCATGCAATTGAAAAGCTACAATCCCCTTTCCCGATAGGAAGAGAATATCCATCACCCATCTTCACATCACCTCCTACGATCGAGGTTCAAGTTCGTAAAACATATTTGAATCTCCTGAAGATGAACCGTGGCTCCCGAGTCCAAAATCCGGTCCTTTCAGAAGGTGCTAGCCGCTCGCAAGATTCGATATTGACATCAAAAGTGGCACGCAACAAACACTTGTCTCTCCCTTAGAGTTGATCACAGGCTTCTCGTGTCACTATCCTTTGAGCTTTTCTTCTCCTTCTTACAATTTGAACCGTAGTGACCCTTTTCACCACAATTCAAGCACTTGAACTCCTTGGATTTCTTACCTTCGACTTCACATTTTCTCTCGACTTCCTAGAGTCTTTGCTATCAGCAAAACTTCTTCTTGGTGTCTCCGCCTCGAAGTAGACACAAAATTAGCATGGTCCACTCTCCCATCCCTTTGCTTCGCACCAATTCCTCTTGTTGCGTTAGAATGGTTACTTTGGCTATGTCAATCTTCTCCTTGTACCTAATCTTCAAGAGATAATATCATACTGAAGGAGGAAGACCAACCAAGATATCTTGAATCAGCTGTTTTTCAGACAGCACTCCACCAACAGCCATGTAATCCAAGCGCCATTGCTTCATCTGAGTAAGGTATGCCGTGACAGATTTGAAATCACCTAATTGGGCATGTCTCATTTTGTTCTGGATCAGCATTTGAGTAGCCATACCCTTGCTATCAAGAGACTTCTCCAAATGAGACCACATCTCCTTAAACTCAGTAAAATGGTTGATTTCATGACCAATTGTCTCTTCGATAACATTTTGACAAGAGCACAAGCTTTACGGTTTATCCCGCCAAAGATCTGGCCGACTTGGTGTTTGATAAAATCTTTATCAAACACCGCTCCCATGTCACTAAATATCAAATAATTCACCATGAACTTCTTCCAAGCATGGTAATTATTATTAGTGAGCTTTGCATTCTGTGAGAACTTGAATGGATCCATGAATTTCTCCTGCTTTCAGCAGCCAAACAGATGGTTGAGAAAACAAATTCGCCACCAAACAAAGCACCCACTAGAAAAGTTGAATCTTGAATTTTGTCGCCAAAAAGGTCTTGGAAAACTCGAATCTCACACCGTAACTTGGCCGGAAAATCGAATCTCTCCCCAAAACACTTCCTCCAGGCCAAAAGAAGAATATTCTCCAATGCTGCAAATGAGATTTTCCACCACCAAATGTCAGCCAAAGAACTCTGGAAACAATGGCCAATCCAATTTGGATGCTTCTCCAATAGCTTGCTCTATTTTTCCCTTAAGAAAGCGTCTGATACCATGATAGAACTAGTGCAAAACCAAAGACAAACCCGCAAGATCGACTCAAGAGATAGAATAGAAGACAAGAACAAATCTATTGAGAAAAGCAATAGGAAATACAATCTCTACTTCGAAAGCATTGCATAGTACATAACGCAATCAATATATACAACCTAAGTGAGACTAAGAATAGTAGTCTATCGTTTAACCACCGCCCATTAATTACGGCACTAATTTAGGGCTCGATTGCTCAAAGTTGACAAAGTCTTCTTCATATTTTTCAAAGATCTTCTCAAAGACTGTGTGCTAAGTCTTTGAACCAACTTCTTTGTTTCAGCACATTATGCTTAGTCGGATATTTATATTCCAACACAATGAACCACCGGCCAGTAGCATCACTACGTAGAATCATACGACCATGAGTCGCAAGCTTTTTACCAAGTAGATTGTCACGCTAGGGCTGAAATCACCGCAAGAGCTTGAGTCTTTCTTGAAGCAATAAGGCCATGGCCGGCTCCAATATTTTGGATGCCGGAGATGGCTGATGGATTGTCGCCAGAACCACACCTCGCACACCTTATCTTTATCTGATACGTGTCATAAAATTTTCAATAGAAGTGTTGCGCACGAAAAACGCTTAGGTGTCAATTTTTTAGCGAGGTATCTATCGGTAATATGCCAAAAGAATCGTCCTCCAATAATTATATATGTTAAGATACAATTATTTGATGTGCCTATGGAGGGGTGAAAGTTATGTAGAGATTGATCCCATCCGTCCATTTTGTGAGGTGGCGCGACAATGGCCCTTGGATTTTGTGGGGGGCATGCATGGGACATGCATGGGGCATGCACCCCATCCCTAGACCGTTGATCGGGCACGTGAAACATCTTGGCCTTTGATTTTTTGAAGGGAAGGTACAAGGAAGGTCCCTTAAAAGGTGCTTTTTGGTGCAGTCAATCTTAGCCGTTGGATCAAAAGGGAGAGGAGAAATCCTGACCATTAAATTTTTTATTCAATTGCAATTTCTTTTATTAAAAGAGGTGAGGTGGCACCTTTATTTAATAAAAAGGTAATGAGGTGGCAACAACATTAATGGATGGACTTTCTATAAAGCTTCTTTTTTTATAATCGGCTTCAAAGGCCGGTAACTTGCAGTAGAGGGGTCGGATGAAGATGAAGCCCACGCCCTTGGATTGCTCTCGTCGAGAGCTTTTCAATGAGTAGTGCTTTGGCACTATTCCGTCGCAGTTGGAGCTAATGTGATCGAATACTAAGAATCTTTTTGGAAACTTAGAATTTTACAGAATTTACGGAATTCAAGAGAATCTAGGAGAATCTTCATAGGATCTTAGAGAATGTAGTTGAAGCTCAAGAGAATCTTCGGGAATCTATGAGAATCACAAGGGAATCTTTGAGATTCTATGGGAATCTTTATAAAACCTTTGAGAATGTAGGGGAACCTTCATAGAATCTAAGGGGATCTAGGAGAATCTACATAGAAACATGGGGAATCTAGAGGAATCTTGAGATAATCTTTAGGAAGCTAGGGGAACCTCAACAAAATTAGGAAATGTATGGGAGTCTCAAGCGAATTGTAGAGAATCTAGCAGAATCTGAGCGCATCCTCATAAAATCTTTGAGAATCTAGAGGAATCTTGGTGGAATCTTTGGGAATCTAGGGCAATCTCTGTAGAATCTAAGGGAATCTACATAGAATCGAAGGGAATCTACATAGAATCTAACGGAACTTAGAAGAATCTGCATAGAATTTTGGAGAATCTACATAGAATTCTGGAGAATCTAGAGGATTCTTGTGATAATGTTTGAAAATCTAGAGGAATCTTTATAGAATCTAGGGGAAGCTTTGTGGAATCTTAGGGAATCTTTCACAGTAAGTGTGTTTAATAGGGAAATCTTGATAGAATCTAAGGGAATCTCTATAGAATCTAAGGGAATCTACATAGAATCTAAGAGAATCTACATCGAATCTAATGAAATCTAGGAGAATCTACATAGAACTTTGGAGAATCTAGAGGATTCTTGTGATGATGTTTGAAAATCTAGAGGAACCCTTATAGAATCTTGTGGAAACTTAGGGAATCTTTTACAGTAAGTGGAAACTTGTGGAATCTTAGGGAATCTTTCACAGTAAGTGTGTTTAGTAGGGGAATCTTGATAGAATCTAAGGGAATCTAAGGGAATTTATATAGAATCTTAGGGAATCTAAGGAAAATTTGGGATAATCTTTGAGAATGTAAGGGAATCTTAAGAGAGACTTAAATAATCTATGGGATTAAGAGAATCTAAGAGAATCTTCATTTGATGGCTCAAAATTTCTGTACTCCCTCATAGTACAACCACTTGTATATTATATACATATATAAAATAATAGAGATATTGTATATGTATAGAAGGGGTTGTCAAGTAAAAGTGTTTTGGGCAAGTAATTATATGATATGGGCTGCATTCTTTTACAAATAATGTAGTCATATACAAAGGGTTTTTCATATGGAACTGTCGTATACAATGGGTTTTTTGGCAACCTAAGGAACGCACATGGCATATATACCTATTATAGAGGTGAATCCCCCAGGCCAGAAAACTTCCTGAAATTTTTTTTCTCCGTCAAAAATTCTCGATTTTAACAGGTAGGATGCTAGTGTTTCTAGGAACTCGGCACACACTGATTCCAATATACATTACATCGTGCCGAAACGAAATAGCAAAACAAGGAAAAAAAAGGGGAGGTGAAAAAGGGAACAAAAGAACATATAACAATGAAAAACAATGCTAGAAATAAAAGGAGAGAAAAAGAAGAAAAAAAAGATATTGGCGAGTCAAAAATGTAATGACGCCAACATTCACTCATAAATAAACACTAGGTTATAAATTGATAAAAGTTAAATATTTAATATAGGATAAGTTATCATAAGCACCATCTCCAATTTTAAATTTAGTGTATAATTTATGCTAGGCGGAAGAGGACTACGAAAATTGAGATTTCATTTGGAAAAATATAAAGAAACCCACGGATTTTGACTAGAAAACTTCCTGGAATTTTTTTTCTCTGTCGAAAATTGTGGATTTTAACAGGTAGGATGCTAGTGTTCCTAGGAACTCGACAGCCAGTGATTCCAATATACATTACATAGTGCCTTGTGACTTTGTTGTATCAACAAATGTGTATTCATAATAGCATCAACAAGGAAGGGCACATTTTTTTTGTTTAAAGGCATGGTGGATCTGCAGTTTTTTTTTTTTTGAAGCCATAGTTGGTGGGACTTGCACTCGCCCACATCTCCCACCCGATAGTAGCCAGTGGGTTTTGAACCCTGGTGGGGATCACCCCAATCCAAAGCCTTACCACTAGACCACCATCACGATGGGCACATTTTAACATACCATTAGGCAATACAATGAAGTCTAATTTATATCCCCGTTATCAATTTACAAGCAACCATTACATGATAACTTGCATGATTCTTATAAACTCCAAAGAATCTCTCTAGTGCAAGGCAAGTTGATAAGGCAGTAGAGCAGACGCCTGGGAAAGTAGGCTCGCTTCAAAGATTGTGGTGGAATCAAGTTGCAAGTTTATTGCGGGGAAGCAACATGTTAGCTTTTAGCACCAATGATAGCATCTGATCCCAATTACGCAAGGAGAATTCATTTGCAACTCATGCAAGTTTGCTGTTGGAAAGCAATGTGTTAGCGTTGTGTGGTAGCAACCACTTTTAATCTCAGTTGGGGGGAGGAGGGGAGAGTTGGATGTATTCATTCGAAACACGTAGTTACATTGGGAGGGTAGAGACGTACTGCGAATCGAATCACGCTAGGTGAGGCGGCGAAGGGCGAGATACGAAGGCAGGGGAAGAAGATGAAGATGAAGAGAAAGAGAGCGAAAGGTTACGCATGAAAGAAAGATGCTAAAGGATGGAAGAGTAAATATGTACGTCGAACATATGCATGTGGAGCAAAAGAGTCCACGATACTCTTGTAATACAGGTTGCTTTAAGGTATGCAAAAGGCCAAATATACTAAGGTACCACCTTGGGAATCATGGGATGGATATATTTAGCCATGGAAGCCATTAAATGCTTTGAGCTGGATTGCATGGCAGATTTGATCGCCAAAAATTAGGTCATTCACTTTGTCCCGAATCAAGGCGACCAATCTGCTGAACAAAAATTCAGGCAGAAAGCTTTTACCTAACTCCACCTTTTATGTTTCGTCTAGATCATAAGGAACACCATTCTGCATCTGTAAATTTTGTTTTCTCTTTTTGATTCTGTTAGCTGGCCAGATTCTACTATCAACAAACGGCACTTGGGAGCAAAATCTCAACTGCGGCTTCCTTCTGTGACCTAAGATAGGCAATAATTCTACCCACGGCAGTGGCAATTAGTTCAAAATTAAAAAAAATCAAACTTGGCTTCAAATCTGAGATGCCATCAAAGCTTCAAATCTGAGATGCCATCAAAGGATTGGTGTTCAGTTAGTTGACACTCCCATAATTGTGCCAGTGGAATCTCAGCCTTAATTTAGCTGAAGAAAACACATTGTTTAGCTCAGGAATTAACCACCCAATTCATTGCTTTGAGATCCAATCAAGGAACCCATGACCCAGTTGCTCATTTGGTCATAAAACCCAGGTGAGTCCAGATTAGACGAACCATACACCTTCCCTCTTGCCAATCCATTCACCTAAATCAGGCCCAAATTGCCAAGCATTCAAGTTGATTCAACCGTGTTTTGCTTACCATTTTTATCCGCTGTGTTCTGAACTTCAGCAGTTGAGCAGAGAAAGATTTGAGTCTTACGGTTTTCTTTAGTCTTACAATTCAGACGTACCAATGATAAGGCTGAAGACACCGCTTGCCTGTCCGTTCAGAATCTGTCAGAAAGCCTTCAGCAAAGTGTAGCAGCAAAATCTTTGCACTTTAACTGTGAGATTCTAGCTTAAGGTGGCAGGATGAAGATCTCGGACATGGAAAACGGAACGCCTGTTGAGAACTTCAAACATCAAGATGATGAGGATGCAGAGAGCGCGGAAATTATCCTCCCCCCTACTGTAGATGAAGACGGCCATGTCAAACGAACTGGTATTTCATCTTTCCTTTAAAAAACTCTATCTATCTATCTATCTATCTATCTATCTATCTATCTATCTATCTATCTATATGGATGCTAGCTCTGTCGCTAACTACTTGTTTTTCATGCCAATTCTTGAATAAGCTTGCTTCTTTGTTCTTAAAACACATTTGGGTTGTCTTCTTTTGTTGAATTCCTTACAATATATTGTTCATAGGTCCACAATGCATAACTTTGTCACCTTGAAGAATTCTTTGCATACTTCTTCCATGAAAAGCAAACATGAAGTGTTTATTTATGATGAAAAGTCTGTTACATAATCTGCGTGCGATTTGGATCATAGTATAACTTTAATCATAATTGCATTTGCACTTCGCAGGGAACTTATGGACTGCATCAGCCCATGTCATCACCGCAGTAATTGGCTCTGGAGTTCTGTCACTAGCATGGAGCATGGCTCAACTAGGATGGATTGCAGGACCAATAGTTCTTGCAGCCTTTGCATTTGTGACATATTACACTTCAGTTCTACTTGCAGACTGCTACAGGTCACCTGATCCTGTAACAGGAAAGCGCAACTATACATATATGGATGCAGTTAGAGCAAATTTAGGTCTATACTCCCTTTCTATCCTAAAAGTCCTTCAGTCTGATCAGTTTTGTTGTATCTAAACTTTTATTTCCGTGCAATTTGTTCAGGCGGTTCAAAAATCTTCCTATGTGGTCTTGTGCAGTACACAAATCTTGTGGGAACTTCAATTGGCTACACAATAACAGCATCAATAAGCATGGTGTAAGATGTTATCTTTAAATAACCCGCCTTCTAAGTTAAATATACGACGTCGTCGTGAAGCTAAGTGTATATCCTCTTTGTGATTAAATAGAGCCATCAGAAGATCAGACTGTTTCCATGAGCATGGAGATGATGCAGCATGTCATGTTTCAAACAACATCTACATGGCCATCTTTGGAGTCGTGCAGATTCTTCTGTCACAGATTCCTGACTTCAACAGAATCTGGTGGTTATCAATCGTCGCTGCGATAATGTCCTTCTCATACTCTTTCATTGGACTTGCCTTATCCATAGCTAGGAGTGCAGGTGATCAAAAAGTTCCATCCCATTATGAAGAATTTCTTTACATGTATTCTGATTCCTTCCTTTTTTTGTCTTGTTTAGAAGGAGGACATTCAAGAGGGACTATTGGAGGAACAAGCACTGCTGATGGACTTACAGAAGCCAAAAAACTATGGCAGGTCTTTCAAGCGCTCGGAAATGTAGCATTTGCCTATTCATTTGCCATGATCCTCATTGAAATTCAAGTAAGAAGAACAATCTTCTGCATAGATATTTTATAGTATGGCCAAATTAAGCAGTTCTGATAGTAGGCTCATCTTCTCACAGGATACACTGAAGGCTCCACCACCAGAAAACAAGACAATGAAAAAGGCATCACTTTTGGGAGTACTCACAACAACAGCGTTTTATATGTCTGTTGGATGTTTTGGATATTTAGCATTTGGAAATAATGCTCCAGGAAATCTGCTAACAGGATTTGGGTTCTACAATCCCTACTGGCTTGTAGATTTTGCAAATGCATGCATTGTGGTCCATCTTGTGGGTGCATATCAGGTAAATCAGAAAAACCCAATACAGAGTCTCTAACACAATTTTACTTACCCTAAAATTTGATGCAATTCTGCCTATTGTCTGCAGGTATACTGCCAACCAATATTTGCATTTGTGGAAGAATACAGCATAAGAAAATGGCCCAAGAGCCATATCCTTCACATAGAACATGATGTTAGAATTCCTTACATAAGGCCTTTCAAGATCACAGCATTCAGACTTATATTCAGGACAATTTTTGTAATAACTACAACAGTGGTGTCTATGCTGCTACCATTTTTCAACGATGTGCTAGGGTTATTGGGGGCCTTGGCATTCTGGCCACTTACAGTGTATTTTCCTGTGACGATGCATATTTCTCAAGCTCGAATATCAAAATGGACAGCCAAGTGGACCGGACTTCAGATCCTTAATGTTGGTTGCCTTATCGTCTCCATAGCTGCTGCTCTAGGATCGGTGGAGGGCATCATCCTTTCGCTCAAAAATTACACCCCGTTCAAGACGCATTACTAACGAAGAATTTTATTGTATAAGATCAAACACATGCCTTTTCATTCTTGTATTATGATTCAGTATTACATTCTTGTTTGGAAATGATAATGAATAACTTATTCAAGTACGCTTGTTTGTTGTGTCTAATACATCATTTTACATCTTGATCTATAAGATACTATAGCCTAGCGTCCCATATTGTTATAATTTAGCAATATTCAACAATCCAATGTGTGGGTCATTATCATCAAACGCTTAATGGTGTCACCCCATTACTCACGTGTATAGTGCATTGAAGGGGAAACGAAAATGCAATAAGCATGCATTTGTTGTGATGAGAAAATTACAAGAGGCACGAGAGGACTGCAACTAGACATGATCGAATACCTCTTTGCTTGTAGCCAGCTACCACCCGCTACCACCCACTGGCACATAAGGCTTAACCCACCAAGCATGAGGGCCAACTTGATACAAGAGCCACCACTAACTAGGCACCATGGTAGACTCTAACATTGGCACGACCACATGGAAGTATGATAAATAGCATAAGGCCACTATTGACTTAAGATTAACATAGGATTTAAATAAGAGAGTAAAGCCAAATGATGCAAGGCTCTCATAAATGGAGTAGCACAAGTTTTTATAACATAGCAATAACAAAAGTGAGCAAGAGAGAAATCAAATGAAATGTCTTTTTGGGTTGCCCCTATGGGCAAGCCCTCGGTTATGTGGGAAGTTGGAATATCCCAAGTATATGCTAGAATATACCCGAATATTCGACATGACTACCCGAAACTTATTGTAGGTGTCAGTTTGCCTGTCACGATTGTTGGTGGAAGAGCCCTGTGGCAACTCTTGAAACCTACGAATTGGCATTGATTCTTGAGCATTTGGGTCTGCGAATTGTCTCATCTTTGTGAGAGTAGGGTTTTATGCTGCTAGTTGGGGGTCATATTTTGATTCTAAAATATTCAAGTCTTTTGTAGATTATCTTTTGAACATCGTGGCTTTGGCGTCCTTTGCGCATTTGCACTTTCTCAAATATGTGCCTCTATTTCAGTCTGCTTAGAATTGTGTCTTCAGTTCAGATTTCTTAGATGATGGTTTATTGGAATACGGTTGCCTATGTCCACTAGCAGCACTCCATGCTTACAGAGTGGAAAAGGCAGCCATCTAGCACGTTTGAATTACCCATTTGATTGTTAGGACCTTTTGATAACTTGGGAATAAGCCTTGTACAAGGTTCTCAAAGGTGCTTCTCAAAGGTGCTTTATCTCAAATGCGAAGGTATTTTCTAAGATTGCTGATTTCAAATCTCATGCATTATTTCTCCATGTTTTTCTCCTGTATCTTTATATATACGAAAAGGGATTTAGAGTATATGTGATCAACTTTCATTATGGACCATTGATGCAGATGAAGTGTCCAGATTGGGATATATAGCTGGTTGATTTTATTTATTTTTTTAAACATAGGAGTAAGTGGGCATTTTGAGTCCTTGATTTTGTTATTCTTATTTTAATCATTAGATCTTCGGTTTTGCTTGATACGATGCAAGGAGCAGGTCTTTCCTCATTTTTGTTTCTTCTGGCTATGGCGAAATGGTATAATTATCAGAGCGGCACTGGTTATGCAAGGCTTTACCCAATTCCGCTTATAGATTCACAAGTTAGAAGAGCTTTTTATTTTGCAGATTCTACAAGGGTTGGCTATGGCCAAATCGTGTTTCCCCGTTCTCCTATTGTTGGCTTTCTTCCTTCGATTATCATTTTGCCGCCTCTGCTTTAGTTGTAGTTGCCTCCATCCATGCTATTCAGCCTTCTTCGGATATAAGCATTCCCAAAATCTCTCGGAAAATGGAGATGGTAGATTACCATTAAAAGGAACATTTTGCATCTAGCACCATACATGGGAAGGGCCATGAAATAAAGATTAATGCTACGCAGCATCTTGGCAAGGTCCATAAACAATAGCTGCATATTACATGAGCTGATGGACACGGTGAATGTTTGGGGTCCGCTTTGAGTAGCAATACTTTTCAGTGTGATCTGCATTATATGTTAATTGCAGTTATTATAGAGAGATAAAGAGAGAGAGAGAGAGAGAGAGAGAGAGAGAGAGAGAGAGAGAGAGAGAGAGAGAGAGAGAGAGAGAGAGAGAAGAGAGAGAGAAATGAAATGAAATCTATTATTCCGCCTTGAGACCACCGTGTCTATGAGACGCTTACAAGTTACATTCAAAATTATAAAACAAGTCATCCAAAGTCGTCTTACGAGAGTAACACACCGGGCTCCTCTATCTCAATCTCTCGCACTTTCCGATTTTTCAAACAAGCATCTCTATGTTTAAGAATGTCAACAATATATCCCCCAATGGATGCCCCTGGGTACCGAAAGAACTCCTCAAGGGAGGTAGCACTGATCCCATGTATGACTCTTAAGTCTGAATAAGCACGGCAACAAAGTAAGATATGAGCCTCATCCTCCACCACACCGTCACTACACAAGTTACAATGTCTAAGATCATGAGCGATGTCCGCCCATCTCCCTACCTCCACACCAAGATGGTGCGAGAGAGAGAGAGAGAGAGAGAGAGAGAGAGAGAGAGAGAGAGAGAGAGAGAGAGAGAGAGAGAGAGAGAGAGAGAGAGAGAGAGAGAGAGAGAGAGAGAGAGAGAGAGAGAGAGAATGAAATGAAATGAAATGTTATTACGTCTGCGGAGACCTCATAGGTCTATAAGACGATAAAAGTGCAATTCCATAATTTCTTCTGAGAAATCCTCATGTAGGACTTCCTCAGCTCTCTCCTCATAATCATCAATGTTATCAATATCAAAAGACATATTTCTCTCTACATATGTTTCTCTACATTTTAAAATATCAATAATGAAAGCACCCACTACATTTGCATCTAAAGCAAATAACTAGAATAGATTCTCTACTTTGACGCCGTATTGAGCCCTCAGTAGCTCGTATGCAGGGCATATAGTGACGCTCATCCTCTAACTCTGCACCTCCACAAACCTTGCAGGTTCTGCATTCTCTGGGTAAGTTACTCCAGCGCCCAGCTTCCACGCCCAGCCTATGTGAGCTGAGACGAAGCCGGCTGATAGCATGCCTCTTACCTATAGATATGTTCTCCTGTAGATGCTTAGCCTGCATTAGATTAGAATTCATATTCAATCTATACAAACACATCTTGGTTGGTGGATTCTGCCATAATTTATCTATTACCTTCTTTTTCACCCATTGTCTGATATCACCATCATACGATAGTGCAGCTTCCAATGCAATGTCCCATCTTCTTAGCCAAGACACTGTGTCAGCAAACCATCCCCGCTCAAGACTAGACATCATGGCATTATATGGAATCCGAGCATCTGTTTGTTTTTTCAACTTTCTCACATATCGGATACACCTGACCATTGCTTCACCTTCCATCGGCATCAAGCCACATTCAGCTAACAGCATGGGAAATGGAGTTTGCATTTTAGCTCCTATCTCCTGTCTCAAAAACTTTTTCAATACTTGTTCTATATCCTCCCATAATCCTTTAGGCAGACTTGGTCCCCATACTTCACAGCCATAAAGCACTACAGTCTGCACTAACACAAAGAAAAGCTTAATTTTCATTTCCCAAGACCACAAATGAATTCGTCTGCTTATGCTTTGCATATTATACAAGGCTTTAAGCCCACCTTCGATCCTCTGTGCTATGCATGTGTTCCATCTATGGTTTCGGTGGATTTCCAGCCCAAGGTATTTATAGGATTCACAAGTCTGAATTTCAGCCCCATTAAACTTAAAGCATGTCTGCCTAAGAATCCCAACTGCCATAACCTTTGTTTTCTCAAGGTTCACCTGCATATCGGTATGATCACAAAAGGAAGCTAATGCATCTATGTGTTTCTGCATTTGTTCAGGAGTACGCGCAAAAATGACCACATCATCAGCATACATTAGCAATCTTACCACATAATCATGCAAAACCGTACCATCTCCTCCATTCTCAGTAAGCCATTCGTCCAGACTATCGATGAATAGTCTGAACAGCGTAGGAGATAAAGGGCATCCCTGTTTAACTCCGATATTACTTAAGATTGTCTCAGGAGCATCTAATGAAAAGGGAAATGATAACTGCACAAGAACTTTTTCATATAATGTTCTTACCGCTTCCCTAAGATCAACAGGTATCTGTAATTTCTCCATCCGTCTCCATAATTTATCTCTGGATATCTTATGAAATGCCTTTTTAAAATCTACAAAAAGAATGTAAACTGGCTTCTTCTTACCCTTAACCGAATCCATGATCGCCTTCAATGTAACAAGGTGATCTGTTGTGGATCTATGAGCACGGAATCCTGCCTGAGTTTCAGATCTGATATGTTTCTCTTCCGCCATTGGCTTAGTTTCTTCTCTATAATAGTGGCAAATAATTTAGAGAATAAGCTACTAATCATCAAGGTACGATAATTATTGGCTATTGTAGGGTCACCACCTTTCCAAAGAGGTACAATCCTGTTAGTCTGCCATGAGAGCGGAAAGCCTTGTTTAAGCACCAAGTTGAGTAATTTCGCCACTCCTACATATAGTTCTTTGCTTGCCCATTTCAGCAATTCAGCCCCAAGATCCTGTATGTCTCTCGCCTTACCATTTGATAATCTTTTGATTCCATCCTCAACGTCCTCCATAGTTATGGACAGATCTGATTTGCCCCTTATATCTTCACCTACGCCTGCTACATGATACAAATTATGTACATGTTGCCATAGCTCCTGCGCAGTAATGGCTACATCATTTGCTTTTTCCTTTTTCATCCTATTCCAGAATTTTTTTGGCTCTTTGAGGTATTCTTGGACGAGCTGCTCTTGTCTCTTAAAGAGATATGCACGTTTCTTCTTCCTTATTAATTTTACTAACTCTCCTTTTGCCCTTAGAAAACTCTTTTTCAATTCTTTACAGTCCCCATCATACCATGCATTGCATTTTAATCCCTTAATAATGCGTTGTGGGACAAAACATCTGCTGGCAGATTCCACTAACATCGAGGCAATGGCATCAGATAAGGTAGGAGCATCATCAGGCCAACACATGTTTGCAATAGCATGCTCAGTATCCTTTCTAAAGTGTTCGGCCTGTTTGTAATCATATCTTATTCTCGGCATGTGCTTTGTATGTGTTGCTTTATGTGCTAAAGCTGGTAGAACCAGGAGTATTGGGACATGATCAGATTCAATCCCATCATCCATAACAATAAAATCCTAGATATATTGAGCTGTATCTTCTCCACATATAAGGTAGTCCACCACACTTCGTTGTCTACATGTGAAGCCTCCTGATCTCGGGTATCTGCTTATGCCATTCATGATGCGCATATTAGCACTACTACATAAATTCAATAGTTGCCTACCTGTTTTGGTCAGAATTGGATCTGCTGATGTGCGTCTCCAGCCACTTCTTCAGCCTCAAGCCACAGATGGTCTTCAGCATCAATATAAACCGTAGCTTGTTTATGTTTTGTACGTGCATTAAAGTCTCATGTTATGATAACCTGGCCCTTTTCTTGATATACCATGATATCCTGCTCCAAATTATAGAATGGGTTATCACCTGAAGCATCCGGCGCAGCTGCATAAGCCTGCTTATGGTGCGGCGCAGAATAGCAGACTGCCATATATGTGATGTTCATTCCTCTAATGATCTCTATCCACATGTATTGGTTATTTATGTCCTTTCTTACCCCTTTGACAATATGCGCATACTCTTCCCGAATATAGAAAGCTACTCCACCATTGCCACAATCACCCTGTGTAAATCTTACATTCTTAACTGAGTAAATGTTTTTAAAATTTTCAATTTCTGGCAGTCCAAACAGATCGTGCTCTTTAGTTTCTACAAAGCAAATCATGTCTACTTCACATAAAATATCTTCCATACTGATAATCTTATCTACTGTAAGTGTGTTAATATTCCATATACCTATCCTAAAGGTCTCCTACACTTCCTATGTTTCAATCACAGCTTTCCCCTTTCTCCATGTGACTTTCTTATTATTGGCTCTAGCTTCCTTCATTTTCTCTAATTCCTGTTTCTTTTCCATCATTTGTTCGTTTGTCAGATCTTCATTGATCCAAATGAACTGGTCTTTCAATTTGAATCTGTTCCTGAGTACAGAAAAACGAGCATCTCTAGTCTGGAACCGAACCACAACGTGTCTTGTCCCTATCTCTTTCTTTCCTACCCAAAAAGCATCAAGCACATTCGTATCCATTATCTCCAATTTCTCCTCAAATAATTTAGTCACTGCTTCTTTTGTATTTTCATTTTCTTGTTCTGGCATACCCACAATCCTGAGATTCAGTGCCCGTTGCTTCCTTTATTGTCCTTCAATATATTCCTGTAATTCTGTTTTCACTGCCATGATCTCGGAGGTATCCTGGTAACTTTGTATCTTCAGTATGTCTTCTTTTACCTCCTCCATTTCTGATTTAATATCCTCTTTCACTTCTTTCATTTCAGCTGCTCTTACTGCAGCTAATTCTTCTTTCAATTCCTTTATGGCCAGAGCATTTTCCTGTTTAATCTCTTCTAATGCTGATTGAAAATCATTAGCTAAAGAACTCCGTAACTCTTTAATCATGTCTTGCATCACCGAGCTCATGAATTCCTTCACAAATTCTCTCTTGAAGTCCATCAGCATATTCTTCATGTTATCCGCCATGGCAGCCAGCAACTCCTTCTGAAAATCTTTGTTCTGTTGGATAGAGCAGGATATGATTTCGTTTTGTGTTATGGCAGCCCTGGCAGCACTATCGGCAGCACTAGCAGCACCATTTGAATAGTAGCAGTAGCAGCAGTTTCGGCCTGCAGAGAGTCGACCACCTCCATTTCGGTATGCATAGAGTCGGCATGCACATCGACATCTGAGTCTGACCCTGATTCCGATGTTGCCCCTTTAGTTTTTTTGGATGCCACACCAACGAGAGTGACCTCGGATGTGGTCCCCTTTGCTTTGTTTTTGTCGATTGTCGCACTTGGAAGACTTTTGCCCTTGTTGCCCTTTTTTCCCCCAGAGAGAGAGAGAGAGAGAGAGAGAGAGAGAGAGAGAGAGAGAGAGAGAGAGAGAGAGAGAGAGAGAGAGAGAGAGAGAGAGAGAGAGAGAGAGAGAGAGAGAGAGAGAGAGAGAGAGAGAGAGAGAGAGAGAGAGAGAGAAATGAAATGAAATGAAATGAAATTTTATTTTCGTCTACGAGACCGACAGGCCTATGAGACATTACAAAATACATTCAAAGTTGTAAAACAGATCATCCAGTGCGTCTTCTGAGAATAACACACTGGGCTCTTCTATCTCTACCTCTTCTATCTTTTGTTTTTTCAAACATTCATCCCTTAGGTTGAGGATATCAACAATGCACTCCCCTATAACTGATCCTGGATACCGGAAAAACCCATCCAAAGAGACAGCATCAATCCCATGTTTGGCTCTTACCTCAGAATAAGCGTGACACCGAAGTAGGACATGGGCCTCATCCTCCACCACTCCTTCAGTACAGACCTTGCAGTGCCTAAGATTATGTGCAATATCCGCCCATCTTCCGATCTCCTCACTGAGTCTGCGTGAACTTAGCCGTATTCTAGCAATTGTTTGTCTATGTTTCACTGATATCTGTTCCGCAAGATAGTGTGGTGTCTGCATTGCAGGATTTATCTGGGTCCTATAGTATTCTTTCTTTACCGCTGGTACGCTCCACGACTTGTCGAGGAAGCTCTTTCGAACCCACCCCTCAATATCTTCTTTGTGCATCTGTAATTCCTGGATGTTCATCCCCCACCTCGTAAGCCACCTGCCAATATCTGCATACCAACCCTTCTCTCTGGTTTCCTCCATAGCAAGTCTCGGTAGGCTATTGCTTGGCATACCATATTTGACTTTACATACATAGCGCAAAAGTCTACACATTGCTTCGGCTTCTAAGGACATCATTCCACACTCCACAAGCATCATGTCGTATGGCGTTTGCATCTTCGTCCCTAGCTCAGTGTGAAAGAATTTTTTTTGTATCTTTTTCACCTTTCTCCAACTATCATTGGCAAGGCCCGGCCCCCACACTTCGCAACCATAAAGCAGTACCGTCTGAACAAGGACTTTATAGAGCATGCGTTTCATCTCAAAGTTCCAAATGTCAGCGTTCACACACTTCCTCTGCATAGCATAGAGAGCTTTTAGTCCAGCATTTACTCTGTGTTCAACTGCTTGATTCCAATTAGGGCTCTTGTCTACAATCAGCCCCAAGTATTTATAATTCTCCACAACTTCCACTTGTTTACCCTTAAAGGAGACATGGACATGGTCTGTTTTGTTCGCCCCAAAGACCACAACTTTGGTCTTATCCAGATTTACCTGCATGCCTTTAGCGTTACAGAAATTTTCAAGCACATCTAAGTGTCTTTGAAGCCCTTGTATGCTTCGCGATAGTAGCACCACATCATCCGCATACAACAAAAGCATAAGTATATACCCATGCAAAGGCGTACCATCTCCTCCATGTGCCCTTATCCAACTTTCAAGCTGGTCTATAAAAAGGCCAAACAGGGTGGGTGACAGAGGACACCCCTGCTTCACTCCCATGTTACTTTCCACCACTTCACTACACATCTCTACAAAGGGGGATGATAACTGTACAAGAACCTTCTCATAAAGAATGTTTACTGCATGTCTGAGTTCCTTTGGGATATCCAAGTCCACCAACCTTTGCCATAAATTTTGCCTGTTTACCATGTCAAAAGCCTTGCTAAAATCCACAAAAACCGAGAGAGAGAGTCTAGGCCCGACCGTGGGGGTCTGCCCCTAGGTGCTCTCCAGAAGCGACAAGTGCTACGCTGAGAAATTGCAGAGGCCACCAGCCACAAAGATATAGAAGAGAAGAGTCGAATATGTAGCATAATAACAGGGGATTTTGTTTGTGTTTTTGTACACTTTTCACTAAGGTTTTCCTATGATTTCGTGATGTATTCAAATGGATGTACTAATGCGTACATCTAGAGTGCACCATTTCTGAGCCATTGATTTTAGCCTTTTTTTTTCAATGGTCAACAACCAATGGCTCACAACAAAAGCCCTTTTTTTGTGCGTGTGGTGCATAATGGGCACATGAAGGGCCATTGATTTTAGCCTTTTTTTCCAATGGTCAACAACCAATGGCTCACAACAAAAGCCTTCTTTTTGTGTGTGTGGTGCATAATGGGCGCATGAAGGGCTTGAAGGGCGCATGTAGTGCAGTTTCCCCGCCGGCAACACATTTCTTATCATAACTTTTGATCCAGAGCTCTGTTTGAGATGATTTTTATTGCGTTGGAAAGCTCTCTCCGATCTTTTTGATAGTTGATCCAGAGCTCTGTTTGAGATGATTTTTATTGCGTTGGAAAGCTCTCTCCGATCTTTTTGATAGTGTATGATATGGATATGTTTAGTTAAGTTATCTACGCTAAAACAGCAATTTTTCGGCCGGGTTTGGTAGGCTTTCACATCCTACCAGCAGATTAATACAGGATTGCGCTATTGGATATTGTTTTATGTTCATTCCGAATGAAGCTTGCAAAAAATTACCATGCATTTTTAGATTTTGAGACAGTTATTAAGCAAATTCCAAGACTTCTAGATCCTTGTGCTAACAAGCAGAAAAGTTTCCCACTTTGGTTTCTCACCACAAGAATCCATGGAGGCCAAAGGCTGCTGTTAAATTCCAGTTGAAAAATGTTTGTGTATGGGTGTTGCAAACTTTATGACTTTCAGAATAATGGGATCAATCTGCTCTATCTTTATGGTAACTTTTACTTATGTTCTATTTGTTTTATTGTGATCAAATTCAAAAGCTACAGATGATGAAAGCCTCAAATGAATTCTAGTTTTTTTCTGGTTTGAATTCTAAAATTTTTGTCACACCGGGAAAGAGGGGGGAGGTTTGACGTTCCTAAGGCCCCGACGGGGCCAAAAAAATTTTTTGGAACACAAACCATTAGCATCCAACATATAAAAATTAAATCCCCCAACACATAACAACCAACACATAACAACCATTGACATTAACAACCAACATATAACTACCATTGACATTAATTAACACAACCATTGGGTCCAACACATTTAAATTAAAATCCCCCTTAAACCCCCTTTGGTTTGGGTCACGGGGGGTGACATAGGGCAGTGAGAGCTGTTGGATAGGCATATTCACCCCTTATTCCTTAATCTACACCGTACGTAAAGTTCCTCATTTGTGGGGTATGCAAGTACAAAGTTTGCTATACTGTATAACAAGATTCGCAAAATACTATAAGATTTCAAGCGGAATACTATATGGACAACCCTCACTAGGTGGAACGAGAAGAAATCAACAGATGTTAAGACGAGCCGACACCAAGTGACTAGACTCAGAGGAGGGAGGGAGGGAAACTTTAGAACCAACAGAATTCAACTCGGAGGAAATGCCGATGAGGAATGCTAGCAGGCAATATGGATATATAGTAGACAGAGCCAAAGAAAGCCTGCGCCATAGAAGGCTCAGGCTATAGATAGATCTGACGCTCTGTTAGTTAGCTTGAGACCCTTGAAATATTGCCTTAGATCAACAACTTCTTAATGATTTGAGACTTAGAAAACCATTGAAAATAAGATCATAATTATATTCAAGTGAAACCTTATTTCCAATCTCGAGTTACTGTAGCAATGAACTATTGAACCAAATGAACAGTAAACATGGACTTATGCACTCTCAATTTCTCCTTTATTTGCCTCCTTTACAACTGATCCGTCTGAATAATGATTATCTACAGGGTTATTTACAGGGTGCAGCAACGGCGATTCGGAGCCGGTTTAGCTTGATCTTAACGTATATAGACTGTCAACTTTCCTTCCTTATTTTCGGCCATCACCTCTTGCAAATATTTCGATCAACTTATGTTTATCCCTTTTATAATAAGTTAACCTTTAGGGCTTTAAAATATAAGTCCCATTTAAACGCAACCATTAACCTTCATATTCGAGCTCAACCATGGTGCCCTTTAAACCTTTTTAAGACCTTAGCTATGATCCTTGTCTTGTAATTGCACTTGTGTGAGCACTTGATAATGAACTGAGCAATTATTCTGCATGATGTTCTTGTCCTTTCTCTTTAACAGTCTCACAGGTTTCAGGAATATTTGATGACTCATGATCATATTTTAACATGCCTCCTTCATCATATATTCCTGCACATTCAAACTGTCTCTGAAATATGTGAACTTCCTTTCAACCAAAGCTTTTGTAAAAATGTCTGCAACCTGATCATTGGTGTTTATGTTCATTTCAATATATTCCTTAGCTACCAAATCTCTGATGAAATGCATATTCAGCTCAATATGCTTGGTTCTCTCGTGCTGTACTGGATTTTTAATAATGGCTATGCAACTTTGGCTGTCAGTCAGAATTATTGTTGGCTTAATTTGAGTACACATCATTTCTTCAAGCAATCTCCTAAGCCAAATTACTTCTTTAGCCACGAAAGATGCTGCAGCATATTCAGCCTCTGCAGATGACATGGCTACGGCATTTTGCTTTTTGCATTTCCAGCTGATAACTCCTCCTCCAAAATAAATTGCAAACCCTGAAGTAGATCTTCTTGCACTTAGATCACCTCCCCAGTCTGCATCACTGTATGCATGTAAAGTTAGATCTTCAGAGTTAAACATAATACCATGATGTTTTGTTCCTTTGAGATATTTTAAGACCCTCTTGGATGCTAACCAATGAATTTGGCTAGGATTATGATTCCTCCTACTTAGAATATTCACAATGTAGGCAATATCTGGTCTGGTATTATTTGCAAGGTACAGAAGACAACCAACCAGTGATCTATAAGGGACTTTTTCCATTTCTCCTTTCTCATATTCTGATAATGCAACCTCAGCAGTCAATTGATGCCCTGGCACAACAGGGTTTTTGCAATGTTTGCTTCATATAGGTTAAACCTTTTGAGCATATTATCAATATGCCTACTTTGCTTCAGCTTCAATTCCTTCTTTTGCCTATCCCTTTCAACTTCAATTCTCAAGAATTGTTTAAGTTCTCCCAAGTCTGACATTTGATATCTATGCTTTAGCAAATTTTTACAATGATTCAAGCAATCAATACTACTGGCAGCCATGATGCAATCATCGATATATAAAGCTATTATGCAATAAGCATTGGCAAACTGAAATTTGTACATGTTTCCATAATTTTTGAATTTTTCAAACGCTTGCTCCCTTAAAAAATTATCAATACAGAGATACCATTCTCTTCGTGACTGTTTCAGCCCATAAACTGCCCTGTTCAATTTCCAGACCTTATTGTTTCCAACTTCAAATCCTGGAGCTTGCCTCATAAATATGTCTTCTTCTAGTTTAGCATTCAAGAAGGCAGCTTTCACATCCATGTGATGTAATTCCAAGTTTAAAGCATTAGATAAACTCACCAAAATCCTTAAGCTGGTAAGCTTCACAATGGGAGAATATGTCTCATCATAGTCAATGCCCTCTTTTTGTGTAAACCCTTGTGCTACAAGTCTTGCCTTGAATTTTTTACTTCCATCTGCATTGACTTTTACCTTAAACAGCCATTTGCTTCCAATTACATTATGATTAGCAGGATAATCCACTATATCATAGGTCTGAGTTTGTTTGAAGTATTCCAGCTCTTTCATTGCAGCTACCCATTTGTCTTTGTCTCCACACACTAGAGCATCTTCAAATCTCTGAGAGGTTTCCACATCTTCCATTATTGCCAAGATCTGATCATTTACATGACATAAATGTTCCAATCTTTTGCTTTTTCCAGCTTCAGTTCTTCCATATTCATTGCTGTCTATTCATTCTTGTGAAGTAGAAAATGGAGGGCGCTAATGGAGGGCGCTTAGGGTTTCAGCCCTGCTCTTTTGCTCATAACTCGGGATTCCGGTGTCAGATTCAGGTGTTCTTGGGCTCGTTGGAAAGCTTATCGAACGAGCTTTCCGTCGGTGTATGATTTGTATGGTGTTTCCTCTGTTTTAGTCGACGGAATCCACCTGACAGTCCCGGCCCTCTTTTGGCGGCGCTAGGGTTTGGCTGCAGTTTTCTTTTGGCCATAACTTCTGGATCTGGTGGCAGTTTTGGGTGAGTTTGGGCTTGTTGGAAAGCTCTTTGAGCACTCCATCCAATGGTGTTTAAGCTTTTCAGAGATTGGCATGTTGGGAAAGACGGTTCAGCTCTGAAACTTCGGCCTCTGAAACTTTGCACACGAACGAACGAACGGCTTTCAGATAAGTTTTCTGTTTCATTTTGAATCAAGGCAATGACCAATTCTGTTAGCTTGGGGTAGCATATATTTTGATTTCAAGACATTGCATTTAGTAAAGACATTTTCTGGCATGTTAGTTACTCTAATTTGCTCTCTACTTTTCTCTGGCTTTGAGATTTCTTTAGCTCTTAAGTTTATAAGAGAGATCAAATATTTCTAGTTTATATTCAGACACAAATTAGGGAATACAGCAGAGGCTAGGGGCTGCATAGGCAAGGCAAATGCATTTGAGTAAAAGGTGGACGGAATAAGTTACGGACGAGAGGCTCAGCCCTCTGCCGGTACACACCAGGATAGCGAGGGCTGGACCCACCAACTGGTAATCGGACCACTATAAACTCCCGCCATAGAATAACAGCCAGCATGAAAAGACAGCATGAAAAGACACAATGCATATGTATATAAGTGTGGTATTTGTAGTCAAAAAGGAGACTGGGATATGCTACGGACTGAGGGGTCTAACCCCCGCCGTAGGCCAGGATAGCGAGGGCACGACCCTCCAACTGGTTCCTGGATCACCAAAATGACTGAAGGAGAGCCTAAAGACTTTAATAAATAATAGCTTACAAGTGCTCTTACATCAAGTGCTTGAGGATGTGTTGCAGATTATGTGAAGACATCTATAGAATAATCAAAAACCATGTTTGGGACTCTACAAGAAGTTTTGCCAACTGCAGAATGTCCAACAAAGTGGAACAGGGAATAGCACAATCAATTATGCTGCAGGCCTTCAAAAAACTCGAAGATGAGGACTTTCATCTAATCAGGTTTTTTCATTTGAATTGAATAGCTAGTAACACACAAAACAAGGGAAGGGTGATACCACTATCTGCACAATCTGGATGATTGATCTTTTATTTCTTTTATCATCATTAGGTATAAATATAGATTGGTCATGTAAGCTATGAAATTGGGCCGGTTTCTTTGCACAATGCATCAGTTCTATCAACATAGTATATGCATGCTATGTATGAAATTAGGAAGTTTCTTTAGACGCTTTACACTAATATAAATCTGGACTATTAGGCAGTGACTACATAAGTTGGGGATTGTGTTAACATAGTGTAGTTAAAATATTTCAAGATGGTTTATAAACACGGACCTTTGGACACGTGATGTTATGTTGATAGTAATTACTACATATTCATAGCTCCAGATTGGAGCTCTAATCAGTACTAATCAGTTTAGTTTAGAGTTTTTGCAGCCTAACAATAATGGCGTGGGAAAAATCCAAAATCCGAATGACGGAAAAACGGATCTCGATAATATCACGTGCATCAGTGAGCCCATTACTATTAAGGTTTTTCCTCGAAAACCCTTCGGGGCGGGGTTTTTTAATCCTGATAGTAATCGGCGTCACTAATGTAGTCCAGGCCAGTGCGACTCTGTTGCCGCTGGACACCACTATTGGGCACCAAGACTATGCAGAACAATTGTAAAAAAGGAAAGGGACTAAGTGTCGGGTCAGTGAGGGGCCTCCGACCGACCACCAGGATAGAGCGGGTACAACCCACCGGCTGGTGTTCTATTTCCACATTCGAGTTCTGGTGCGCCAAAAACTTAGGGTTCATAATCTGACCCACTACTAAAGGTGGGACAGTGGAATCCACAATGTGTACAGCTCAAAGTTGTTGATAGCGAAGCATCACTGCACGGCCACGAAGCCAAAGTAAAGTGGGATGCTGGTAATAATAGAAAAAAGTCAGCCTTCAGAAAAGGCTACATCATAACAGCGTGATGTGCTAGTAGCGCCCTTTCAGGGAGCTCGCCCATGCTACACAAGTCCAGGGGCCTCGCGGCACAAGCGACATTAATGTATTCTATTCTATTCTATTCTATTCTATTCTATTCTATTCTATTCTATTCTATTCTATTCTATTCTATTCTATTCTATTCTGGCCTCCTCAATTAATTTTTCTGTTTGGGTCTTTCTTCTTTTGGTGACTTGCTCACTTGGCACACTGTCCTCTTTCTCATATTCAGTGAATGACTCTTGATTTGCTGTATTTTCTTGTCTCATGCTGTCATCATCTGTGACCTGCTCATCACTGCCACATCATTGGAATCGAGATCTACATCAAATGTTACCTTTTTGGTACCCTGTGACACATTCACATCTTCTTCTTTTTTTTTTTTAGTCTATCCTTGTAAAGAGTCTCCTCACCAAAAATTACATCGCTACTAATGATAATCTGCTTTGTGCTTGGTACAAAAAGTCTGTACCCCTTTGATTCACTATCATACCCTACAAGGTATCCTATTTCAGATTTGCTATCCAATTTCTTTCTTAACTCTGATGGAATATGTGAGTATGCTAAGCACCCATAGGCCCTGAGCCAACTAAAATCTATTTTTCCTTTTGAATTTGACCAGAGAAGTTGAGGCACATTACCTTTTAAAGCAGCAGATGGTAATTTGTTTTGTATTAGAATAGTTGTTTTGAGTGCTTCCTCCCAGAGATAGTTTGGCAAGCCACTGTGTTTAATCATAGCTCTTACTGCATCCATTATGGTTCTATTCTTCCTCTCTGCTACTCCATTCTGCTGAGGACTGTACCTGCATGTAAGTTGCCTTTTGATCCCGTTAGCAATGCAAAAAAGTTTGAATTTGGTAGACAAATATTCCCCTCCTCGATCTGACCTTATACACTTCACTTTTAGGCTTGTTTCTCTCTCAACCTCTGATACATAATGTTTGAAAGCAATCAAAGCCTGAGATTTTCTTTCAAGACAATTACATCTACACATCCTACTATAATCATCTATGAATGTGATAAAGTATCTCTTGTTAGATCTCCCCTTCACATTTAGAGGACCACACAAATCCGTGTGGACCAATTCCAAAGCTTGACTTCTCTGCTTTTAGTCTTCTTGAAAGGTAGCCTATTTAGTTTTCCCAACATACATCCTTCACACATGAATTTTTCTGTTTGCAAGTTTTTACAATCAATCCATCCTTGCTTTGCCAATACTTTGAGATTATTGCGGTTTGTATGTCCAAGCCTATTGTGCCATAATTCAGTTTCAGACATACCAACAGAATTCACACTATTATAGCAATGATTTTCCATTTGAAACAAGTTGCCACATCTTCTTGCAAAAAACTTCAATTCATTGTCAAGATAAATTCTACATCCTTTTGAGTCAAAGTTGACTCTATATCCTAAGTCAACAAGCTGACTTATAGAAATTAAATTCTTGACTATGCAAGGTACACACAAAACATTCTCAATGTCTACTATCTTCCCTTCTAAATCCAGCAACTGCAGCAGGCCTTTTCCTTCTATTTGCAATAAATCTCCACTTCCAACTTGAATATTCTTTGAACTTGCTTTGGAAACATTCTTGAGCAGTGTAGATGATTGCACTACTGATCTTTCAGCTCCACTATCAACTACAAGAGCATCAGGGTTTTTGTTAGACTCTATTTCCTTATCCATAATAGATAATGCAAGTTTTACCTCATTTTCATCTTCAACCTCTGATTTTTCTTCATCATTATGTTATCGAGCAATATGTACTCCAGCTGATCTTTTGCCTCCTCTTCCCCTGTTTATATTTCTTCCACCTCCAATCTCCTTTCCCTTGCCTCTGCCTTGACCATATTCCTTTGGTGTTGCACAATTAGATGCAATGTGACCTTTGCCTCCACAATGATAACAAATCAATTCATTCTTTAGCTTAGGGCAATCTCCTTTAAAATGGCTAGGTTCATGACAATGGAAACAATTTCCCTTTGCTTGTCTAGCTTTATTGGCTGTATATAAAATCTCACTTGCATGGCCTTCTTCTTGTGCAATTTTCCTCTGCTCAAATTCTGTCCTAAGAACATTTTCAGCATCCTCCCTGTTTTTGCTCATGTTTCTAATAAATAAAGCTAGATTTTGATTTTCACTGATTGCTCTAGATATTTGCAACACTTGACTTCTTTCTTATACAAGTACTCCTGCTCCTGCTAGATCTGCTATTATATTATCAAATTTATTGAAAAATTCAGATACATCTCCATCTTCTTGAAGTTTAAGGCCTCTCAACTCATTTTCAAGAAGGTATATTTGGGAAGATGTTTTCTGCTCATAATGCAATAGAAGAAAAGTCCACATTTCCTTAGGAGATTTATTTCTAAGTTTGAGTCTGATTGTTGGACTCACCTTGCACGTTATAATTCCTTGAGCTTCCTTTAATTTGGCATTCATTGATCTTCCTGCTGCTCCTAGACCAGATGTCTCTCTTGTGTTTGTTTCTCCAGATCCTTCACCTGCATTATTAGTGCGAGCATTGACAGACATCTCAGATACAGACCTCATCTGTGCACTTCTGACAATCCCCATGCTTTCAACACCTCCTTTAGGATCAACAAGATCCCACAGGTCTTCAACTTCCAACACATGCTTAATGGAGTCCTTCCATATCTGGAATTCAGGACCTCCCTGATATACCTCTACTGTGGCAAGCAAACTTGCTCCAAACCGACTGGACATTGCAACAACCTTGTTCTGCAATAACCTGGCTCTGATACCAATTGTTAGTTAGCTTGAGACCCTTGAAATATTGCCTTAGATCAACAAGTTTTTAATGATTTGAGACTTAGAAAACCATTGAAAATAAGATCATAATTATATTCAAGTGAAACCTTATTTCCAATCTCGAGTTACTGTAGCAATGAACTATTGAACCAAATGAACAGTAAACATGGACTTATGCACTCTCAATTTCTCCTTTATTTGCCACAACTGATCCGACTTGCATTTCAACCGTCTGAATAATGATTATCTACAGGGTTATTTACAGGGTGCAGCAACGGCCGATCCAGAATCGGTTTAGCTGATCTTAACGTATATAGACTGTCAACTTTCCTTCCTTATTTTCGGCCATCACCTCTTGCAAATATTTCGATCAACTTATGTTTATCCCTTTTATAATAAGTTAACCTTTAGAACTTAAAATATAAGTCCCATTTAAAGGCAACCATTAACCTTCATATTCGAGCTCAACCATGGTGCCCTTTAAACCTTTTTAAGACCTTAGCTATGAAGAACTGCTCTTGTCTTGTAATTGCACTTGTGTGAGCACTTGATAATGAACTGAGCAATTATTCTGCATGATGTTCTTGTCCTTTCTCTTCCACAGTTCCACAGGTCTTCATATTTTAACACGCTCAAAATGGCGTGACGCCAAAACAGGCGTCCTTTTCCCCAGAATGATGGTTCTCTTCTATATAAGAAGAGAACCATGGCATTCTAGGGAAAGGTCCTTTGCAAAGAAATAACATCCGACACAAAGAGAAACCTATCTCCTCCAATCACAGACTGAGAGTGCGAGAAAAAACAAGTAAGATCACTGAAAATCCATAGAAATATGCAGACTACCCTAGGACCGAGATAAATGGATAAAGAATAAAGCAGACGTTGTGGAGCAAAGGAGCAACAGAACAATAGTGCAATTAAGGCAAGAAGGAGAAGACAAGAATGATGGTTCTCTTCTATATAAGAAGAGAACCATGGCAATCTTTTGCGCATTACTCTTCTTAAAAACCTCAGCAAGGAAATTGTTCTACAATTAAAGTTACTATAATGTTTTGTTCAAATTCTGGTTCTGTTTTCAAATGAGGTACCATTGGGGGACCACATATATTATACAATGGAAACACAGTAATAGCCCAAAGAAAGTTTTTCCAGGCCGCTTGAGAAACCCCCCACTGAAATTGTATCCAAAGTCCGATGGCAGACCAATATAATGCCAGCCAATAGAAGAAGGGCGATGCAGCAAAAGCAATCGTAAGCCCGCAAGACCTTAAAGATTTCTTAGCCCAGATGAACAGGCAACTGGAGGCCAAGATCTAAAGCATGGACACACTTAACATACTGGCGAAGATGGCCAATTGTAACAAGACAGTCATATCTAACATGGAAACCAGGGTGCAAGGGGTCGAGAGAACAAGTGAGGAGATGCAACGGATGATAGACGAAATCGAAGAGGAGAAGACCAAGATCATGCAGAGGTTAGTTGATTTAGAAAAGAAAAATGTTGAGTTAGATGCATGGGAATCCTTTGATAGAATAAAGCCACACATCATGAAATTCGAGGAGAAGAATAGTATTAAAGACGTTTGTGGGTATAACCTATCATACCTTGCATATGAGCCACTACTTTTGGGTCCCAGCATTTTAGAATCTCCACAATCCGCTTCGATGAAGGGTTGGACTCTAGTTTCATTGAAAGTCTGGAGAGGTCGAAAGATGCAAATGACATCTTAGGCCCTTTTTCCATGGCAACAAAGTTTAAAATGAAACGCACTTATTTGCTGCAAACGCACTTCAAAAGGAATCTTTGAAAGATTCCCTAAAATTCCCTTAAAAAATGCCCTTTTCTTGGTATATTTGTGACAAGTGTGACAATTTGAATATTTTAGGCACCATTTTTGGAGGGGAATTTGAACTCAGCTTTCATTCAAAATTGTTTGGTACCATTTTTTGGCCTCCTAGTTTGGTTTGAGAAATAGTAATATTTTTAAGGACAAAACAAAATAGACATTGAAAAAAAAAAAACAACAAGCTAAGAGTGCCCAAAAACGATATTTAGTTCAAAGTTTATGAATTCACTACAAAATTATGAACAAAATTGCAAAAATGCAACACATTTTGATATTGCCTCAATGAAGCAAATATTGTCACCTTAAAGTATGCCTCACCACACGCGAGTTGAAGTTGAAGATGCTTGCGCTTTGCTTTATACACTTGCTCTTATTTGCTCCTCCAGACTTGCTATAGACTTACGATATCTTGCGATGGCGACGTATGTATCCAATCTGGACTTTTTTAAACTTTGTAATTTATTTGTTCTCTGTAGTCCTTAGTTTCTTCCAAATAAATTTCAAGATGGTATAAATTTATACCTCAATAGATAGTAATATATGGACATAGTATGCTAGAGAGTTTGCACGGTATAAATTTATACCGCAAGAAGACTTGAGCGGTATAGATTTATACAACAAAAGAACTCGAGCGGTATAAATTTATACAGCAAAAGGACTCGAGCGGTATAAATTTATACCGCAAGAGGACCCAAGCGGTATAAATTTATACCGCAAGAGGACCCAAGCGGTATAAATTTATACCGCAAGAGTTTTCTCGGTATAAATTTATACCAAAGATATCTGATATATATATGTTCTTATGTTTGTCCTCCTAAATCTGACCGTTGATCCGAGATCCTACGGCTCACGTGGCTTTGGGACGTATCCTACGGCCCAGATGGCTTGGGAGTTTGTGTATAGACTATATGTAAGCGATCCCACGGTCGGGTTGATTTGATCCCCGATCGCCGATTCGAGATCCTACGGCCCACATTACTTTGGGACACATCCTATGGTGCACATGGCTTTGGGAATTATATGTAATCGATCCTATGTCCAAGTTGTTCTTGATCTTGATCGTCGATCTAGGATCCTACGGCTCATGTTGCTTTAGATTTTTGCCACATGGCACGATCTCGGCCCTTGATCGGGCCTAAGATCCTACGGCCCACGTTGAATGCTCATCCTTTAAGGAAAGGCTTTTAAAATTTTTATGTTGTGTGGGGGATTTGAACCCTGGTTATTGACCCCCCAGCCCCCCATTCTAACCACTAGACCAAGCATTAATTCTATGAATAATTTATGTTTCAAATGTACTTAAGGGTAACAATCCAGTTAAGATAAAATGGAGTATAACATTCTAACTAGTTCAAAAGAGTTCTAGAATGTTCTGGAAGGCTCTAGAAAGTTCTAGAATCTTCTAGAAAGTTCCAAAATATTCTAGAAAATTCTAGAACATAATCTGGAGGGAATCTATGAAAATTCTTCCAGAAAGTTTCAAATTGTTCTAATAGGTTCTAGAATGTTCGAGAATGTAGGAATCCATGGGAAGGTAAGAGAATCTAGGGAAATACTTCCAGAAAGTTCTAGGATATTTTAAAAGTCTCAGAATGTTCCAGAAAGTCTTAGAATGTTCCAGAAAGCCTTAGAATGTTCTAAAAAGTTCTAGAATGTAAAGGAATCCAGGAGAATCTAACAGAATCTAAGAAAATCTCATAAAATGTGAGAGAATCTAGGAAAATATTTACAAGCCTAAGGGAATCTCTTAAAATCTAGGGGATCTAAGGGAATCTTCATAAAATCTAAGGCAATCTAGGAAAATGTTGATGAAATCTTAGAGTATCTAAGGGAATCTTTATAGAATCTCTTTGAATCTCATATAATGTAAGGGAACCTAAGGCAATCTCATAAAATCTAAAGGGATCTAAGGGAATCTAAGGGGATCGTCATAGAATCTTGGAGAATCTACGGAAATCTAATGGAATCTAGAGGGAATCTTATAAAATTTAGAGGAATCTCCACGAAACCTCCAAGAGAACCTTGGTAGAATCTTAGAGAATCTATGAATTTAGAGTATTCTCAAGACATTCTTTTAGAATGTAGGGCACGACAAGAACTTGCAGCATAGGAACATGCTAAAACTCGAACATGCACCGTAGGACGCATTAAATTTCTTGTATATATATGTATATTATCTAAATATATAATATACAAGAATTTAATACGTCCTACAGTGCATGTTCCTACGGAGCAAGTTCCAATTTTAGCATGTTTAGAAGGTTCTATGTTCTAGAACCCCCACCCAAAAACCAGAATGCTTATTCTCATCTGGATAGCTTCTTTATATACTGAACCCCCACCCAAAAACTAGAATGCTTATTCTCATCTGGATAGCTTCTTTATATACTGAAAAAGAGGCTATTTTTTGCATCTATGCATGTGGGATATATGTGCAAACCCTAAATTCTAGAATAGTTTTTTCTAGAATAAGGTTCAAATTTCGTAACTTTTTTTTACTTTTTACAAAATTTTACAACTTTTTTTTATTGTTCTAGAAGATTCTATATTCTAGAATAGGTTCTTGTACAATAAGGTTCAAATTTCGTAACTTTTTTTTTTTACCTTTTACAAAATTTTACAACTTCTTTTTTATTGTTCTAGAAGGTTCTATGTTCCAGAACCCCTCCTGAACTTTCCAGTACATTCCATAATTTTTGGAACATCCTAGATCTTCCTAGAGCATTTTAGAACTCCAATCTAGAATTTTCTAGCCAAAACCGTAATGCTTATTCCCATCCTGGATGGCCTCTTTATATACCAAAAAGGCTCTTTTTTGCATCTATGCATGTGGGATATATGTGCAAACCCTAAATTCTAGAACCATCCTAGATATTCTAGAATTATTAGGGTTGGAGGTAACCTTAACAAGAAAAAAGCACACCTATATTCCTGAATGGAAGTGTGGAAAGTTGGTTAAGGGTTCCCCAAACCCCCTTGTGGGGTGAAGGGGTCGAGGGTTCAATTCCCCCTAACGCAAAAAAAATTTTGGGTAAAAGTTGGGAGATCCCAAACAAATGGATTTATAACGAGATGGGCCACCCGAGGGCAGCCAGAAGCTTCTAGAAGCCACCAGATCCGACGGACGAGATTGCAAGGGAGCAAACCGACGGCCAAGATCTGAGGGGGGTGAATATAAAGAAGCTTCCGGAAGCCACTCCTAATAATTATATATATATACTGATATATAACATATATATTTACATATATATATCCGAAAAAAAAAGAAGTCTTGCGGTATAAATCTATACCGAGAGACTTCCTGCGGTATAAATTTATACCGTTTTTTTTTTTATATATACAAATATGTGAACGTATATATATTAAATATATATATATATTGAGATGTATATATATATATATACAAGAATTTAATACGTCCTACAGTGCATGTTCCTACGGAGCAAGTTCCAATTTTAGCATGTTTAGAAGGTTCTATGTTCTAGAACCCCCACCCAAAAACCAGAATGCTTATTCTCATCTGGATAGCTTCTTTATATACTGAACCCCCACCCAAAAACTAGAATGCTTATTCTCATCTGGATAGCTTCTTTATATACTGAAAAAGAGGCTATTTTTTGCATCTATGCATGTGGGATATATGTGCAAACCCTAAATTCTAGAATAGTTTTTTCTAGAATAAGGTTCAAATTTCGTAACTTTTTTTTACTTTTTACAAAATTTTACAACTTTTTTTTATTGTTCTAGAAGATTCTATATTCTAGAATAGGTTCTTGTACAATAAGGTTCAAATTTCAGAACTTTTTTTTTTTTTTTTTTACCTTTTACAAAATTTTTTACAACTTTTTTTTATTGTTCTAGAAGGTTCTATGTTCCAGAACCCCCCCGAACTTTCCAAAGACATTCCATAATTTTTGGAACATCCTAGATCTTCCTAGAGCATTTTAGAACTCCAATCTAGAATTTTCTAGCCAAAAACGTAATGCTTATTCCCATCCGGATGGCCTCTTTATATACTTGAAAAAGGCTCTTTTTTTGCATCTATGCATGTGGGATATATGTAAAACCTAAATTCTAGAACCATCCTAGATATTCTAGAATTATTAGGGTTCGAGGTAACCTTAACAAGAAAAAAGCACACCTATATTCCTGAATGGAAGTGTGGAAAGTTGGTTAAGGGGTTCCCCCCAAACCCCCCTTGTGGGGGTGAAGGGGTCAGGGGTTCAATTCCCCCCTAACGCAAAAAAATTTTGGGTAAAAGTTGGGAGATCCCCAAACAAATGGACGGTCGAGATGGGCCACCAGAGGGCCGCCAGGAAGCTTCTAGAAGCCACCAGATCCGACGGACGAGATTGCAAGGGAGCAAACCGACGGCCAAGATCTGAGGGGGGTGAATATAAAGAAGCTTCCGGAAGCCACTCCTAATAATTATAAGAATTTAATACGTCCTACGGTGCATGTTCCTACGGAGCAAGTTCCAATTTTAGCATGTTTAGAAGGTTCTATGTTCTAGAACCCCCACCCAAAACCGTAATGCTTATTCTCATCCTGGATAGCTTCTTTATATAATGAACCCCCACCCAAAAAACCGTAATGCTTATTCTCATCTAGATAGCTTCTTTATATACTGAAAAAGAGGCTATTTTTTGCATCTATGCATGTGGGATATATGTGCAAACCCTAAATTCTAGAATAGTTTTTTCTAGAATAAGGTTCAAATTTCGTAACTTTTTTTTACTTTTTACAAAATTTTACAACTTTTTTTTATTGTTCTAGAAGGTTCTATATTCTAGAATAGGTTCTTGTACAATAAGGTTCAAATTTCGTAACTTTTTTTTTTACTTTTTACAAAATTTTACAACTTCTTTTTTATTGTTCTAGAAGGTTCTATGTTCCGAAACCCCCCAACTTTCCAAAGACATTCCATAATTTTTGGAACATCCTAGATCTTCCTAGAGCATTCTAGAACTCCAATCTAGAATTTTCTAGCCAAAAACTAGAATGCTTATTCCCATCTGGATGGCCTCTTTATATACTGAAAAAAGGCTCTTTTTTGCATCTATGCATGTGGGATATATGTGCAAACCCTAAATTCTAGAACCATCCTAGATATTCTAGAATTATTAGGGTTGGAGGTAACCTTAACAAGAAAAAAGCACACTTATATTCCTGAATGGAAGTGTGGAAAGTTGGTTAAGGGGTTCCCCCCAAACCCCCCTTGTGGGGGTGAAGGGGTCAGGGGTTCAATTCCCTCCTAACGCAAAAAAATTTTGGGTAAAAGTTGGGAGATCCCCAAACAAATGGACGGTCGAGATGGGCCACCAGAGGGCCGCCAGGAAGCTTCTAGAAGCCACCAGATCCGACGGACGAGATTGCAAGGGAGCAAACCGACGGCCAAGATCTGAGGGGGGTGAATATAAAGAAGCTTCCGGAAGCCACTCCTAATAATTATATATATATACTGATATATATATACATAAAATATATAGTCCAGGAGTATAAGTTTATATCGTGCAAAATCTTGTGGGGTCTTTCTTGCTCCCAAAGGTTTTTGCAACTTAATACTGTTGAAATAACACACTTAAGGGATAATTTTATGCAGTTTTCTTAGTTTTTTAGTTCAAAAAGTTCTAAAATAGTTCTAAATTCTCTGACCTTGTAATGCAATGTTAGAGCATAAATTAGTCGAATCCCGTTGTTATTTTTACTTTTTTCTCTACACACATGCTAACTTCACTTTAGGGAAACTCAAAAACGCTACTAAAGGCAAAGGACCCCAAAATGTTATGGAGACACATGTGTTCAACGAGAAGGAAACTAATGAGTTTGTCCATAGGGGTGCGAGGAGTAGCAACCCCAAAAAAAAGTTTACCTATTTCTTTGCAAAAAGCAGAAAAAAAGCAAGATAGACAAATACTTCTGCGGAGAAATGTGCGGCAAAGGACGCCCAATCGCTTTCTGATGATGGAATTGTGCTTTTAGAAGACTCTCAACATTGACAAGGAGGAGACTATCTTCTCAACATCACTATATTGTGGATTGGTATTGTGCAAGCCCAAAGACATGATAAATACATCTCAAGAACAACAAAAAGGCCATTAATCACGAGCTTCACTACTTCAACTTCGTTTCGCCGGTATAAATTTATACGACATCGTCAGTTGGAACTTCAACTAACTGCATGATTTCATGGATGTATTACCATTTGTAATACCATATGATGCAAAAACAATAATTTTTCATTCAAGCAGTTTGTTCAACTGTCTCCCAATGTCTTTTAAGGTCAATTAGGATGTTTAGCCAAAATGGTTGTGAAATAACAAATTTTTTGTCTTCTATAACAGCCAATATAAATGTTCTAAGGGATAAGATACAAAAGCGTCTAATTTTATCATATGAGTTTGCCCCATAATAAATCTTTGGCTTTCGTAGTGGTCCTTTTCCCCTCTAAAATGAGATATTTTTCTTTGTTGTTCTTCTCCTTAATGTTAAGTCTTCCTAAAATGTCTGTTTTCATAAGCAGTTTTATAAATCTTTAGACACAAGATAGTAAAAGAGTCATTTTTAGGGGTATTTTAGAATTTTGTAAACTTTTAGAAGGAATCTTTCAAACGCACTTCTTAAATAAGTGCGTTTCATTTTAAACCTTGTTTGGCAAGCTTGTCCTAATTTTTTTAGAGTTTCATTGGTCCACCTAAGAAAATAAGACTCGGCGGCTTTTCCACGGATACTTTTGTGACATGTTGCAATTGCATTCCGTACAGTTTTGATGTCGCATTTTCTTCCGGGGGAAACCTCCCGCCACATTTTGCGACTGCAAAATGCAGCCAATGAGATTCTTGTGTTGCGATTTTGGGAGAATGAGCGCTCTCTCACTGCGCCTCGGGATCCGCGCATCTCCTAGCCCTGATGGATGAGGCTTTGCTCGAAGCTGTTCTCCAAGGGCTGGGTTTTGTCATCCCCCCCAGGGCCATGAGAGCACCCTTCAAAACATTGAAGATCTGATCAGTTTAGCTGTTAGGAATCAGTCTAGAATAGGTTTTTGTAGAGCAGATTTTGATTTCTTCAACAAGTTTTTTCTCTGCATCCTTTGTTTCGACAGAGTTGGTTCCCTCAGGGTTGCTACTCATAATTCACAGCCTTACTTAGCCCTGGGCAACAACTTTGAAAGGAATCTCTTTCTTTTAGGGGTTCCCACAGAATTCGGGATTGATCCTCTCTATCACTGGGCAAATTTCTTTGATCTCCAGCCTGCAGAAGTTTTCGATGACCTTGGAATTGTGGTGTGGAGGTTCGAGGTGGCGAATTAGTCCTCTTTGTTCTTGATTTCCTGTGCTCTTGGTTCCCCCCATTCTTTCCTTTTTCTTTATCCTCTAGTTTTTTCCCTTTTCTTGGAATTGTTGCTTCTTTGATGATTGATGGGACCCTCTCCCCCTGACTAGATCCTCGCAGGTCGTCCAGGGTACGAGCAGCCCTCTTTCATTATCTAGGCAGCTTTCCCCCCTCTCTTTCCAATCATTCTTTCTCCCCTTTCCTTTGTCCTTTACCCCATCTTCGGATCTTTCGCTCCTTTCCTATTCTTTCCCCTCTTTTTGCTTCCCTTTACTCACTTTTTCTTCTTTCTCTGTTCCGTTCTCCCCTAGAATCTCTGTGCCACCATGAGAACTAAGGCATCGACGAGCAAACCGGTTACGGGAGGGTCCTCCTCATCAACAAGGATCTCGTATGAATACAAAGACACTGACCCAATTTTGATCATTCAAAGTTGGGACCAAATCTTTGTCCTAGATGACAAAAAAGATCAATCGTGGATAAAAATGAAAGAGCTCAAAGCTGCTTTCGATATAATCAGGGAACAGCAAGAATCAGCGGCGGATTGTATGGGAGTTCAGAAGGAAGGACAAATCTTGGTATGCAAACTTGAAATGCAGAGATTGGAAAACCAGTATAAGGAAGGCAAAGCCAATGATCGGGACCTGGCATGGCAAATGCTTGAGAAGATACGAGAGATGGACAACCTTTATATCAACTCATAAGAGTCAAAAGCGGGGCATTCAAAAGAAGATTGCTGCAACAAGAACCAGATCTTCGGAGATCCATGACGAGAGATACTTGAAGCAAAGAAAAACTGGTTGAAGAACTCGAGGATCTTGGGTGGAAATCCAAAGCCTCTTTTTACAGGGTGAAAATTTGGGAGGAAGCAGGATGACCATGTAATTGAAGATTTCGAAAGGAATCAAGAAAAGGCTTCCCTCTTTTGCCCCTGATACTCTTCTGAAGGAAGTTGAAATGGATTATAAAACTTACCAACTCCCGCTCAAAGTTCCCACCAAATGTGAGATTGCTGACAGTAATGGATACTTCCATCCGATTTGACCAAGCGGGAATGAATGCCAAAACCGCATCAAAGATCAAGGAGCGTAACATGGACAAAAACAAGACAAAGGTTTCCAACTCCAAGCAAACTTTGAAGTTTTCAGTCCCCATCATGGGAAAATACGACAAAATCAATGGTATCTCTTACAAGAATGCTTTACTCAATTCTTTAAATTCTGTTAGTGATGCTAATGACTTTGTTGAAAAGAAGATTTTAAAAAGAAGAGGAAATTCGGACTGGGTAATATTGTGGATCATACAAAAACACCCGGATATATAAATCATGGAATTCTTGTCCACTTCCCTCGAGTCGTCCTTCCACTAGCAATGTTAAATATTGGATTACCAAGACTCATTAGTTCCTATATTATCTATCCTTAAAATTTGGACAAACAAGACCTATCAGATTATTTGTAGAGAAGAGAAGAATGTTCCCATGATTCTTACCAGAAAAATCACCCACATCTCAGGTTTCCCAGTTTATATAATGAAATGGGACCCTCTCTACATTCCAGGAGACTTCTCCACGATAGCTACCACCACCTGGATTTCTTGTTTGAATCTCCCTATGGGCACTTGACTGCTCTCTCACCTTAGTGCTATAGCCAAAGATCAGGGGAAATTATCCATGTCTCAATCCCCAAACCAGTTTCCCTAAATGCGATTCAAAAGAAAATTTATTCTAATTGGGAAGATTGTATCCCCTGCAAAATTCCTAAAAGGGGGTTTTTTGATCTCAAAGTTTCCTACTCCAAAATGCCTCTGGCTAAAAGTTCTCACCCTAGAGAGCATCATAAAGAAGTTAAGATCCAGAAGCAGGAGGGAACACATCATAAACAGGAGGAAACTCATCAGGTTAAGCAAGTTTGGGTGCCCAAGGCAAAGAATATGGAAGACAATTGTATTAGCAAAGCCGCCGTAACACCATCTCACAACAGGGATATCGTGGAAGACAAAGTCGAGTATAATATCGATTCTCAAGATAAGTATTTTCCAGATAAAGGTATTATATTCCAATTCCCCTCAAAAGTGGTAATTAGAGTTGATCCCATTAATATGACTATCTCAACCATGGATCTTGGTATCTCAACCTTAGACTTTGACAAATTTGGCAAATATGAGGAAACCAGGAAGGAAGACTCAGAAGATGACTTTGACTTTCGGAGTCAATAGCAAGACCTCCACCTGGAAGATCCTACACAGTCTACAATCAGTACAATGAAGGAAGAGGGGTAAGAAAAACTTCAAAGAATATTCTTTGGGACCCCCAAGAAGATCATCAAGAAAGATCCTCCCCCCCTCCAATGGATATAAGTCTTAAAGGTATAACTTGGAATATCCAAGGCATCAATTCGAATATCAAAAGAGGTAGATTGAAGGTTTGCCTCTGTTCCATGAATCTGGATTTCATTTTCCTTCAAGAGCACAAGATTTATACTCAAAGCTAACAACACTTCTGCAGGAATTACTATAGCTTGGAGTAACAGGCTTAACTTTGCTGACACTCAGATGGTAAATGATAACAGCAAGAGATGGCAAATTATTCATGGGATGGCTGGTGACAAGAGGATTGCTTTTATCAATGTTTATGCTTATCATCAGCCCCCAGAAAGAGTCGGCCTTTGGGAGGTCATTAAAAGGAGTCTAGAGAGAATTCCTTATGATGAGTGTATTTTAGCAGGAGATTTCAACATGGTCACCCATAGCTATATGAGAAGTACCAATTTTAGGCCCCTGACTGATAATGAATTTGCTAGCTGGAATTCTCTCCTTTACTCTCATCATCTCTCTCTAGCTAGAGTTACCCCCCACTCTTATAGTTGGAGTGACCACAGGGATCAGCCTGTCTGCTGCCTTCATGATAGATTTTATCTCAGTGAGGCCCTCTGGAACAATAGCACTAGGGTCACTAATTTAACCAACTATACTATTTCTGATCATTTTCCTCAGCTCATTAATATTTGTGGAAACACTGCTCAAAGAAAGAGAAATTCTTTTTTTAAACTCAATACTAATCTTCTTGAGCTTGATGATTTTTTGCCTAATCTGTAACAGATTGTGTCTCAAGAGAGAAAACCTAATGGTAACACAGGCTGGATGGATTGGTGGGTGAGGGTGTCCAAAAGAATCAAGAATTGGCTCAAGGTTTGGGGAAAGGAAGTTCATAGAAGTAACACTGCTCATTTACAGGATTGGAGATCCCAGTTGGATGTAGCCCAGGATCAGCACAGAGATGAAATCAAACTTCAAATAGAAAGAGAAAAGATCAGAATTGCCAAAGGCTGGAAAATTAAAGCAAAGGTTAAGGAGCTTAAAGAAGACGAGAGAAGCAATTCGAAATATTTCTTCATCAAAGCCAAGGGCATGGTTAAGAGAAATCACATTTACAGTATTCTTTGGGAAGGCAATAGCATTGACAATGATATGCAGCTCAAGAGTGCTGCCAAAACTCATTTCTCCAGGATTATGGGAACTGAGGAAAATATTAGAAGGGAAGATATCGAGAATTTTGTGTGTATCCAGGAAAAAGTTACTGATCTGATGAATGACAGACTTTCTAGGCCTTTTAGTTATGAGGAAATGCTGAAGGTTCTTCAGGGAATGGAAAATGGTAAAACTCCAGGCCCTGATGGTCTTCCAGCTGAATTCTTCAAGAAATCATGGGATATTCTGGGTATGGATATTGTATCCCTTGCTAATGAATTTTTGATGACTAAGAAGGGGACCGCGGGATCAACACAAGTCCCGATTGCTCTCATCCCAAAGATTGAACTCCCGGTTACATTTTCGATTATAGACCTATTTCCCTAACCAATGTGGTTTATAAGTTAATTACGGTACCATTCTTTTCCGACTCAAGCCCATCCTTGAAGAAGTCATCAGCAACACTCAAAGTGCCTATTTAAGAGGCCGGGATATTCTAGATAATGTTGTTCTTTGCTTCTTTAGGAATCTCTTGGGCCAGGATTCTAACCAATCAATTGGCCTCCTCAAATTGGATATTACAAAGGCCTTTGACACGATGGAGTTGGGCTTTCCTTTGCTGGTCTTTTGCAAAAACTTGGTTTCTCCGATAGTGTCATTTTGGTTTTCAAGCCATTCTTAGCAACTCTAGATCTGCTGTTCTCATTAATGGGGAATGTAGCCCTTTCTTTGACATTAAAAGGGGGGTTAAGCAGGGTTGCCCCCTTGCACCCTTACTCTTCCTAATTGTAATGGAAGGCCTGAATAGCCATTTTAAGAGAGCTAAGGATTTACATCTAATTAAAGGTCTTAGCCTTCCCTCCCAGGAGGCTGGAGAAATCTTAAATGTTCACTTTGCGATGACACTTTTCTCTTTCTTCATTTGGAAGCACACTCCATTCAAAGACACCCAAGCTATTTTAGAAGATTTTGGCAAGTGCTCTGATGCAAAATCAACCCTTGCCAAGACCAAGCTTATTTCAAGGCATCAAGATGAGGATGAGCAAGCAGCTACACATTTGGGTTGTATGTACCTCTCTCCCACTACTAAAACTAAAATTTTAGGCATCCCCTATGCTATTAGAACTAACTAGGAACAGTGCCCAGCGTTGCTGGGCATAAGTTGACTGAGACCCTGTAAATGATACACAATAGCAATGAGAGAATAACCCGAAAGTACTCCATTGTTAACATATTCGATACAATTCTTTCTTTTGCTTTTACTCTTTTCTTTTTCTTTTCCTCGTTTTCACACTTCCCTTTTTTTTTTCCTTTTTTTTTTTATTTTCCTTGCATGCTTCCTTTTCTTTCTTTCTTTTTTTTTTCTTTTTTTCACATCCTTGTTTCCCCTATGTTGCCCTTCCCCCCTTTCCCTTCTTCAAAACCTTTTCCTTTCCGTGGATTCTTTCCTTTTTTCTCTTTTTCCACCTTTCCCTTTTCTTTTCTTTTTCCCTTTTTCCATGCTCTTCTTGGCTTCTTTTTTCCCTTTCTTTCGCCCCTTTTCCTCGTGCCTTTTCCCTTCTCTTTTCCCATTTCGCTATTCCTCTTTTCCCAACCTTTTTTCGTTCCTTTTTTCCCTTCCATTTTCTCCTTTCCCACCCTTTCCTTCCCCTTCCCCCCTCTCTCTATTTTTCCTTTTTCCCTTTCCCTTTTCCACCTACATGACTTTTCTTTCCTTCTCTTTTCTAATTTTCTTGCTCTTTCTTTCCCCTGTCCCCTTTTCCCATGCCTTTTTTCCCTTCCATTTGCATGCTCTTTTCAGCTTCCTTTTACCCTTTGTTCACCTTTCCTCTTCCCCTTTTTCTCGTGCCCTTTCCCCCTCCCCTTTCCCCTATCCCCTCTTCCCCTTTTCCTCTTGCTTTTTTTTTTCCGGGTTCTTTTTCCACTTTCCCCCTCCCTTTTATTTTTTCATTTCCCTTTTCCATTTCCGGTTCCCTTTTTCCCTTCCATTTTCCTCTTTTTTCCCACCCTTTCCCTCTTCCCCTTTTGATGGTGCCCTTTTCCCTTCATTTTTTTCCCTTTCGTTTTTTCTCCCTTTTCCCAAGCCATTTATTCCTTCCCTTTTTCCTTTTCCCTTTTTCCCATGCCTTTTTCCTTCCCTTTTTGCATTCTCTTTTTTTTTCTTTCCTTTTCCTCGGTGCCGTTTTGCCCTTCACATTCTCCCTTTCCTTCTCTTTTTCCTTTTCCCCTTTTTTTCTTTTTCCATGCCTTTCTTTTTCCCCCCTTTTTCCTACTTCCCCTTTTTTCCGTACCCATTTTCCTTCCCTTTTCCTCCTTTTTTCTCTTCCGGAAGTCCCTTTTCTCTTTCCTTTTTATCCTCTCATTTCCTTTTCGATTCGCTTTTCCTTTCCTCACCCTTTCCCTTTTTTTCTCTTTTTCCCGTGCCCTTTTTCCCTTTCCTTTTTAAGCGCCCCTTTTCCCGTTCCTCCTTTTTCTTTTCTCTTTCCCTTTTCCACGTGCCTTTTCCCTTTCCTCTCTTTTCTTTTCCCTTTCTCTTTCCTTTATCCCATTCCCATTTCCTTTTTACTTTCCCATTTCCCCATCATTTTCCTCTTCCTCTTTTTTTCGTGCTCGTTTTCCCTTTCCTCACCTTTTTCCTCTTCCCCTTTTCCCTTTCCCTCTTCCCTTGCCCTTTTTCTTCCTCATATGTTACTTTCCTTTCTTTTCCAATGCTTTCCTTTTTCCCCTTTCCGCACCCTTTCCCTCTTCCTTCTTTTTTCAGCCTTCTTCTTTTCCTCTTCCCTTTCCCCCCTCCTTTTTTCTTTTTTTTAGCTCCCTTCCCTTCTTCCTTCCCTTTTCTCTTTTCCTTCTCCTCTTGTCCTTTTCCCTTCCCTTTTCCCTTTCCCCCCTTACCCTTTCCCTTTCCCAATGTCCTCTCTTTCTTCCCACACCAACCCCCCCACCTTTTTCCCTTTCCCTTTTTCCCATGCCCTTTTCCACCCACCCTACCCTTTTCCTTTTTCACTTTTCCCTTCCTTTCCCTCTTTCCCTTTTCTCGGTGTCCTTTTTTCCCTTCCCTTTCTCCCTTTCTTTTTTTCTCTCTTCCCTACCCTTACTTTTCTCCTTTCCCTCTTTCCCTTTTGTCCATGCCTTTTTGCCCTTCACTTTTCCCCTTTCCTCCTCCCTTTTCCTTTACCCTTTCCTCTTAAGAGATCAAAGCATAGCCAATCGCGGTAGTGGGAAGTTGTGCAATAAATCACGGCCTATGGATGCAATCAAATGATCTAAGCCATACAAATTAGGGTTTGCTTCATGATATACTTACGCTATAACTTTATAATATAAGATGCTTGTGAGCTTTGGGATGACTTACTTGATAAATTCTACAGAAAAGTAGACTCCCTTAGTTCTAAATTTCTTTCTAAAAATGGGAGAGCCATTTTGGCAAATTCGGTCATCTCCTCCTCTCAGGTTTACCAATCTTCCATTACTAGTAACAATGCCCAGCGTTGCTGGGCATAAGTTGGGAGCCTGAAAATGTTTTGGTCGAATGAGAAAATCGTCTAATAATAATCGAATTTTTGTATCCCACCCCAATGTTGTTGGGCATAAGTTGGTTGAAAATGTTTTGGCCAAATGAGAAAAACGTATAATAATAATCCAGTTTTGTATCCAACCCCATACTGGGATTTAAGAAATTGAGGGCGACTTAATATCTCCTCTCCCTCCCTCCCTCCCTCCCTTCGCTCATATTACCTAGATCCAAATCAATAAGCATAACATTGATTTGATGCTTGATGCTCTTTGAGATGCCTTCATTGATGTGTTTCTTTTCTTTTCCTTGCTTGATCCTCTAGGGATAGATATGTTGTCTTAAGTTGCATTGACACCTATTATAAGATGCATCGCCCTTACTTGATGCTCTAGAAATAGCTCATCTTAAAGTTGTAGATGTGGTGAAATGCATCTCCATTGATATAACTAAAAACAAAACATTTACAGCGTTTAAACTTGAGTTCATGTGCGTGCAACATGTGCACAATATTTGATATTAAATATTCTTTCATAAACCTTGAACAGATTTCTTGCACATTAACTTATAGGTATACTTGACTCCTATAGGTATTTATTAACCTATAGGTATTATAAATAACTTGAATCGCGATGTGCATTACGATGGATGGCTTGGTTAAATAAGAAGTTGCATTACTGAAGATTTACTAATGATGATCTGGAATATTGTCGTAGTTGCAACATCTATATGTGATATGTATTGCTTCTCCTACATAATGCATGTTAATGATGCAACATTGAAGCTATAATTTTGTGCAATACCTTAAAACAACACTTTTATCTTTGCATTATATTTAGGCAATGCTTTTGGGGCAAGTACTTTATCTCGATGGTCCTATTCGCAACGCTATATTTTATCTCCCAATTGAAGAAGAAGCACACTATGCATTTGAGTTGTTGTTCCGGGTTTTCTTTTATCTTCTTTAAGTATGCTATTTTGTTTTTTTCCGTATTCACGATTGTGAATTTATATATGGTACATGCCAATTGGGACTGGAGTTCGTCACCTTCCATTTGTGTTACACGTGTTTAATGGGAGCTATTCCAACAATGGGCATTGGCCTTTAACAATTGTCTTGGATCTAGGTCGGCACTACATTGTCAATACCTTGGGCACAATCATAATAGCCAAATTTGTAGAAAACTTTAAGTTTGCAAGGTCGGAATTCTAATGCACATCATTACCCATGGGTATGTTGCTCAAGTGTTGGTGATGTACTGCTACAATATTGCAATGCCTTGCTATTCGTTGCAAGTCTTTTCCTATTGTTTACAAAGTCGCGGCACCACAAATTGCGGGACCCCCAAACATAGGGCGCGGATACCTATTCTATATATGCAAAATGCATGGATAAATGGCGATATTGTAGGCATGCGTTGCGAATGACCAAGGAGATTTTCAAGTGAAACAAAAAAAAATAGAGATGATCTTTTTCCATGTTGGTTTTACTGAGTCCAAAGCTTGAACATGTAGCTCAAATACACCTCTTTACAACTCGATATGACCTCAAGGCCAGAGTAAATAGTTTTATAATGCCATAGGCATTAACGGATTGTCTACATTCATTGAAGCAAACATAGATCCCTTCCGTTACTGTTTGCATGTTGTTTAAATTTGTTCAATCGCAATAACGCGATCCTTGATACAACGATATCGACCAAATTCCTGTTCAAGTAGCGACTTACAAATCCAACTTCCAAAGAATCACAGATAGGATAAAGCCACGTTTCGATTACCAAGGATTTGTACAGTTCAAGATTGTTTTTGTGATTATACAAAATTTGAGATTTACCTTGAAAACTTTCAAGAGTAGTTTTGAAAATATTATATCTTATTTGAGCTAGTAAGTAAACTCATAGCTTCACCGGTAGGAACCCCTCGCATAAAAATCACAAACTCTGTCCATACTTTGTCTAAAATGGTCTTCCGTCCATTAGTCTTTCTAACATTTCAAATTATGATAGTTTCAGAAATAAAAAGTCTGTCTAGAAAAATTCATTTACACGTGGGCATCATTGGCTTAATCGGTGAAGGTGATTCGAACATTTTGTGCAAAGAATTGTGTAAATAAAGACATGGAGGTCCTTGACCCGCAGTAGCGTCTCGCCATTCAATTAAAAGCCATACATATTAACCCAACTACTGGTAAGTTCCAACATGCGATCACGGAAGCGAAGATCCTAAGTTGGCCCCTAGTAAGCGGATGCTATGAATCATTCATGGGACATCCATGCATTACATGAATGCGGATAAAGGATTAGTTTCCAAACACTAAGGATAGAGGGCCGCATTCTACATACATTTATGTCATGATACATGATTAGGTTAGAATCTGAACAAAGAATCCGCGGATATTGTTGGCTGAAAAAGAGATGTCGGAGATCAAACTCTAGCTCCATCAAACTATGAAATGAAGTGCTAATTTTTACATGGGAAACAACACCTACCTTGCAAGAATAGAGTTTGCCGTGATTTCATAACTCCACTTCGAAAAAAAGGAGGCCAAACTTCAGGAATTATATACGACCCTCCGAGGATTTGGTGAAAGAATCTCAATATGACAAAGATTTCCACATGAGAAATCTTCCACTTATACCATCCATGTCAAACGGATTTCCAAGTAGAAGCTGCAATAATAATGTTGCGGGAGAAAGGATTCACTCCACGACACGGAATGACCACGAGTTTAGCATTTGCTCATGCTTCTCTCTAATCGAAATGCATGGGCCATTCTTTGTGGCAAACTATGACGAAAATCCCTTTATAAAACTCCTCTAGAAACCTCTCTCAGTACATTATGGTGTCCTCCGGCATCAATATCTTAGACTAAAACGAAGAGTAAGTCTTCTAATCCATTTCTTTGTAGCAGCGTCCTAAAAGCTAAAAAAAAGGAACAAATACGATGATCTGGAATGGATGGAGAAGCGAGCTCGATAGTTGCCATGGCTGCACCATAGCTCTAACCCTATAGAGCTAACCCTATATGGCTGGGCTCTAATTTTGTATGGATGGAAAAGCCGAAGCTCTAACCCTATAGAGCCAGAAACGGAAGAGCTAAGAAAAACCTAAGAAAATCGTGGAAACAACCGACCGTTCGATCTAGACAAAATAATGTAGACCGTCAGATTTAGGGCGTGGTCCATTACTTGCAGTAAAACATTATAATATAAGATGATGGCCCCTAAGAAGGTTCTGACTAAAATGCAAGGGATTATTGGTAGATTCATTGCAGGAGGGACAAGCAGGAGGTGCTGGATTCCTATCTCTATGGAAGTATGTTGCAAGCACAAAATGTTGGGAGGTCTGGGAGTTATTAATATTGAAAAACAGGCTATTGCTCTGGCTGCTAAGTACTTTTATAGAGCCTGTAATAACCAAATCAATCACCCTGTGAGCACTCTTATCTCCCATTATGTCAATAAGTGCCACCCCTTTGGTTGGAGGAATCTCAAAATGCAGCTGCCCCATAGCATTTACTTTGACTTTACCATTCCCACTACAATGCCTTTGATTATCAAAAAGTGGATTAGGGCATGGCAAAAGGTAAAGGGTATGTATACATGGAAAGAAGGTCTTTCTCAAGATCAACCAATTTTTACGGAGTCCCTCTCTTTTTTGGATGACCCTAATATCTGTCTGGCTACTAATTTCCCTATTCTAGCCAAGCAATGGACCAACAATGGAATTATTTATATAAGGGATATTACTGATGATTTTGTTTATCAGGAATCCAGCATAACAAATTTAGGAGATGATTCCAGTAATTTTCAATAGTATCACTCAAAAGGTTGGCAGTTGGAGTTTGGCATGATACAGATGTTCTTTGGCACATCAATGGATTACGTGGATATAGAGTAAAACCTGGCTTCTGGTACCTCAATAGGGGCCAAGAAAGCTCTATCCGCAAAATGGAATATTGATCCGCATGAGCTTCTAGGAACCTCGAGATTCATGTGGAAAAGTCCAATTCATCCAAAGATCAAGGCCTTTATGTTTGCGGCTTTGGCATAAAGCTTTGCCACGAATGTAAAAAAGGTGGAGGCTGAATATGTCCGATTCTAATATATGTGTCGGGTGCATGCGGGATCGGGAGGATGAAGAACACCTCTTTAAAAGCGCCTATATGAGAATGGACTTTGGAGGCGGCGTAAACTGGGTTTGAATATTCTGGATTGGCTAATATGCAAATAGATGAGATCTTCTTCCCCGAGAACCCAGTGGAATGGAGAAGATACATTCTTCTTTGGAGAATGTGGAAAGGAAGGAATACCCTGATCTTCAAGGAAGAAATTATCCGCCCAATGCCATTATTAAGCAAACCCAATATGATATAAATTGGGTTTTGGAAATCTTCTGAATCGAACTAAGTCCTAATCCCTTTATCTAATGTTAGTTTTGCCTTTGTGTGCAGGAAATACTTTGATCATGTTCAAAAGACTGAGGTGGAGGAGGATGAATCTCCATGCGAATGCTCAATGGCTGACACAATTCGGGGTTGAAATACCCAATGAGCATGGGGACAATTGTCAATGCAACCCCGTTTGCACTGCTTATTTGGACGAAAGAAGATACATTCTATAATCTGCCAAAGATAAGAAGGACAGATTCAATCCAGGGGAAGGCCCATATGTGTAAATGCCCCATTTGCTGTTCATAGTTTGCCAACAAGGGCATGGGGAAGAAAGGACCATTCAAAAAAGAGCCAAAGAAAGGAGGTACTGAGGCCAAACATTGATTCTTTGCCCCTCCAGAGTTGATCTAACTGTTTGAAACAACCAGATACTTTTAAAGCTATAACTATATTTATGATTTTGGTTAGTTTAAATTTTTCAGGGTTTATGACCTACCCTTTCCTAAAGGTCTTTTTTCTAAAAAAAGCTTCATACAACTTTTTTTGATCTATGTACTTTGCCATACACTCTTAATACATACTTAAGCCTTCAATTAAAAAAAAAAAAAAAGAGATTCTTGTGTTGCCGTAGAAGAAGGATGCCTAAAAAAAAAGTTTTAGTGGAGCGTGTAGGTGATCGGTTATGAAGCGAACTGGGGTTACTGCCGAACTTGGTCAATCCAAATTACGCCGATTTGATGTTGATCACGGATTTTTGGGTATTCTGCCGATTTGATGTTCGATCTGGCAGATCTTGATGGGAAACAAAACTGAAAGGAGTTTCTTCAGATCTCTCCGAAATTTTTTTTTCAAAAGCATTCCTTCAACTATAGGTTGTGTGAATTGAACAGTTCTGGAAATTGCAATTCTTTGTGTGAATTGAACAGTTCAGGAAATTGCAGTTCTGATGGGAAGATCTGATGTATTCTGACGAACTTGACCAAGAAGCGCCAAGAAACGGAGCCTGGGTATTCTGCCACTTGGCGGCCTAGGTCGGCCATAGCTTTTTACCTCGTTGTCGCACCTGGTCGAAGGAAAAGTTTAATCCTAATCTAAATGCTGCACTGCCCTTGAAATTCAGAGATATTTGTTGATCTCCAGTCTCTGCACTCAAGTATTCGGCCTGCGCTAGACTCTGCTACAAATTCGGCCTAAAAAATGGGCAAAATTTTAAGCTAGTTGGAATTTTGTCAGGTAATTTGATGAGGAGAAAATTTCGTTTGAAATTTTCTGGCGGCCCACGAGCGGCACCGCCAGGTCAGCTGGCGGCCGCCAGAAAATTTCATCACAAAATTTTCTCCTCATCAAAATTACTCCTTCCATAACATTATTACTCGCCACTTCCAATGGTGCACAGGCAGCTTCAAATTTCGCCCTGCAACCATTGTCCAACCATTGCCACCACCATATACGACCACAGGCCCAGCCAAATACAAACTGCCTTTCACCGGTAAACCACATACAAGCACTTGGGTAGCACAAACTCGAGAAAACCCTATTGTGGAATCCGAGAAGCCATGCTGTAGAGCTGCCCTGCAACTAGGTCTCAATCACCTCATCAGAACCCAAAAACATCTTCATTTCCATTTCCCTTGCATTCGGGCAGCGCCCATCGCCAAAAGCTCTGCTTTGACAATCTGTTTTCATGCCCACTCTCCAAGAACACAACCCACCTGGAAACACACACAATAAGGGGAAAGAATGGGACTTGAAACCCACAAGCAACCAAGCAATCGGACCTTGCTTCTGCTCAGGCCTAGCTCAGAAGGCCCGCCCCTGCTCTGCCGAAATTAGAAACCATCATGCTATCTTATCCATGGCCTAATAAATCGGCTCCTTAACTTCACAGCCATCTCCTTCGAAATTCGCAACATGCGAACTCAAATCGAAATGAACAACCACTGCAATCTTCGGGCCACTAGCTTCGATCGCCAGTAAGCAGCTCAAACCCGTTCAAAAAAAACCCGAAATCTAGGCAAAACCATGCGTGAAATATGGTCCCCAAATACCAAACGAAATAATTGGAAGTTATCTCCTTGCAATTACAATATCCATGATTCAAAATACCTCAAATGGAACACAGCATAGTAAAACATTCTCCAAGACCTATATTCACATGTCATGCCATTCATTTTCGTGGTACAACTCTATTATGGGCCCCTTAGTTCCCATCCATTGGAAATATTGAGTTATCCCCAAAAATATAGCATGCATGCAATTGCTAAAAATCGTCTCATAATAAGTTCATGGATTTTGAGCAGGCTATTTATGGATGCAGTTCACACCACAATGCTTTTGTTAATGCAAAATGTTTCCATATTTGTCATCCACTCATCACAACTTCTGATGTGATTATATCTTGCTATTTTTTGGAGAAAATCCCTAGGTAAGTTATATTGGCATCATTGTAATAACATTTCTTGCATCTCCTCAGTATTTGCAGATATGGCTCGTATACCATGATACCATAGGTGATTGATTTTCAAGGTAAACTGCTCATAAAATAGCAGGTTCTTTGCATTGCATATAGTGGAAATATGTAACAATCTAGGTGATGATTTGCCTAGTTGCCTACGCAATGATTCTGCTGGAAAAGCACACCACTTACCATCCATCAAAGCTTTTGTTGTAGATTTGTCAGACAATATTCTTGAGCTTGTCAAGATCTGCATAACCTGGAAGCAGACTGCAGTGCTGGGTTCTACACTTAACCATATGGTTACCTAGCAATGGTTACATAAGGTTGAACGATATTGGCTAAATGTCAATGGTTAAAGTCTAAAGTTAAAAAGGCTAAACGGCTAAGTTAAAATTGCCTTTAGTGTTTGCATTGCTTATTTAAGGGATCAAATAGAAATATGACATGCTAGTTCAGTGGTCGGTGAAGGCATAACCGTCGGACTCAGCATACACCAGGGATAGGTTCTGTACGTACAAAATTCAAATTCCTGACATATAAAGTCAAAAAATACATATTTTTTAATAAAATATGTATTTAACGTATTTAAACCTCGCCGGACATGGGCAAAAAAAATTCGCATTTAGACGCCGAAAGCCCGCGGAAAGCGTGCGAAAGTTTTTTTTTCGCATAACGCCGGAACGGTGAAAACCGCCTTCTCCTTTCTTGTGGGTTCCTTTACCCCACGGCACTTGCCCTATTGGTCGCCATCGCGCATGCTCTGACGCAGGGTTCGTTGGAGGCGCAGCCGTGCTCTCACCTTTGGAGGATTGGTATTGGGGTGGTCGGCCTAGCTTCGCGGGAGTTCTTTTTAGAGCTCGCTTCCGAGGGCGAGTGGACCGCTATCTAGGAACTCACGTGGCGGGGTCTATTCCGCTACACATACCTATAGTCCCTCGCCATGATGTGGTGGTGCGGTTTGGAAGGTTCATCCGGATGTTGTGCCTTCTTGCTTTTGATGCGGTCTTCTTCGCGGGGTCTTGGCTATTCATGACACCTTTTAAACACAAGTGGTCTCTGCGGCTTAGGGTTCTCGATGGCGCCATTTTGGGCGTGGACATGGAGCTCACACCCCCCGAAGGTTAGAATAGGAAGAGGCGGTGGTGCACAACGTATCGGGGTGAATGCCCTTAGCAGTCGATTTAGGCCGGTGTGAGCCCTCTCTCGCCCCTTGTTGTGGCTTCATCGTGGAGACCTGGAGCATTGTCGGTTTTATGCCCTCACTTGCATTCAAACTGGGATTGGGTTAGGCTCAATTTGAATGAGATTGACCTTGCCGATTCTTTGCTTCATGTGTATCCCCATGCTTGGCCGCTTTGGCGCAACAAAAAATTGCATCTGTCGTGGTTTGGTTGGTGTGGCTGATTTAAGGCCAGCGGTTGTGGATCTTTCAAGGGATTCAACTGCAACCTCTCGACATCCTCGACTTCGTTGTACAAGCTATTTCAAAGCTTTTCGTTGTTCCCCCAGTAGTAGAGCCGGAAGTTTGCCATTTCCATGGACTTCTTGGGTGTTGTAGATGGTGATGGTTGTCCTTATGTACGCCAGTAGAGTTGCAGTTTTTCTGTGGAGTTTGTTGTGGATTGTCGAGGTATCATTTGTCTCTTTAGGCGATTCTCCTTCCTCCTCACTTGCTTTGTAACATTACCATTCTTTTAATATATTGATGACATAGTTCTTCAAAAAAAAAAAAAAAAACTGTGATGACGATTACGCCGAAAAAAAAAAAAGTTGTTTTTTCCCTCAAAGACTTCTGAATCTTCAAGTGCGTCAGACGCGAAAGTATTTTGGGCAACGTCTCATACGTAAGAATCCCACTAGTGAAAAAAAAAAAAAATTTTAAAAATCCGTGAAGAAAAAAAATAATAATTTTTTTTTTTTCTGATGACGCTAATACAGCATCGCGTCTGCCGAAAATACTTCACAGTCTCGCGATCTGAAGGTTTCGCGTCTGCGCCAAAAAAATATCTGCGTTAAGCAAACACCTAATTTAGAACCAAGCGCCACCATCACCCTTACTTGAGTTATAGGTAAAGGAACGGGAGAAAACCCTAGACTTAATACTTTTAACACATATGGTTAAAGTGCATAAGCCATTATTTATTTTATTGTACCCCAACATGTAAAGGTAGGAGTTTATTTCATTAGCAACCCATGGGGATATACCGTACTGTAATCTGTACAAAGCTCCCTTAGTGCAAAACTTAGAACCTTTCATCAAAGAAGACCAGCCCATGCAAAATGTGAAGGTAGGAATACATGCCATTGGCACCCAAATGGGATATACATTACTGTGATCTGTATGTTGCACCCTTAGTGCAAAAAATTGAAATCTTTCATTAAAAAAGACCAGCCCATGCATATAAACATAAAAAAAAACCTACCTCCAACCGTAGGATAGGTTTGGCCCAGCTAAATTGTTATGTGCTCGTAGGGAGGGTGGACTCCTACCAGCACTGCTGGGGTCCACACCTTACCCTATTAGATATATTATCCAATAAACTACACATCAAAAATTGTGACAATAGATGGTAGAATCAGTCATACCTTATGCACTCGCATTAATTTCTTGTATCAAGATAAACTTGTCAAACTTGAGTCCTGGAAAGGAGTTATCTTGTATATAGCCTGTGATTTTCCTCTTCATGCCAAGGATGTCAAAGCCGTTATTGTTGAAACAAACAATCAGATCTCTAATGTCAGCAGCAGCTTTGAATGGACATGAGTTGACATACATGTATGGTAAGATTTGGGAAACTATTACGTTTCTGGCTTGTAAATAAGGCCTGCAGCTATCAGCATGTACAAACTTTAACGCTGTAAAAGGTAGAATATCCCTCTTATCATACCTGGTATACCTATATACTCCGCTGCCATTGTTGACAATTTCAATACGTAGATTTAGGAAGTTAACCATATGGCTACGTGGGCTGCTTTCCCCATATCTGTAGTGAAATACTGTTTCTTCCTTGATGCCAAGTTTGCTCATGTCGTAAATATTCAGATTATGGCCAAACTCCTTTGGGGTAGTACTCAGAAATTCCCGAATAGTGGGGCAATTAATGGCAAGCAGGTCATCAATATATCGGAATGTATGTTTGAACATACTGATCTCCTTGTATCTACCATGCAAGGCCAGCTTCTTGATAAAATCAACCTCGAACCATGCAAGGTACAAATTGCACCAGCTTGGGCTGCATGAAAATCCCATGGGGATTCCACATACCTGCAGCCACGTCCGGCTGCCCATAGCTATAAAACAGTTGGAAAGCAGCCAATGGTTAGCTTTAATGAAAACAGTTAGCCCCATTTTGGACCAGCATCTTCCCTTTGGTTCAGTTTTAAACCATTTGGCAATGTAGCCATTGGAGGACTTCTTAATCCATAATTCATTGTTATGGTGTAAGCCTTTTTGCCATTTCCAAGCAGCCATGCAGACCAATTCAATAATTCTGCAGATTCCATTGTCTCCGAGTAGTGGGATGTTCTCATAACATTTAGTTATGTCCGCAACAAATAGGTCATGAATACTGGATGGAAGATTAACCACAACATCATATACTGAATTAACCACCCAGCAGGAATTCACTTTACCTGGGAGCATGGTGTGTACACTAGCACTTAGCATTTTGGCTATCTCTGGCCAGTTAGATAATATATCATTAAGACCAGCAGTGATAATTTCTGATATCTCTGTGTAAATTGTATTATGGGCGTTAGTAATCCACCTATAGTCCCTCTTATGGGCCTTATACACCCCGAGTAGGTATGGTAATCTTTCTGATTCACAGCCAATACATCCCATAATGTTTTGTATATCCTCCTTGATTAGACATTGGATCTCCTTGTGTGGGTTGAGAATAATCTGAAAGTCATGACTGTTCAGCCTCTTGATGGCCATTTCCCTGACATGTTGTGGGCAGATAAAGGCCGGATTGTTGGTGGCTTTATCCACCCCAGAGATATAGAAGTTTGTAAACAACCATTCCAGATTGTTGATCACATCTCGATCAGCTAAAGCAAATTTCTTTGGTTCAGTCACGCAGCTGATAGCTATGCTGATCCTGCTAGATGCTATATCTAATATTCTCATTTTGAACATCACCTTTTCCTCATCCGTAATATCAGGGTATGAATAGATATGTGCATCAAAAAACAGGTCACACACCTTAGATATTTCCTCTCTAAATTCCCTCATGATCAGCATCTTATCAGGAATATGATTAAGACCTTTTTTGAAGAGGTTTCTAAGTAGTTTGTTTCTTACAATTGATAGCTTGGCGGTTCTAACATGACCAATATCAGGGTCAATAAAAGAGGCCATATTAGGATTGCTGCAGGGGCATGGCACATCATTATCTTGTGCAAAAATATAAAATGGTTTATAGCAGATATCACGAAGATTCTCACTATATTTCCATCCAAACATGGTATTGAGCATCATGTTTGTCCCAGCTTCACCAAAACATTCGAGGGCAACCATATGAAATATTCTGGGTAAACATATGAGGTCCTGAATTTTGGACAGAAAGGTGCAGTGTACAATTTTCTTTTTATTCCGAGGTCCACATTCAGTGATAGAATATCTCCCTTGACAGTTTATTGTGATAAACTTAGACATCTGTAGGCAGCAACAAAAGTATTTTAAACATACTAACACAACCTAGATACAACCAGACCTCTGGCCAGCCACACTATGGCATATGACTTTTGGTGTATATATGGGCCGAGTGGCAACTTTTTTCTTTTTCTAAAAAAGAAGATAGACATAGGTATACATCAATTATGATAATGTAGCCTGTTATTTTAGACAAAAGTATAGTGTACAGCCAATGCAAAATACAGTAAGAAGTATAGATTCACACCTTTGTTTCAGGCTGGGTATCGTAGTTCTTCCCCAGCAGCCACGTCTCTGGCACGTACATGTGTGGTTCTGTCCTTGGTGACGGAGTATCCGGCAGGGACTTGTGTACCAATGCATTCAACTGAGGCACTATCAGACATAGCTGGTGTCTCACTCATTGGTTTGGTCATAATTCTTGGTGTGCGTACAACCACGTTCTGCACAGTGCTGGTTGGATTAGATGCACTCCTGCTACTGAGTCTGCTGGAATTATAGCTGGCAGAAGCCCCTGCATCTTTCAGATGTGTGACTGGTTTGATGGTCTTCTCACATATGTCCACCATCTTGCATCTAGGCAGACCAATCTTAAGGTCAGACCATGGATCTGCAGCAAGTTTCATTGTCATTTGGATCAGCACCTCCCTGACCTGTAGGTAGGAAATAAACCCCATGATACTGGTTTTAAGGGGACCCCTAAGGAATCCTCTAAAAGTAACCACTTGAGCTGCAGTAGACATGTTAGGGTAGATCAAATCTAAATTATTGAACATGTACCACACTCCGTGATCCAGCCAGGTCATGTTGTCACCACATGTGGTTTTTTTAGTCTTCTTTTTTCCTCTATCATCGCATACACACTTAAAATAGGGGCAGAATGTTCTCCATATCCTCTTAAGGTAAAAGTCATTCCTGTCAATGTTTGGATATGCCATGTGGCCTTTCTGGCCCATATACATGTATGGACTTTTTGTGCAGACCTTATCAAAGAATCTTGTGTCTATGCTGCACAAGATTTCTTCCTTTCTGACAAATTTTTCCAGTGACAGGTCTGCACTATATGTGGCATTAACCTGATCCTTTGTAAGGCCCCCAAGTAAAATCCACGTATCCCTGCTGATCGGGGCTAGGGCCCCAAAATTCTTGGTTCTCCACAAACCCTGATTGCATAGAACCGCATGATTCTCAACCAATCGTTCAGGAATGACAGGGAAGTTCAGGCAATTGTTTAAGGTGAAGTCAAATGCCCCATTCCCATCCTCATCCTCATCATTAGTCTTGTTGTTGGCTTTCAGGTTTTCTTTATCCTGTTCAGACAGTATAGAGTCAAAGGGATCATCATCCATAACCTCGTCACAGATAAAAATGTCATCCTTTGCCTTAACTTCCCTCTTGATACTGTTGGCCTTCTCCAAGGCTTTAATTCCAGTCAGATATTGGATTTTGCATCGATCCTCCTCAACTGTCCACTGATAGATCAGGTCAGGTAGGCTGTTATACAGTTCGTCAATGACTTTGACAATTTTATCAACTTCGTTTCCAGCCTTATTGATGCTGGAGAATGCTTTAATCCATTGATTAAACCCTAGATGCAATAGGGCCGAGTACTGTTCTGTCCCTCTGGCAACTTCTTTTTGTATGATATACTCGTGCGCCTTGATATCTTTAATGCAGCACAGTAGACTCTGAACAGCATAGCTTGGCACTTCAGATTTGAAGTAATTGTACCCTATAGCCGCTAATTCATTGTTCCAAGTGGGTAGGGTAATCTCGTATACTACTTCTCTTTCCTGTCAATCATTGATAAATAAGCCATTAGTTCACAAGGCATCAATAGAGAAATGCAATTTATCAGGATACAGTCATGTTTTTGAGCTAAATACTTGATTTCTAGGTAGAAGTGACCCTGGTAAAACCAGGGAACTGAAGTTCCTAAAAAAATCCAGTCCACACTAGCCATGGCATCAACCAACTAGTAGTGACATCAACACAGGTCAATCCCTTATGCAGTCTTATCAGTTCATACTAGGATCGAAATCCATGATGACACTATCCGCCATGGAACACCAAGTACTTAGATCATAACACTCACTTATCTATCCCATAGTACAGATAAAGAATGAACAGGTCATGGGACCATTGGTCAACTGTTAGTTGAGAATCCTATTCCATAAACATAGCCAAGTTCTATCTATATTATTTGCCCCTGATATACTAGGGTAATAACAGAAAGCCAGTGCCAAATGCAACCACATATTTTACATAATCCCATGCATAATGCCAATTTGGATGCCCAGTAATCCCGTGCATGTGTCCATATATGCTCAGTAATCCCATGCATAGAGCCAATATGGCTGTTTAGTAAAATGCATAATCTTAAGACCATGTAGATTTTGGCCATAAGCTTTACTTCCACAAAGATCGAATATTATAGTGTATACATTGAAAAAGCCCAAAGGTCATCTTTCAGTTTTCACTAAAGTTAAAAATTGGACATAAGTGTTTGCAGACTCAGAAAAACTAGAGTAACTTTCAGTTCTACACTTTAAATAAAGCCCCTTTAGACCGAAGACCATGCATGCAAGTCTTTAGCCCACCACTTGTTAAAACAACATCCGTTTACTATTGTTATGCCAAAAACTGTGCCACTCACATCCTTTGCATGCATGCAATTCTTAGCCAATGCATGCAAGCCATCATACCAGTACATGTAAAGATACTAGCAGTACATGTGAAGACCCAAATGATAAGGCAACACTTTAGTTCCCAGCATATGCATGCAGCCATGTTATATTGACAATTACATTTTGTATGGCTGTTTAGAGTTAAACCAGACATAGACAAGTTTTATGCATTTAGACCCTGGAATGGAGCCCAAAAATCAACATGCACGTCACTCCATTATTTGACATATTGTATGGAGTATTGCAGTAGAACCACAAACCCTGATACCCTGATGTTCTAAGACCACTGTGGTCTGCCTATCTAGTCATGATACATCTGGAATAGCAATGCTTAGCTTCAGCCTTATTTCAGTCTTTAAATAGAGTACAATGACCAATGCAAATACATCATAGAATGCAGTAAGAAAAACAGTGGATTCATTTAGTAAAGATAGGTGAAACATTTGAGTACATAGAACTCTGTCAACATAGTCTTTTGTGCAGAGCAGTAATCACAAAATGCTGGCCATATAAATCAGAAAGCATGGAAATATGAAGATCCCATAGAATTCCTAGTCAGCCAGAGCTTTGAGTCAAAATATTAATGAGTACGGGCTAGTGAATCTTCCCTTTCATAAAACCTTTTGTAAACACCATATGAGTGCGAGAGCAAGAGATGCCACCAATATTATCCATATTATAGCCAGGACACGAACTTGACATCGAAAAAAGGAAACAATAGGAAGAGAAACCGGTACCTGCAGCCAACCAACACAACATTAGCAAGAATTTGGTAATGAGTGAGGGGCCAAAAGGTACATTAGGTTTCTCAGCTCATCGCTGGTCACCTATTGTTACCTTTTTCCCTCAAGTTCATTCCAAGCAAAAAATATGAATATAAAACCAATGAATCAGTGTTCACAAATTGAAATACATTTTCAATCCTATGTAAACATGTTTAAAAATCCATGTAATATCTTGCAACAATTGGATTATCAAGGACATAATTATTAAACCGATGAAGTGATCTTCTTAACAAGTATAAGGAGTCAAACACCAATGTATTCAAATCAAACCGAAGTATTGATTGATCCTGAACCAACTAGGTTTAATTATAAAATCTGTAAGAATAGATTAGGGACCAGCACACACTAAAAACTGTGTTGAACTCCTAAAAGCATGGCATGATCAAACCTGAGAGTCATCGGGTTCAAACTCATTGTCCCCTTCCTGTGTATCTGGGACTGTATTTCTAAAGCTGGAACTGCCCTGCTTTCCATTGTCACGATTCTGCCTTCCAGCATAAATTTGTTTGTGAGCATCATTGCTCTGATGATTAATCCAAGGACGTTTGATCCCAGTGTTCCTCCCAGCATCCATGTGTATGTTATCAGACCAATTATCCTCAAGACAAGCTTGGAATTCCGCCTCAAGCCATTCCTCCTCAAGAACGGTCTTGCTATCAGGACTGTATGGGCAACCGTCTGAATCACTTCAGTAAAGGTTTTCCCGCCCTTGGACCATGTACATAGCAGCCCACAAAATTCATGAAGTGATGCTCACACGGTTTTAAGCATGCAAGCAAGTGCCAGATATGATAAAAGCCAGCCGTCAAAGCCATAGTCTATAGGTAGAACCTATCAATCTGCTCGTAAAATCTAAATGTGGTAAAGCTAAACACCTAGCTTGAGTCAGAAGATCTCACCGTATGTGCCAGCCACGGTAAGTATGCAGATCTCCATATCCGACCCTGCCACTGCCTTGTCTTACATCACGCCATGGGCTCGGGGAACCAAGCGCCACTCATCAGCCTGTTACTTAAGTTATAGGTAAAGGAACGGGGAGAAAACCCTAGACTTAATACTTTTAACACATATGGTTAAAGTGCATAAGCCATTATTTATTTTATTGTACCCCAACATGTAAAGGTAGGAGTTTATTTCATTCAACCCATGGGGATATACACTACTATAATCTGTACAAAGCTCCCTTAGTGCAAAACTTAGAACCTTTCATCAAAGAAGACCAGCCCATGCAAAATGTGAAGGTAGGAATACATGCCATTGGCACCCAAATGGGATATACATTACTGTGATCTGTATATTGAACACAGTGCAAAAAATTGAAATCTTTCATTAAAAAAGACCAGCCCATGCACATAAACATAAAAAAAAAAAAAAAAAATAATAATAATAATAATTATGCGTTCACAGATCGCGGTTTTCATCAGTTTCATCGACGCGAAAAAATTTTCACAGACGCTTTCACGTTGTTTTCAGTGACGCGGAAAATCTTCCCGACACGGAATTTTTTTTTTTGCCGTATTCTTTACGTTTTATACGGCAAATATGTGCCGTATCATACAATTCATACGTATTCCGTATAAAACGTACAGCGTATTGAACCTATCCCTGGCATACACCGATTCCATAACCGCCGGACCTGCTAAGCTATATACATCTATGGATTGTGGATCTACCTCTCAGTGAGTTGGATCCGTCTATACAGTTCAACTAGCAAGGGAAATTGTGCTACAGTGTTATATTCGATCTCCAAGCTACAGTAAAGGTTATATTATGATTTTCAATGGTTAGGGTCGTTATTTTGTAAAGCTGTCTAAACGGATTGAATAATATCCTTGTTTTGCTTGGTGATTAAGTATTGCTATAGATTGAAGAATATTACAAAGAAATCTTGCATTCAATAGTTGAACTAACAACAAGTGGTATCAGAGCTCTCCAGGTTAAGGATCATGGCTAGTAGATTTGGTGCGTCTACTTAATGCAGTTGAAGTTTATAAAGGAGGACCAGGATTTCAAATCTGGAAGAATCAGATTATGCATATCCTGGAAGTACAAGATCTTTGGGAACTTGTAGATCCCAATGAAGGTGAGGATATTGCAGGTGATACATCTGCTATAAGTGATGCTTGGTGCAAGTTCAACACCATAGAGTTAGAGGAGGGGGTCATGTAGTGGAGAAGGGAGCTCAAAGAAATGCAACAACAATTTAATTGCCAAAATAAAAGGAGGCCAAAGGCATTATTTGCGACAAACTTGACCAACTATCATGCTCATGCCGAGAGGTAAGACACCTAGGCGACGTGGAGCTATTTGCTTAAAATTATGAGGCCAAAACGCCTTCACAAATTGATGTTTTGAAACCAAACTAAGAATCTAACGCTTCATGAGGATGATGACGGGTCGACTTTTTAATAAATTTGACAACATCATAGCTGATTTAGATGGAGCCGAGTTGTCATAAATGAAAGGTATCAAAGCGCTATCCATAGCCCGAAAGCCGTTTCCTCTAATGAGCAAATCACAAAATTAATAAGAAATGTTACTAAGACAAGGAATAAAAGCTGAAAATATGCTTCGTGATGTATATAGAGCAAAGGAAAGTAAAAAAAGAGAGTGATGAAAATAATGAAATACTCTATGCTGGGGGAAGAGGCCGAGTAGGTCCATGCTTTTATTGCAATTTAGAAGGCCACATTAAGGCTAACTGTCCTAAACTGCCAAAGGAAAATAGATGCTTTAATTGTCAAGGTTATGGTCATGTAGCTGCAAATTGTTCCAGCCCAAGGGATCAAGAAAAGGGTAGAGGAAGAGGGATGAATGCTAGGGGCAGAGGGTATAATACCCGAGGCAATAACTCAAGGGGAAGAGGAAATTTTAGGAACAAAGGCAAAGGAAGAGCATCTGCTATAAACATAACTAGAGAAGCACAAGATGAGGAGGTTGAAGAGGAAATGGACAAAAATGCAGAGGTAAGCAATCCAAAAATCTTTTCTGTTTCTGAAAGAACTTCTAAGGATGATGATAATCTATTTGTCATAGATAGTGGAGCTGAAAGAAGCGTGATAAAATCCAGGTGCAGGCTAAAGGAGAAGACTAGCAAGAATTTCTAGCTTTGTTTCAATGGGAGATGGGAAATTAGAAAAGGTTGAAGAAGAAGGACTCTTGGAATTATATGACTTGGAGGGAAAGATTGTGATGTTGGATAGAGTATTTTGTGTTCCTAATATAGTGAAGAATCTTATTTCTGTCACTCAATTAGTGGATCTTGGTTATCAAGTAGTATTTGAAAAACTATTATGTAAGGTGATGTTGCATAATAAAATCAAATTTCTTGGGAAACGTATTGGCAAACTCTTTGGTTTCTATAATGATATGGCTGATGCAATTAATACCGTAAGAATACCTACTCTGAAATTGTGGCATGAGAGACTCAGCCATACTCATGCAAATAATATTAATTATATGATCAAAAGGGGTCTGATCATTGGTGAAGAAGATAAGGTTGAAAACCTTAAATGTGAGGGCTGGTAGATTACCATTCCCAAAGAAAGCAAAAAGGGCAAAAGAAATCTTGGAGATTGTGCATAGTGATCTATGTGGACCACTAAATGTAAGGAGCATTCATGGAAGGAAGTACTTTATTACCTTTACAGATGATCTAACTAGGAAAACCAAATGTTATACACTGAGGACTAAAGATCAAGCCTTTGAAGCATTCAAAATATTTCAAGCTGAAGCAGAAAGACAAACTGGTAAGAAAATTAAATGCTTGAGAACTGACAGAGGAGGTGAGTTTGTTTCTTACAGGTTTAACAAATACTGTCATAGTCATGGGATTAAAAGGCAACTTACATGCTCACACACTCCTCAACAAAATGGAGTAGCAGAGAGGAAGAATAGATCATTGCTTAATGCAGTGAGATCTATGATCAAGCATGCTGGCCTGCCAAACTTTCTGTGGGAGGAAGCGCTCAAATCAGCAGCAAACATTCAAAACAAATTGCCTACTAGAAGTACAAATGGAGAAGTACCTGACAAACTATGGTATGGGACTGAACCCTCTTTTGAACATTATAGAGTGTATGGATGTGCAGCATATGTTCATATACCAGAAGAAGTTAGGAAGAAATTAGATGACAGAGCTTGCCTATGCTATCTCATAGGTTATGACGAGCATTCAAAAGGGTATCAGTTATATGAGCCAGCCAAAAGAAGAGTTATAGTAAGTCGTGATGTAACATTTGATGAAAGCATTCTGTACAAACATAGAGAGAAGAAGAAATCAGAAGAAATAGCCAATACTAATGGTGAAGATAAAATTAAGGATGTGAATAAGGAGACTGAAAAACCAGAAATATGTGATGATGAGGATATCAATGGAGAATTTGCTGAAAATTCAGCAAATATCAGAAATGTTAACAATGAAAAGAACCAGGCAGATATAGAACATGGAGATTATGGAAGACTGAAGCAGAAAAACTCAAGAATGATTTAGACATTGACACAAATAAATATGGAAGAAGTGATGAAGGGAAAAGTAGGAGATTTGTAGAGGAGGAACCTGAGCTTGAACAAATTCTAGCTATTCTTGAACCTAATGTACCTTGCAGCTATGAAGAATCTATGATTGCAGATGACTCATTATGTTGGAAGAAAGCCATGGAAGAGGAAATGAATGCCTTTCAAAGGACACAAACTTATGAGCTGGTTGAAAGACCTAGTGGGAAAAATATTGTCAAAAACAAATGGATATTTAAACTCAAACCTGAGTCAGATGGGAAAGGGCAGAAATATAAGGCCAGATTAGTTGCAAAAGGGTTCTCTCAGAAAAAAGGGTTGGACTATGATGAGACTTTTTCTCCAATAGTCAAATTAGCAAGTATCCGAATGCTATTGGCATATGCAAATGCCAAAAACCTTGAGATCCATCATATGGACGTTAGTACTGCCTTTTTGAATGCTCAACTAGATGAGGAAATCTTCATGGAACAGCCTCAAGGCTTTGAAATTGGATCTAACATGGTATGGAGATTAAAGAGAGCAGTCTATGGACTCAAACAAGCACCCAGGCAATGGTATATTTGCATGGATGATTATCTCAGGAAAAAAGGCTTTAATAAATTGCAAAGTGATGGGAACATTTATGTGTTGAAACAAAGTGGTAATTATTGCATCATTGCACTATATGTGGATGATTGCATTATGTTTTCAAACTCTATGGAGTGTCTAAATTGCAGCAAAGCTATGCTAAAGGAAAAATTCAAAATGACTGACTTAGGTGAATTAAAGAAGTTTTTGGGAATTGAAGTGCAAAGAAACAGGGCCAATAAGATTCTTACACTCACACAAACTGCAAATATTCAAAGCATATTGGAAAGATTTGGAATGAATGGATGCAAGCCTGTGGACACGCCCTTGGTACCTGGTCATTCTATATCAGGGGACATGTGTCCCAAGTCTGTTGAAGAAATGAAAGAAATGGAGGAGGTACCATACAGGGAACTGCTAGGTTGTTTATTATATATTAGCAACTGCACACGCCCTGACACAAACAATCCAGGCAAACAACACTGGATAGCAGCTAAGAGAATACTGAGATCCTTAAGGGAACTCAAGATCAGGGCATTTTCTACTCTAATGAGGATTTGATACTCAAAGGATACTGTGATGCAGACTGGGGCTCAGATTTAGACAGCAGAAAGTCCACATCAGGGTTCTCATTAATGCTTGGAGGAGCAGCCATAATATGGAAGTCAAAAAAGCAATCTAGTACTGCCATGTCTTCAGCTGAGGCTGAATATGCAGCCTCTACACTTGCAGCTAAAGAAGTTGTCTGGACCAGAAGGTTACTAAATGAGCTGGGCATAATGCAATTAAAGGCTACCATCTTGCTATGTGATAGCCAAAGCTGCATTGCTATCACAAAAAACCCTGTCTTGCATCAAAGGACAAAACACATTGAGTTACACATGCACTTTATCAGAGAAATGGTTGCAAAGAAACATGTATCAGTTGAATTCATAAGCACTCAAGATCAAGCTGCAGATATATTTACAAAAGCTCTTCCACAAATTAAGTTCTACAAGTTCAGAGCATTACTTGGTGTTGGAGGTTTTCACAGTTCTCACACAAGTTAAGCCCAGCAAGGTTAAAATATAACTTGGTATTGCAGGAGTTGCTGGTTAAAACAGGGTTATCACCTAAGTTAAAAGTCTGCAAGTTCAAAGTATTACTGTTACAGGTTTTACAGTTCAAAGACAGAAATCTCTTAAGGTTCAAACAGTTTATGAATTAGGGAATATTATCTGATGGGGGAATGTTGTAGATTTGTCAGACGATATTCTTGAGCTTGTCAAGATCTGCATAACCTGGAAGCAGACTGCAGTGCTGGGTTCTACACTTAACCATATGGTTACCTAGCAATGGTTACATAAGGTTGAACGATATTGGCTAAATGTCAATGGTTAAAGTCTAAAGTTAAAAAGGCTAAACGGCTAAGTTAAAATTGCCTTTAGTGTTTGCATTGCTTATTTAAGGGATCGAATAGAAATATGACATGCTAGTTCAGTGGTCGGTGAAGGCATAACCGTCGAACTCAGCATACACCGATTCCATAACCGCCGGACCTGCTAAGCTATATACATCTATGGATTGTGGATCTAGCTCTCAGTGAGTTGGATCCGTCTATACAGTTCAACTAGCAAGGGAAATTGTGCTACAGTGTTATATTCGATCTCAAAGCTACAGTAAAGGTTATATTATGATTTTCAATGGTTAGGGTCGTTATTTTGTAAAGCTGTTTAAAGGGATTGAATAATATCCTTGTTTTGCTTGGTGATTAAGTATTGCTATAGATTGAAGAATATTACAAAGAAAATCTTGCATTCAATAGTTGAACTAACAACAGCTTTTGTGCCATTGCAAGTCAATTTCCCACAACACAGCTCATACTTGCTTACCTTGAGGTAAGGGTCCACTGTACTTGAAAGAAGTAGGCAGTTTATTGTGGAAGTACAGCAATTATTCTAGACCACTGACCATCCAACCACTGGTTTGGTTATGTTTAGATAACATGAACCAGTTAATTTACCAGTATTACCATCTCTTGTGTCTTTTCCTCAAGCTATTTCTGCACCACCACTTCCTCCTAGTGCATCTGGCTTTCAGATTATGTGATCGAGCCCTCTATTCTATTCTATTCTATTCTATTCTATTCTATTCTATTCTATTCTATTCTATTCTATTCTATTCTATTCTATTCTATTCTATTCTATTCTATTCTATTCTATTCTATTCTTAGTGAGGAGCAACATTTTTGCCTTTACGATATTGCTCGCAAATAGGAACTTCTGGAAGAAGAATGGTCGCATGCCGCAAGAATAGTGCAGTCCCTCTGATTCACCTAGTACCTCCAATATTTACTACTATTATTACAGTGGATCCCTCCACATGATCCAGTGGCATTCAGACACCAGAAGACAAGTGCACTTGCTCTTAGTGATTCTATGGATGTGGAACTTTGGCCTGGTTAAGTCTATCTATATTGAAGATATGTGTATTATTCTTCTCTTTGTTGTGGGAAGAAACTAGTTGTACTCTATGATGGTGATTGTGGCAGATGAATTGATCAAGAGTTGAACAATAAAAAGAACAATGACTAGTTTTCTTTAGAACTGTATTTGAGAAGCATGTAAAACAGTTATTTTAAAAAACCACATGTGGGTATTCTTTAGAACCATGTGTCGTTGAGAAGCATCACATTTGACTATTTAAAAAAACCACATGTGAATATCTGTTCCTAAACCATACGTTATTATTAAGTAAAAACGACACTTGAAAACTACTATCCACGTAGATATTTCACATGATTTTTTTAGCAAAAACAACATTTTAAAACAACTACTAGTTTAAAAAACACATGTAGATAAAACAACTACTAGTTTAAAAACCACATATGGATATTCTGTTAAACCACGTGTTGTTTTAGTAAAATAAAACTTAAGAACTACTACTATTTTAAAAACGTCATGCGGATATTCTGTAAGACCATATGCTAATTTTTTAGTAGAAACAAAAAAACCACACCTAAAAACAACGCATTGATTTTTTTTTAAAAGGCTGTCAATTTTCTATGCATAAACTTTTTAGCCAAAAAACTACATGTTTCTGCAAAAAAGACAGCAAAAAACTACAAATAGAGCCAAATTTGTGGTTAGTGTGGCTCCTTGTTCCTTGTTCCTTGCTCCATGTTCTGTGTTCCTTGCTCCTTGTTTGCTTTTGCAAATGATTAACCTCCAACAATATCCTCCTTGGGCTTCTCCAAAAAGCCTGCAAGAATGCCCCAGGCATTCTTTGCGGTGGACTCATGATGAGTTATTTGACCATTTTTTGGAATGGATGTTGCGTTACAGTCCCACCATGGAGAACTTGCAAGGCAGTTGATCAACTTTATTCTCGAGCGATATCCTTGTGGTCATGAACCACTAACGGAAATTAATCTATCTGAATGCTGGAGAAGACTTACATTAGTGGGAATTCTTGAATCCCCTCCTGATATGGAAGAGAGGCTAGAGCACTTGAGGGATGTGCTTTGTTCTAGTTATTATGCACACTCTCTGGATCAATACATACCGAAGATCATTCCTAAAACTAGTAAGGGTGCCATGATTGGCCTGATTAATATATACTACAATGAGTACAACAAGTTTATGGAGTATGGTCCGCTCTTCTTCCATGACATTGATTATGTGGAATTACTTTTTATATTGTTTAGGTACCTTACCTGGTGGGATACAACAGGTTGGGATGAGCGTGAGCTCTGCTTTCCTAGCCCAGCTGGGTGGATCAGACATTGCAGGGGAAGGGGCTGACGATACTACCGCAGTCTCTAGTAACCTTTGCTATCTATCATATATATTGTGTTTCGAAGTGGGTGTATGATACCGTGTTAATATGTTTTCTAAATATTCATGTAGTGTACACAATATATGTATGATACACGGGTATTGTACACATATATACAACCCCTGTATAAGGTCTACAATAAAAAAAATTCCACTTTACTAAAAATATTCCCATTATAACAAAATTGTGCTAGTATCCCAGCTCCTCTTTCACACCTCTCTCCGTAGTCAAGGAGTTCTTTTGGGGATGTATTCCAGTAGGTGGTCCCAGGTTCAGAGTCCGGCCTTCCATTTGTGCAAGGCCTGGCTACTGTGGCTCATAGGGAAGCGATGACGCATGAAGGTGTTTAGGAATGAAGAGATGCAACCTGGTGCTTTGATCCCTCAGTTGAGGTACAAATTATACCTTTCCTACCTGGCGTCCCCTCGGAAAGAGTAGTTCAAGGCGGCTATCTGGAAAAGGACCCTTCTCATTGTAGACAGTAATGGCAGGTTTCTTTGCTGAGTCATAGTTAGGTTTGCGTGCAGTTTGGGTCCTCGTTCGAGCGAGGTTGCTTGGGCAGGAGTTCCACTGTATCGCGCTTTTTGTATTTTACTCCGTATTAATCTTAGTTAATTTGACCCTTCAAAAAAAAATTGTACTAGTATGTGAAATATGTGCTAGAAATTGTGAAATATGTTTGACTTATGGCATATGAAACATATGTTATATATGACATATGTTTGACTTATGGCATATGCTATATATGTCATGAGACATATGTCACTATCAATCTTGTTAATTTGGGATTTTCCGGTCTGGATAAAAATATTTTTGGAATTTTGTTTAGCTTGATTTCCTAAGATTTTAGAGAGTTTCGGCGGCCGGAAAAAACTTCCGAGTACCCAAAAATCGAGCAAAATTAATTTACTAAGGTCTGGATTATGATTTTGAAGGGAGAGGATTTCGTTTTAACTTCACCTTCGTGGAAACACATTTTCTGGTTTGAACATTTCTGAAACACTGCTGCAACATTTGCGCCCTGCTTTTATGTTCGGCATCGGTGACCTGTAATCGATCACTAGAGCTTCGAATACATTCATATGCTTAAACTGCCACACCCGAGGTCATGGGTTCAAAACTGGCCAATATCGGTCTAGTAATGGGGACCTTAAAAATCCATTACCCCGAGGTCACGGGTTCAAGTGTGGCCAATCGGTCCTGTGGTAGAGACCTTAAACCTGCCATATGTACTCGATAATCACATGCAAAGCAGCTCCTAGCATAAGGTATCGCGGCTAGGTAGTGGATTGGCTTCCATGTGATATGTAGAATAAAGTGATGTAGAATGTACTCATGATGTGATGATGAATAGACTGCCGTCCTTCCACAAAAAAAAAAAAAACATTCATATGCCGTTCCCTGAAAGGGTCGAATTTAAGAAGTTCTTCTGACATCGAAATTGCAGGTAGGCTTCATTCTTTGTCATTTTGGGTCGGTTTTAGATTAATTCCATTCTATTTTCATGTTCTACTATAAATTCTGGCAAGAGCAGTCCCTCCTTAAGCCGTTGTTGTATATTGGTTTTTATTCTTCCATTTCCACTGCTTTTACTCTTCTATCAGTACCTCCATTCAATGTCTTTTCATTCAACTCCAGTATTGGCTTCTTAGGCAGAAGAGTTGGGGCATATAAGCTGAAACGCCAGGGTTCTTTTAGAACAGTATTTTGAAAGATACTTGCATCCAGGGTCTCTTTGGGGTTTCGGATCTCTGTAATGCTCCTGTTGTGAACAAGTGTAGCAAGAAGCGGCTGGAACAAGTTAAAGTTAAATCAAACCATCTGTGATAGCCTCCCTTTTTAAATATGGAGTCGATCTTGCAAAAATTCTAAGAAATATAAGCTCATTGTCGTGGTATGTTTTTCTTCGCTTGCTTCCTGGAGAACTAATTTCTTGAGGTTCTTGGGGTTATAAGGTTCTTAGAAATTGCAAGCCAGTGAAGCTTATAGGTTAGGTAATGCTTTCTACATTGCTTCTGATTTGTGGCCCGAATGCTTAAATTTGATCTTGATGAATGTTAGGATGTGCGCATACAGTTTCAATCAATTATGCCAATTTGGTTATGATATTGTAGGAAAATAAACTATCTGTTGTAGTTAACTAGAACAAATTTAGTTGGGACAAGGTTTGTGCTAAAGGACTGATCAAGATAGTGAAAGGAAAATGCAACATTCAGCCCAAAATGGAGAAGCAACCAAGTGTGGTATGTAAATCTATTTCCCAGTAAATTGATGGACTAATAATTTTGTTGGTGCTGAAGCAGCACAATCTTTTGTGCTAGAGGATTGAATAAGATAGTAAACGGCAAAAGCAACATGCAACAAGTCGCCAAGTCGAGGCATTATTGTTCCTTATCAAACAAGAAAATATCTATTTTTTTCACCTGCGAAAGGTATGTGAAACCTTAGGTTGAATTTTCATCTATTATTATATGTAGTTGATAATGTTGTTTCCATCCACTCACTACTTGCAGAGCGATTCATATGACGTGTTGGGAGGGCCAGATGGTAGAGATTACAAAATCAAAGCATAGATTGCCTGCCAAAGGATCCATATGAAGTGCTGGATATGCTAAAAGATGTTAGAGGTCATGAGATCAAAGCATATAAGAACATTTCTCTGAAGTAAGTCTTTGCAAAAGTCAATGATTTTTATTTATTTAACTTTAAGCAAGTTGGTGTAAAATGGTGAATCTATTCCCATTGACTTCCTATAATATTCCATTATCATCAACTTGAGAAAACACACCTTCTCTATCACTTAGTCGAATAATTGCATTTGTTTGAATGCTTTTTGATGATGCATATTCTATTTCTACTTTTTGTGGAACAGAAGAATTGCACATACAACGACTCCTTAATTTTTAATCACAATTTTTGAGAGGTATTGTTTTCACCTTATGAAAGGTTGCTTGCACAGGACGAGAACGGATGAGAATATATATTCAACATTTCGAGAATGTTCTTCAACAGGTCAGTAATAGGTCCTTTTTTTCTTGCAAAACATATCAAGATTAGACAGGTCTCAATAGAGCTATTTATGTATGATAAAGACAGTTAATTACCTATAGCTAAGGAGATGGTGGCCATGGCATGGTGTTATCTATTTAGCAGAACATGATGTTATACTTGGCTCCTAGATTCCTATTTGCTTTTATTTTTTCGGCCTTTTCTTCTGGGTAAATCAAAACGTTTGTTCCATTTTTTGATTCAAAGCAACGAAAATCCTCATTAGACCCTATTCACAAAATAATCTATCGGAACTGCAGAGAAATTCTTCGAATTTGCAACCACTGTTTATCTGCACTTCAAATTTGCCATTCTGCCTATATCTATCATGGCAATCTGTGGGTCTCAACATATAATTCAACCCAGATCCTCAGAAGGAAAGAAATTCTGTTGCCTTAATTCATAGAACTATGCTCTTTTAGAAGATCCAGACAGCCTGCAATATCCCCGCTCTATTCTTTAATCTATGCTCTGTAAGCGGACAAATTATGCCCTGCTTCTGATGCCAAAATATTGATGTACATAATTTTCTTCCCTTTCCCTGTTTTGAAAGCTGTTTACAGACTGTATTGACAGCTTAATAGGGTCGTACAGTGGGCCAATTTCCCTTTTTAAATTTCTTTGCCAGAATTAACATAACATAGAGCTCCAGATAAAGAAGCACAGGCTTTAGAGATCTCATACGATTAAAAAAAGGGATAGAATCAAAATCAAAGCAGCCAGAAATTAGTCGGCCTGATGCATGGTAAAGACAAAGAGCAAAGTTTGCGCCAAAACACAGTGTTACCACCACAGAATAAACCTGATGAGGTAATTTTGTCTCTGTAATTTATAATATGAAGTTCCTTATATCAATGTTAGTTCAGAACTCATGATGCTGCTGATTAACATTTGCAAGTTTCCAGGTACTTTATTAACTTTTTCTTTCTAGATATTTGATTGCTGTTGATTTCTTGCTATTGTGTCTCAGAGATCATCGTAGGTGAACCTGCAACACTTTGAAATAACACATGTGACTTGATCATGCACATAAAAATACTCAGATTTGGATGGTTTGCCTTGCAATTGGCTTTGCATAGGTAAGTGTGATGATAGACAAATCAATAGCTCTCTTTGTGTTCTCCGAGACTCTCTGCAGGCAATCCTTTAATTGGGCCTCTTGCAATCTGCATATCTATAACTTCCAAGTCCATATTAGACATCTTTGTTATATAACCCACATGATTGTTTCTGCCAAAACCTTGAGCTACGGAGCCATCCGTCAGTTGTAGATCATGTTTTTCGTTGCCTTATATTATGGCCTTGCAGATTCTATACAAATAATTGTTAGAAGGTAAAAGCCTGAGCAACCATTGATTCATGATCTTATCCTGTATTCCATATATTTGTGTTTTTGTACATGAGAGTGTTTATGTTAGTTGTTTTTGCAGATATGCTCAAGCACTATTTTATTCTGCATCGTGCAGTATTCCTTCTGAAGGCTTCACAAGAATTCTTCTTGGGTTTGGTAAGTCTTCACAATGTATGGGGCTTCGTCATTTACAAGCCTAATAATCTGGTATTTTGCATGTCTTTGAAGACATCCTTTTATGCACTTTGCATTTATGTAAATATAAAGGATCGCCATCTTTAGACGGTTACTCTCTTTAGGTATTTTACTTATGTCTTTCCTTTATTTAACTTCTAAACATGCAGCAACAACCTAATTCTTTATTTTCATTTGCAGGGTTAGAGCCTCTCTTGCAGCAAAAGATCAAGAAGCTTTCATGTTTCATGAACTGAGGGTGCTGAGGCTTTTGTCAAAAGAATGATATATGTAGCTCCGTATGCAGTTCTTAACCTACATCTTATTTGGTTCTAAGATGGGTCCAGCAAAGCAACGCAAGCAGCACAAGGTACTTCATGACTTCATTTCTACTTGATGAATATCTACTTAATGAATACTTGAAACAAAAAATCTATGATATTACAATATAATTTTCTACATGATGCTCTTAATATTTTGAACCAATCTAGAGTACAGCGGGTCCAAATAGGTTCAGAAATGCAATCAATATTTAAAAAATCATTAGGTAGTGAGATCTCAAGTGCTAGCTGATAGACCCAAGTTCAAATTCATGTTCTGGTTCTACGATGGAAGCATAGGACATTCATATTAGATTATTCCTCTCCACTTTGATGTACTAGATAGTGTTAAGATTCAGAGCTCAAGGCACAATATAATCATGTATGTAATGGGCCTGGTAAATTGATGACAAGATCCTATTCTCTCACAACAGACAACATCGATAATCACATCTTTAATGGGTCTGGTTGAATTCTTGAAAACACTCTAATTCTCAACAAACGACATCCATGACGTGTTGATCGCAGTTTAAGCAGCAAAATGTTTCTCCATTGCAGATCCTTTAACTTAAGTGTATAGATATGCACAAGTATGCTACAGATTCACAATTCAATGTCCTATTCTGCTAATCTTCACAATGTCTCGGGTTTCATCATTTGCAAGCCTAATAATTAGGTAATTTGCATGTCTTTGGAGACATTCTTTTATGCGCTTTGCCTTCTGATAATTTTAAAGAGGTCAACATCTCTAGATGCATGCTTTCTTTGGGAAATTTATTTGTTATTTTACTTCTGTCCTTCCTTTTTTCTTAAATTCTAAATATGCATATTGCAACTTCAAAGCCTAGCATCACCCAGGTCCTTACTTTCAAGCATGCATGACTGAAATGAGTCTTCGTTTGATGCCTTACATTTGATGATTAGGAAAACACAGGGAAATTATATAGTTAAATTGTTCTCATTAGAGGCATATCAAAAGAATATCTAGAGCATAGATTGAAAATATGATGACGAATGCTTATTTGGGATTGTATTGCAGAGACAGTGATAGGGCTGCAACTTTGACAACAATAATTAAAGGCAAGTAATCAATTTTTCCAGATCCTTGAGTTAATGAGTTCTAGCTAGCACTAGATTGGATTTACTATCTTGATGTTGTCTAGATGTTGTAAAGTCCATGTTAATCCATAAATGTTTGCAGACAAAATGTCAATGAACCAAGAAACTAATCCACAAGTTATTTTGCTTTCGAAATATATTTGGATTTTTGTAATAACTCTTCAATGGTCATGGACAATGTAGTGTATGGCTTACACAAGTAACTGATGTAGATGCAAAGATATCAAATATGTAGCATAATAACAGGGGGTTTTCTTTGTGTTTTTGTACGCTTTTCACAAAGGTTTTCCTAAGATTTCATGGCGTATTCGAATGGATGTACTAATGCGTACATCTAGAGTGCACCATTTCTTAGCCGTTGATTTAGGTTTTTTTTTTCAATGGTCCAACATCCAAGGGCTCACAACAAAAGCCCTCTTTTTATTTTAGGGGCTGAGCATGCAAGCCTCGTGGATAGCATTTTAGGGCAGGAAACAGGGCTTGCAAATCTGCAACAACAGGGATTAGCAAGATAAGATTCTGTTGTCCGAGATTAATGAAGCGGCTGTTAGTATTTCTATAGAATGGTCGCAGATTAGAAACCAGAAATGGTTATTTAAGGTCTATAATTGAGGCTTTTTTCCGGCAGCCTCTGCCATACCCATGTCACATAGCAGAGAAACCTATCGGTTTGCCATTGGCCTTGACCGAAATGGACCGAAATGGCGGGGTTTGCAGCAAGTTTTCCTTATAAGCCTACTCTTGACCAAATGCAGGTGACACATCTATTCTTCATTGCTATGTATCTTCCATTAATCCGTTTTTTAGGGAAGGTAGTGTTTGCAGTCAAGCTCCAAAAATGCCTTTCCAGCTTGTCCTAATTCTATATTACTCGTAGCTTGCTATACCCATCACGAAGCCCAACTTCAAAGATTATTGTTTGTTATGCGGCTACTTATTTTGACAGGCATTTATTGATGTGGAGAAAGATATGACTGAAAGAGAAACTCCAATGGACAGGCTTGTCTGTGATGATGTTGGATTTGGCAAGACCGAAGTTGCCATGCGAGCAATTTTCTATGCAGTGGAAGGTAAAAGACAAGTCATGGTTCTTGCTCCAACGACAGTCCTTTAAAACAAAGATTACAAGGTGATACAGGACCGCTTTTCGATATCATGATCTAAAAGTGGCCCTTCTTAGCGTGTTCCGTGTAAGAATAGATTACTATACAATTTTATGATTGAGAGAAGCATGAGGAGCTATTTCAGAGTGTGAGAATGAAATGGCTTTGATATGATGAGCGGTACATTTGGCCATTCTTTGTAATTTCTTGCATTTGCTACTAATTAACTCCTATCACAAATGAACCACTAACTTAGGCATTCAATCTAGCTATTAACTCCACTAACTTTGATATAACTCAACCGGGGCGGACTTTGACGCTGTGCGTTGCCTCACAGATCACGAGAAAGTCACATACCTAGGCCAAAGTCTAGGATCTCGGGGGCGAGGGAACATTGTTATAAAAGACAACTGATATTTGTTGTTGTGGCTTGGAGTCCCCGGAACAAAAATCCAATTTCATAGGTGTCGCCCTTTAACGATAGCGGTGATAATCGGACTCAAAGGTAGGGCAGAAAACAAATGGCATCTTTATCATCCACTATACACCCATTCCTCTCCGGCTTGTCACCCAGCTTCATGACATAGATTTCTTCTAACATAATGTTATTGGCATTCGAAGATCGTGTGGAGCTTAACGCATGTTGCAAAAATGTTCTTCAAGCCTGCAATATGGCTTGCCAGATCAATGCTCATTTTCAACATATTCTGGATTAACAATGCAGATGCCCTTTCACCACAGGTTAACAGCATGAAAAATGACAAGTTTATCCCAAGGTATATTTTTAAAGCTAAGGCAGCTGATTACAAACCAGAGATTGAATCAAAATCCGGAACTATGACAACTAACTACTGCCAAAGACATCACAAACATGAGGTATGTTACTGGTGGTTTCGATGCTGGTTGTGGAAGATTGCAAGGAGCCTCAGCCTACTTTTTCTACTATTCATGATCAAAGTTTATAACAATGATTAGGATGAGATAGGTTCTTAGGAAACTAGCTTGCTCAGATATATGGTAAATTTGGCGCTCTGCAGGATGCCCATGCAATGTTTGATAACATATATATGAAGAATATATTATGGATTGTAATGCTGTATATTATGGATTGTAATGCTTTCAGTAGTGGTTTGTTTACCTTGGGAATGGCATCTTTTATTGTGAACATTGTACAACGCTATAGTTTTGGAGTTAGGGGTGTAAACTAGATAGAATATTAAATCACATTCTTAAATTTGAAGTTGACAGGGATGAGAATAACAATGGTGTTTTCTAAATACTTGTGTTCTATGTATGCAAAGTTGTATTCTTTAACAATTTGGTCAATGTGTAACTAAGTGCATATAGATAAATGTTTATTTTTGTTAGGGCCCGAAGGGCCCAAAATTTTTTTTAAGATAACAACCAACACATAACTACCATTAACATTAATTAACACAACCATTGGGTCCAACACATTTAAATTAAAATCCCCCTTAAACCCCCTTTGGTTTGGGTGCATATTCACACGGGGGGTGATGTAGGGCAGCGAGAGCCCTTATAATTATATTTTGCACGTACAAAATCAACACCATATAGTATTTTGCGTGAAATCTTATAGTATTTTGCAAATCTTGTTATACAGTATAGCAAATTTTGTACTTGCATACCCCACAAATCGGGAACTTTATCTACGTGTAGATTAAGGAATAAGGGGAATATGCCTATCCAACAAATTTCTCATTGCCTGAGTCACCCCCCGTGTGAATATGCACCCAAACCATGTCACTGAGCCATGAAAATTCTTACAGCAAATAAGGGGATCTAAACATGCCACTGAGCTTATGAAAATGTTTATTGAAAGAAATTGGCAGATTACGTATAAAGTAGGCAAATTGGCTTATTCATTTATCTTTTCAATTGTTTGTTCATGTTGTCTAAGGCTGGTTTTAAGCCTATAGAAGAGAACACAATTACACGATGGCACATTGGTTGAGGTCTTAAATAGTTTATATGCATTGCCCGCCTAACACATGTTATGCGTTGTCATGGAGGTTAGGGTGTTTTGGCAAACATTTAATATGGTGATGCAAAATAAAGACCCAACGTTTATGAGTATCCAAGCAACCCTTTATATGGAGAGCACAGGATGTTTGTTGGGTGCACCACATATAGAACTTTATATAGAATTATTACAAGCTCGACCATGTACAAATGTACAAGTATACAATACCACATAAGTATGGGGTCGTTAAACATTGTGGCAATCAGATTCACCAACCTTACGTTTAAACATTATAGCTAAGTAGACGAGGTGCTCTAGCGCTAGGGCTTACCCCTAACATCAAACTCGGATAGACTAAATACATCAAACATGCCTCTGACAAGCCATGTCCAAATTGAAGCATGCAAGTTGCCTTCGTTTTTTAGAATAGAATAGAATTGTTTGAATACATCAAACATGCCTCTGACAAGCCATGTTCAAATTGAGGCATGCAAGTTGCCTTCGTTTTTTAGAATAAAATAGAACAAGCTTGTAGCTATTGCATCAATTCGCACGGGGTCCCACAGGCTACGGATTGAGACAGGTAGATGGGAGCGGCCGCAATTGCCGCGAGAAGCGAGACTATGTGCCTGTTGCCAGTTACAGGTTATTGAAGATGAAAGCCATACTCTTCTGAGTTCGGAATCATTTTTTGACCTTAGCATTCCATTCAACGCTTCCACAACTTCTCAGAGCACCATTTGTGCATGACTTGGCATTATACATACTTGAGGTTCTAGATAAACATCTGCAATTACTGAGCCCTCAGTAGTCATTATCTCCGCTTGTCTAGTATCATCATTACTGCAAAGGTTTTTCCCTTGAAAACCTTTCGAGGCAGGGGTTTTTTAATCCTAGTAGTAATGATTGTACTAGCCCATTATATGGGTCCCATGACCTATTGGTCTCCGTGGACGTTAAAAAAACTATCTATTCTATTCTATTCTATTCTATTCCCTAGCAAATTCAATGCATACATCATACACATAGATCATGGGTCCTCCTTCTAACATTTATAATTAAACATAGGCATCCAACTTGGGTCTATTATAAGACATATGCACTTAATTTAATGTAATACGTTTCAGTGCATCAAATGAGCATGTTCAAATTGGAGAAGGCAACCTAATAAACATCTATGGAATCCAACATAACATAATCAGGCATATCTCAACTACCACGTATATGTGTGAATAATCAAGCTTCTCCATATATCTTTATGCATTGCAATCATTTGTGTCTCATTATGCACAGTGTCTCAATATGTTAGTGTCTCATTATGCATAGTGTCTCAATATGTTAGTTTTGCAACATCAAATAATAGATCCAAAATAGTGGGAATTTTAGTCCAAAAATAGCTCCAAGAACTCGAATGAACTCGAATGGCTTAGAATGAATAAATTTTGGGGAACTTCGTTTCAAGCACCCCAGAGCTTAGCCACCGCATCTCCAGAACCAGATGTTCACACACAGACGCCTCCATCAAGAACACGATTTGGGGGCTTGCAATTGTGGCATCAATTAAATAGTTACAACAGGATTTCGAATTTTTCAAGGACGAATTTGCACTGCATGTATTGACAGGGTGACAGGGATGCTACCATTTGAAGATTCGCTTATTGAGTAAGATTGGTTATGCAACATAGACTATTACAATTTTTCTTTAGCCTTGGCATTCGATTTGCTTCACCGCTTTATTCTAGCTTTGGTGGAACCTTTTAAATCCACTCTTTGAGTCGGATTTGTGAAGACCCTGAGAGAATTTTTTGGTTCCCGGATAAGATAAATTTTAGATATGAGCAAAGAAAGCCATCTAACCTGTGGCCAAGAATTTCATAATGAAACTTTTCAAAGGTTGAGCATACCAAATTTAAGCCTTTGTTTCAATTCTGCATTTAAACATGCAATATGAAAGAAGTGGCTGCCATTTAGAATAAATTTGTTTTTTTACAGAATTCTTATTAAAGAAAGCATTGTTGATTACAACATTATTAAAGTCTCAACGCATGTATATGTAAATGGCTGTGTGTTTCTTGTTATTTGCTTTAGCAGGCTTTGCTTTTTATTGAAGCTAACAGGTAAGTGCACATTTGCAGGAAGTTTTGCACATTTGTATGCCTGCAAAGCTTGCATTTGTATCATTTTTGGCAACAACTTGTGGCCCTAATATTAGTCAATGACTTGCTACATATCAAAGAAACAGTCTTCATTCTCCCGATAAAAACTACACATTATTCTAGATCAAATGCTTGGCCCAAAACTTTTTATGCTTGCATTGTTGGACACCTATGCATTGTACAACTATACCCCTCAAACTTAACATAGTGTTGCTATAGATGCTACCAAATGCACTTATAAATATCCTAAATTTGCAAGACTATGTATAGCAAGTACATGCTCAAGTAGCTAGGTAGTTAAGCCGTTGAGATGTGCTAACCATCCAAAGGCACAAAAACTCATCAACTAGCATGACTAGCATGACACCTAGATCATATTCAGCATATGCTCTCAAGTTTGAATATTAATTCATCTCAATTACTTGCATGTCAAACCACAAAAGGTTTTCTATAGTACGTCCCTAGTACGTGCAAGTTCAATGTTAGATTGTGAGTATTTTTACTTGGTTCAACATAATATAATCAAGTTTAAGCCCGAAATACCACATACACAAAATCCATATAATGAACTTTATGTCAATGACCTCTTAAAAAGTTCCTTTATTTACCCTTGCCCCTCAAAGCCACATTGCTTATTCTCGATAGCAATTAAACAACCACCACTTCAAATTGTTACTAGGCCCGGCAACGCCGGGCACCATAACTAGTATATATAAGATATGTCTTATATGTCATATATAGCATATGTGATATATGTCTGACTTATGGCATATGAGGCATATGATATATATAGCATATAAGACATATGTTATATATTATTATATATAAGATATGTCTTATATGTCATATATAGCATATGTGATATATGTCTGACTTATGGCATATGAGGCATATGATATATATAGCATATAAGACATATGTTATATATATTATTACAAGACATTTATCGCGGCGGCCAAGGTCCATTTTTCACAATGCACTTCATAGAAAAGCTAAATTTGGATCCACACACATGTTTTTATCATTTTTGTCTTTTAGACATATCTCTTCTATTATATTGAATATGTAATTGTATTTGTCTATGTATTCTTTTGGTCACTTACAAAGAGTAGGTGGAAGTAGACAATGGCAAGCAAAAAAAAGATAGCATTCATGTCTATCATCCTTTCCTATTAAACTTTCCTATTAAAGGTATATACGAAGGTACATGGCAATAAAGGAGTTATTATTACACACTATTCTTTTTCTTTTTAACTTTTCTATCATTATTTTCAATTAAAGGTACGAAGATACATGGCAATAATTGAGATATTCTTACACACTGTAATTTTCTTTTTAAGTTCTCTATTAATTTGCTTCATTTCGAGCTAAATATCGTTGGAACCTTTAGTATTCAAATCGAACTAGAATGCCAGCGATTCGACACCGTTGGATCGCCATTCTCGGGAGAGACTGTTAATTGTGAGTTCTTGGCATGCACCCTGCAGCAGCAGTCTATGACTATCGAATGCTATAAGGCTGCCATGCTCATGATCACAAAACAAGAACAAGAAAAATAAATATGTACAAAGAGTGAAGGGAACGTGGCCAAATGAGGCTCTCCAAATTTGAGATAAACCTGAGTACATCCAAGAGGCTCTGGGTCTAATATAGTGTAGACCGCAAATCCCGAGCCCTACATCTAGCTAAATCTAAGCCATACACTTAAGTTAACCTAAACATGCCAAGTGTCAGTCTGCCACCACTGACACCTAACACATGTACAATGTTAACCACTAGGTGATTAACACTGCCTCCCCCTAAAAGTTTTTAGCACAAAAACATGTACAGACTTTTATAAGACAAGTCCGACAATTACAACAGGGTGCCAAAAAATTTAGGGGCGAAAATGATGGTAATGGTAATGGTTGGTTGTGTCGCCGAAAGATTTGCATGAAGGCATTGATGACAAATAGGATCCGAAGGAATGTCGGTGCAGAACACGGATCATAGGAACTTTGGGCCAAAAAAACATGAAGACCATCCCCTTATATTATGGGAAAGTCCATTTTAACAAATATTGCCCAATAATTCACTTAAAAACAATTAGGGGGTCTTCAAAAATGTGAGCACCATAAAAACGTCTCCCGTGATCGGCCATATAAAAGTGGAATATATCTGGAACAGAGCGTGGACTTTTTGTTGCAGCGTGGGCCGTGAGCATGGGCGTCACCATGGGCATTTTTTTTTTTTTTTTAATTTTTTGTGTCGTGAGCGTGGAAACAAGAAGTGTGAAGAGCAGTGCGTGAGCGTGAGCAAGCGTGAGTGAGGCATGACCATGCAGCGTGAGCTTGCGTGACTATCATAATAGGAGCATGGGCGAATTCAAAATGTTAAATGCAAAGCATGGACCACAAAAACAGGCACAACGTGATGAAAGCGTGGGCATGGGTGTGACTGAGCCCGTGGGAATAAGCGTGAGCCCCTTGAGCGTGATCCCTTGAGTCCCTTGAGCGTGAGCAGTAAGGTTGACCCACAGCGTGACCCATGATCGGCCTGCATAATGGCTTTAACCCTAAAAATTTCAAACCCTAAAGAATGGTTTTGCGGCTGAGAATCCTAGCGTGAGGCATGAACCCTAATAGAGCACTGACGGTCAGCTATGGCGGTGGTCGATGATGGCGGTGCTCCAACCTGTTATTTCCAGAAGTTTCTTCAAATGTTTGTTTCCTAAAACTGGTCCGTGGATGTAGCATGGGTCGGATATGATCATTTAAGAATAGCAACAAGATTTACACAGTTGAGTGGCCAGATATGATCTGCTAAGGATGATAACGAATGATTCAGATACCCGGATAGGGCAGCCAGAAGATATTGCATGCTTCCCTGTTGGCTCAACAAAGCATGAACTAGAGAATAGATCGGGGCTATAAACCTCAAGACTGTGGCTGCTTCAAATCTTCGCCAGGAACAAAGAAGAGATGCATAGATCCAGAGCTTGGTGTCAATGGAACTGCAGAAACAGTAGATGTGCTCAAAACTGTGCCCCACAAAGATTTTCAAAATAAATTTCCCAGCTTTGACTGACAAAAATATGTGATGTGCTTGCTTGCAGATGATGTAGACCAAAGAGCGGACTTGGTGCGTGCTTGAAAATTAGCCTGCTTAGCATGAGCAGATGGATGGGGGCTAGCCAAAAGGTTGGCCCTCTTGAAAAACTCAATAAGAAGAACGATCGGAAGTTGCAGACTAGAGATCCAGATACGTGAAAAACTTGGCCAGATAAAATTGCTGGTGAAAAGATTGCCTTCTATATGTGCTTTGTGCAGCTTTGTGGAGATGAAATGTGAAGAATGGCCACTGGTTTGTGAAAGCTGGATCAGATGAAATAGCCAATACTCTGTGCTGCCCAGTTTAGATAGAGGAAAAATGACGATTCTGGAAACAACTTGCTGTCTGGTGCCATCCCTGCCCATCTATGTGCAACAGCATGAAAGTTTGAAAAGATAGGATAACCAGTGCTCTGGACTGCTTGATCGATTGTGTGCAGGTCAGGGATAGGTTCAATACTATTTTGATGTTTTATACTCGAATACGATGAATTGAATGATACGGCACAAATTTGCCGATAAAACGCAAAAAAATACGGGCGGAAAACAATTCCGGCCGTCAAAACTTTCGCCAGACGCCGAAAGCAACAAAACCGCAGACGCTGAAAAATTTTCGCAGACGCTGAAGATTACATAGCCGCCACAGACGCCGAAACCAATTTTTTCGCACGCCGGCAAAACCACGCCACCGCTGCACGCTGATTTTTTTCGCACGCTGTTAAGAGTTTTCGCATCGCCAAATAATTTGAACTTCGCCACGCCAAACATAATCTTCGCTGCACGCCGAAAATATTTTCGCAGACGCCGTTTTGTTCCTTTCGCTGACGCCAAAATTTTCTAGCCGCTTTGCCCGATTTACTAAGCAAAAATATTTGGCGCCAATCGCTTGACCTATTTTGTGGCAATCGTTAATAGTATATATAAGAAAAACGTGATTAGCCCTAGAATTCACCTCGAACGCTGACCGCCAAAGTTGAGTCAAAATACTCCTTGGGAAACGGTTTGCCTTTGAGGTGTCGCTGAAGTCACGTACCGACGTTGGATACCGAACGTGAGTTTACTCCGCCCCAAAGGTTTCCAAAATTTTGGGTTGGCATCCGCTTCCATAGAATATCCTATAGGGTCCCGTTCAACCCCCTTTGATTCTTTCGCGATTTAACGCCGACGTAACATATGCATTGTGAGCTTGCTCCTTTGCATATATACGCCTTCCTTTAGTTCGTGTAATCAAGGAGTCGATTAAGAGACATTGTCACCGTCCGAAAGCAATGGTGGCTACCGGTCATGCATCTACCTCGAGGTGGTGCAGGCAATGGGTCATGCATCTACCTCTAGAGGTGCGAGGGATCGGCAGAAAGCCCGCGGCAGGCCCATTTTGGGACCGCAACTCGCGGCACATGGTCGCGGTACCGAGTTGCGGGTCGGAAAAGAGGCCCGTAATGGGAGTTTGTGAAAGAGTTTGGCGAAATGAGTGGGAATGTGTGTTTTGTGGATACACATCGGTAAAATGGTTCTGCAACAAGAATTCGAGCTCACATCTTACGTGAACGAGACGCCGGTGTCGCAACTTGTAATCGCATCCGCCGACTTTGAAAGGATGCCATCGAGATTGTCTCGACCGGATGGGATACGCAAAACGAAGAATAATATGAGAAAAAGACGAAGTTACTTAATACTCAAGAGCGTGGGGCGTAAGGCATTTAAGATAACTATACCACCCCGCTGGGACAAAGATACCGATCGAGGGCTGACTAGGGTCAATAGGTACAAGCACGGAGAACGAGAATGATAGAGACAATTGAAATAGTGGAAAGACAGACGGCAACAGAGGGTTGATCATTGCTTAACATCGAGCAATTGAAGAAGACACAACCGGTTGTAGAGGCATTTTTATATGCCGGGTCGCCTCCACATATTCGAGCATAAAGCAATGAAAGAAGCCTTCCAAGAAGTTGCCAAAGCAGGACCGCTTTTAGACCGCCTTCATACAAGCATGCCAACAATAAGATGGTTGATGAAATACATGGAAAAATGGTTGAGAGGGTGGAGATGAAGTTGTGTCGTAGGACCAAGCGCCGCCATTCATTAGTGACCGATGGTTGGAGCAATGTAAACAAGGACCATCTTATTAATTTCATGATCGTATCCGTGGGGTGAAGTATTTTTGAAAACCGTGAGAAACCAAAACTGACCAAGTGACCGAGATTGGATTTTTCGTAAAACAAAGGCCGTGATAGAGAGTTTTGGACCAAGAGAATATTTCAAGTTGTAATGGATAACGCGTCCTAATTGCAAGCTAGCGGGTCAATTACATCGGAGGCCGAATTTCCGTGGTTGCATGCTACTAGTTGCCAATGCCATTGCCCGAACCTATTGCTGAAGGACCGGTTCTCACAAAGACACGTGGGTTCAAAGATCCCATTCGAAAGCGCGCCGCTTGTAAAATTCATCACAAAGAAGCCGCAATTTATGCCATTTACAAGTCATTAAGGCCGAAGAGCCTAGCACTCATGAATCCCGGCAAACTCCTGGGTTTGGTTCCAATTATATCCGCCTTTGAAAGAGTGAAGTGTCGTGATTGGATTATCTCAACCTTTAATCATACGTAGTTTTTGATTGGGAAAGAAGGCGTAAAGGGAAAAATGCCGCCAAACACCGACAAAGAAGTCCGCCCCTTCGAGAAATGCTTGGGCGGGAGACATTTTGAAAGGTGTAAAAATGTTGTGAGGTGCATGCAACCCGCTTGTCATGCCATCAAAACCCTTGATTCTTCAAGGCAAGAATCGAAAGGTCCGAGGTGTTGGCACTCCATTCAATCCTTCCTAGAACGTGATGGTCCCAATGCGCCATTTGACAATGCTAAGCGCCAAAGACTACTCGTAGACTTCAATGAACGATGGAAGAAGTCATACAGTGATCTTCATGGCGCCACAAGATGCCTTAGACCCACACAACCAATGATATGGACCAAAGATACGATAAAGAAGTGATGGGGTCGCTGAAGAAGGTTGCAAAATGTTCTATCCCCAACAGCTCGGACTACAAGCTTTTCATTGCCGAAGTTAATCAATACCGTAACCCGAGGGAAGGTGGGCGATGAAGAGCTTCACGACGACCGAGAGAGTCATAAGAAGGAACCAAATATGGAATCATATGCATGGTGGCAAGCCCATGGGCAAGTTATCGATACCTTGCGTGCAATTGCAATGACTATCCTCTCTTTGGTATCTTCCAATAGTGCAAGTGAGAGGAATTGGAGTGCCTATAAGTACATACACACAGTCACCCGCAATCGCTTTACATAAGAAGGCGCATAAACTTGTATACAACTTCTCAAACCGGGCGGCTATTGAATCGTGAATGCTGGTACATCCGCAATCGATAAGCTACGCTTTCCTTTCATGGATGCAGATTCCGGGCGGAAGAGGACAAATTTCAAGACAAGTGAGGACGAGATGCTTGCAATAAATGCCGCAAGCCATGTTGATGAAGACATTCAACGCACCCACTTCGCTGATGACGAAGATGATATAGACCAAGCCATATTCTCGCGGATCGGATCAGCCGACAAATGAGGATACCGAGGAGTCCGGATACGTAAAGGCCGTGTTCGAGCAATGCAGCTTGATGACGGATCGGCTTACGCGATCCAACGGACTCACCTTTGCGCTTTACCTTGACAAACGAGAACGGCTAGGAAAAACATCGCCTCGAGGACGCTTCACTAAAGGAAAGGGTCATCGGAGGTTGAACCTAGGTTCCCAAAGAAGAAGAGGATGGAACCGCAAATGATGAAATCGATGAAGAAGGCGCCGCCTAGAAAAATGATGTGATGAGTATCTTCACCGTTGTAATTGGTCTTGAGGATTTTCATACTATTGTAACCGCCCCCGCACTATTAATAAAAAGAAGTTTTTGGTTATAATTTTTTGTCACAAATGTTTCGTTAATGTATGATAGTTCTTTCTATGTTTCTTTCTATGTTTCTTTTCATGTGTAACCGCAAGAAGTTGCCACGAAAACCTTTCGTTGGATCAGACCCGCCTCGACCTCCGTTGTTGCTTGCCTCTTCGCATGCTAATCTTGCCGATGAGAAGTAATTCACGCATGCGAAGGGGCCAAAACAGCCTCGGACCAGCCCCGACGAATCTGATCCATCGGAAGGTTCACAAAGGTACTTCGTATCCAAGTCGGAATAACTTCGGATGCCAAATTGGGCTTTGAATGTTATTCGACCTATAATCAGACTCTATTCCTCCGGGTGGCACATGCTCAATACCCAAATGGGTTTGCATGGCATGTGCCACCCAAAGGAATGGAGGTACAAATTATAGGTCCCGATGGCATCCAAATGGCGATTTGGCAACCATTCAAGAGGATCACGCCCGTGCCGATGAAAGAGACTGAGTACAAGATCGAGACTTCCCAACCCTTAGCTTACCCCTCTTTGAACAATGGAACTTAGCATGTAAACCAAGCTACATTGCCCAAAGAGGAGGGGAAAGAAAGATTGGGAAGTCTCGATGCTTGAACTCATCAATCACTAACATCCAATTAACCCGGCTGATCACGCCCGTGCCAGATGAAAGAGACTGAGTATAAGATCGAGACTTCCCAACCCTTGCTTACCCCTTTGAACAATGGAACTTAGCATGTAAACTAAGCTACATTGCCCAAAGAGGAGGGGAAAGAAAGATTGGGAAGTCTCGATGCTTGAACTCATCAATCAACGACATCTAATGAACCCACGTAATCGCAAGCCCTTCTACGTAAGTCTATATTGTTTGCCCGACAACCATTCAAGAGGGTTGCTCTTGGCTTACTCCTTTTCGAAGTTTCAAGTATGATCTAATTCGCCACCGAGTGAGCCGGCGTCATCCTAGGGGCAAATTAGATACACAAAACGTAAAACGAAAGAGACTAAGCCGTGGTGAGCGAAGTTGAAGACACTTCTAAGATGCCAAATTGGGCTTTGAATGCTATCCGCATCTATAATATGTACTTTATTCCTCCGGATGGCACATGCCGAATACCCAAATGGGTTTGCATGGCATGTGCCACCCAAAGGAATGGAGGTACAAATTATAGGTCCGATGGCATCCAAATGGCGATTTGGCGCATTAAAAGTTAACGGACGCCGTCCCTCCAATTTCAAGTCATAGTGATGCTCAAGGTTCTCCATCAATAGAAGGAGTTAGGATGTTCCATGATTTGGTGCCTAATGTACCACCGATAGATGGACAACGCCTGTGCACCACTTTGGCTTGAAATTAGAGTGCGCCTCACCTCGGACGACCGAGACTGGTCCGTGCATCGAGACGCCCCATCTTTTTTCCCGTCTTTGGACAATGGAACTTAGCATGTAAACTAAGCTACATTGCCCAAAGAGCCTGGGAAAGAAAAACGGAAGTCTCGATGCTTGAATTCAGGAGTCAAGCTTGCTTCAATCACTAACATCTAATGAACACACGTAATCGCAAGCAACCACTAGGCCTTATATCCTCCGTGGGCCACAATAAAAATAGAGTACTCAAAAATTTGTAACCTCCTCTAGAACTTAACGATTTCGCCCCGACCCCCATTTTGCGCTGCCTTTGTGTAATATAACCTAGCAAAGTATCTAAGATACATTGACACGTAGACACGCTAAAAGAGAGTGAGAGCAAAGCTCGCCCCTTCTAAAGGAGGTAACAAGAATTTCGAGAAGTCTATATTGTTTGCCATCGAGAATATAAGGCCCCGGTGACCTGACAACCATTCAAAAGGGTTGCGGTGCGATGTTTTGACTCACTCACCATCCAACCATGACCATCCTAGGGGCAAATTAGATACGATAAACAAAAAGGAGACTCCTACCTACAAAAATGAGCCAGGTGACCACTAGGACAAACAAAAAGAGAGACTAAGCCAGATAAAAGAGATTGGGAAGTCTCAATGCCTTTACTCACAAACGTAAAACGAAAGAGCGATTTGGAAGTCTCGATGCTTTTACTATGAGCACTACTCGATCCTTTGATAACATCATTACACCTTGTTTGAAATAACGCCATTATACCCGCCATTCACAAAATGATACAGTCAAAATTTGGCATGTCTAAAAATGTAATATCTCATTTTCATTGGTCATTTGATCAATATAATCACCCCGCCCCCCGAGGTGGTGGTAAGAACCGGTTAATGTCCGGCACCGCCTCCTTCACGCGGCTCCTCCACCCCTCCACAATTCCATCTCGCGAAAGGTTTGAAAAGTGTGCATCCGCCCATCCCTCCTCGCGAAGGTCAAATGTGGCAACGCCGGCATGCGACCTTGCATATTAAATATGGCATATTGTAACTCAGAAAAATCCATCCGCCTTTGCAAGGTTGGACGTAAGCTGCTTTGCAACATCCAATCAAGAACACATCGCATGTGCATACGATGCCCACACCCTAGAGTGTACCAGCCCACCTGTGTCGTTGTCACCACAAAATTGGCAATGTCCAGAATCAACAACCTTTAGCTCTTCCCAATCGACTCTCATACAAATACTCCGCGGAGATAGGATATCGACCGCCCAAGTCACCCTAAAAGGGTCGAGTCTAACGATTTGGTCAAATTCATAAGTGCTCGTTGTTTTCTAAGGACCGCTGCCTCCCCTCGCTTAATGCCGCTTAGTTGCCGCTTTAGCGCCCTCTAATTCAAATGCCATCTTATCATACCCATCGCACGGTCCTTCAAGCCGAATATTCTCCTCGAAAAGTGTCGTCTCCGACTTCTCTCATTCTCTAGTTGGGCCCGAATATCCACAGGTCATTCACGGCTCCACCGCGCTACCCCCGCACCTCCAAAAAGTTGGATAGCCGCCAAGAACAAGGTATGTAATGGTGATGGGCTCACCATGTGGCCCACTCTCGCTATCTTCCGATAGCTTGACCCTCTTCGTACGCCACTACCGCTTCCTTTGCCTCCATTTCCTACTCCCATAATTTACGCACTTCCTTCACAAGCTCAGAGTATACTTTGCCGCGCAAAACTCTTACTAAACTCACCGCTGTGGGGTAAATGTCCCTTCACTTGACATGACGCCGAAAGTGCTTTTGCTCGAACCACAAAGATTCTTGCACCTCGTGAGCCTTATACTTACCCCGCCTACTAGGCCACTCACTTTCAAACTCATTCTTGTCCAAATTTGTGATTACATCATCGTAGTCCGCCCACTTGACAATAGCTGCCCCGCCAGCTTACATTATGCACCTCCGCGGATGGTGCAATTATCCCTCTTTGAAACTTCATCCATCGCGACGCAACCTTCTTAACTCGCGCCGCGGAACTCATTCGCCTTGCATGTGCCGCCGCTTTCCATTTGCCGAAAGCACATCTCAAGCTCGTTTCTCCAACCCTTGTTGCCAAGGAGACCGGGTAGAGGGGGTCCTCAAATTTCCCTGAACCGAAAATCCATGCCGATCCTCGCCGCTTCCTCGACGACCGACATTCCGCGGTGTCGATTCAATTCTTCGGCCCCGCTCGTGGGACATAATTTGGACTCACCGACTTCTATAGGTGCACCGATCGACTTGTATAGGTGTGCTTTGACTTCTTCTCTTTATAATGTTCGTTAGTCATGCACATATAAAAAGCATAGAATAAATAACACAAAAACACACGAAAAGGAAAACTAAGCTACACAACACACATAGACAATAATCTTTCATGTAGCATCGATAAGTGTTTAATGAATTTAGTTGGAATATTATGTAATACAAGGATGTTTGAATGTAAGTGAATATGAATATGCACGCTTAGGCGTGACTAGGACCAAATTTGGTCTAATGCATCGCCGCCACCGCCGCCAAGAAGAAGAATCCAACTGATTCCAATTGTGGCCTCGCACGGAATTGAGAGCAATGAAAAACGCCCCGCATTGTGTCAAGTAGCCGGGCCATATCAAATTTTCGTGGTTTTGTCCCTCATTGGCGACTAACGCAATGTTTCAAATAGTCGCACATTCTCCGGATGCTTGCCTTGCGCCCAAGTTTCCTATTGACTCCATGTAGGAGTGCTTACTAGCAAAGTCAGCCTAAGTAGTAGACAATGTACGCCTGCGTAAATCAAAGTCAACCCTTGCGGTGCACCGCTCTCGAGCCACTACCAAAAAAGATCATCATGCATATATGGATGCCCCGCCCTTTCCATCTCAATTCTTTTCTTACCTTCGCCATCCATACCCTTTGTAATGCCATCGCTTTTACTCCACCGCCTCGTGGATCAACCTCGATTCACCCCAATCACAAATGCCAATGTATACGTACCGAGGATTAATACATCCCTTCTCCTTTCCATAATCAAAATGGAGCAATATATTGCCCTGGATGCAAGTCCATATGCAAATATCTTTCTTGATGGAGCTTTCAGAGTCTCGCCATGTAATGACATTGCTAAGTCCCCAACCCTAGAGGCAACAAATAATTCTTTCTTTTACAAGGCCCCTCAAGCAAAATTCAAGTCCGTCTCTCAACTCGGGGACAGCCCCCAACTTTTAAATGCAAGCTCAAAAGCAAAGGCATTGACCCATGACTTGTAAAGAAGGTTGCCAAATCTAACCTCCATTCCAAAAAGGGAAAATTAAGCCTTGTCTTTCTAGGCCGGTTGTGCTACCAATGCAAAGAGATATACACCCGTGCCTAACTTGCATTCCCCGACTCCTCATGTTCTTCAAAGATAGCTTCCACTAACTTATTGGGTTCTCGTGACTATGCTGAAAAATTATTATGTTGAAGTTTTACACAATAAGGTTCATCCTTAATAAAACTAGACCCTAAAATATTGCACTTATACACCGCACCATATGAACCGTAACCAATTCGTTGTCCGCTTATTATTTGTGATGAATCTACCATGGCAAACCAAGTAGTCTTGGCATCCGCTTTCTACGAAGCTTCCCACTCCCTATCCGTCTTCACCGTGACGCTTTGGCTTTTATGGTTTGGCGCCAACACTTTCTTAACAAGATGGGGGTTGATGGGCCTCTTTCTTCAATTTTCATTGGTCCACGCCGCATTCCATGTGTCCGGCTTTTTCTTTCAACTCTAGCCTCAAGCTTGACTATGATTTGCACCTTCGCGGATCATATTGCCGGCTAATATTACCCACTATCCATGTATACCTCTTTGCTCACTCTTTTCAGGATCTAGCTCCATCATTCGGCTTAAAAGCCCTCTCAAGATCTTTTACCAGCCCCGCATGGTAGTCTAGCCATCCTTCCTCACCGCTAGTAATCAATTCCAAATCCCGAAATGAGGCATTGTACGTACCGACATACACAACCAGCCATGAAATCTGGTCTCAAAGTAGACCATGCTTGTTTTGGTTGTGGTCTACTTTTTTTCTACGCAAAGGCTTCGTAAGATGACCTCAGGTTGCGTTCCAGAGGCCCGTTTTTGAGACGCCAATGCCTCTACTGGTTAAGCGGCTCTATCCGAGACACTAATGCCACATTTGGTTGCAAGTTAACTTCCGCTCTTCTTCAAGTCATACTTCTTGTTTTAAGGGATTGTCTAGCAAAGCTAGCAAAATGCGACTCGATAATACGAATCGACAACAAAGAACACCTACAAGTCAAGCAAAGATAAAACTTTCAATTTAGTGCTTAGCACATGAGGGTAAATCAACTCACTTTAACCAAAACAAAACACTAATTTTATGCTTCCTACACTAAGACCCTAACATGAGTATGTATGTGCAAGGCCAAGGATAGGGTAACAAATAAAAGGACCAAAACACGATTTATGATCTATAGCCCAAATACTTCCAAAATGCAAGGCTAGCAAGTTTTAAATGCATTGCACTTGTCCTAGGTCACGCTTTTTTTCAAAAGACGACCAATCGAATGCTTATCAAAACATACGCCAGCTCCTATATTAGTGTTTGGACTTTCATCAACAACACCATCGAACTAGGGTGTGAATTGATAAAACATTCTCCTAACCCTTAATAAAAGTACAACGACACCTTTCGACACCGGCACGACAAGGCCAACAACGGGGCCAAAGGGGTTATACTCTTACTAAAGGGAGACCCTAGTTGCCTTAAGCTTCAAAGAAGGCACCCACCCCCAAGATGGCGCAAATAAATGCGCGAATACCAGTGCAAGGGCATGCCTATGCTCTTGGCAACACGCAACCCTAAAAAGGCCCTCTCTCGTTGTTGTTTAAGGAAGGCAACCAATTTCTTTTCTTTTTTGTTTTTTTTTTTTTTTTTTTACTTTACTCTTAAATTATTATTTGCTTAAATTATTATTATTATTTTTTTCTAAAATAGGCTGCTTCAAATTACACGTAACAAGGCACTCACCATCGCTACGCCCTTTACAATGGGGGGCAACAAAGCGGGGCCTAATCAAGGACCTAACCTCGCCTACCTATCAAAAAAAAACAAAAAACCCTAAAACTAAGAAAAAAAAAAAGGTTTTGGGTGGCAAATTGCAAGGTTGGGCGCAGAAATACCTTGTTTGGCGGGCGCGAAAAAATCGAATCCGCTACCGCTAATATATAAAAAATTTCGCGACGCTGAAAACTTGGCCAGATACGCCAAAACTTTTCAGACGCCAAACGCAGGAAAAACAAATAAGACGAACACCGCCTTCTACACGCTTAATAGTTTCGAAGTTAAAGACGCTGAAAAAAAAACTTTCACAGACGCTGAATCAAGTTTCGCCGACGCCGAAAAGTCGACTGTGACTTTGGCGCTGCCAGGGGCCTTGTATTTCAAGGCAGACGCCGCGTTTTTCGCTGCAGACGCTTTCAAGCTTTCGCAGACAAATTTTTTTCCCACCGCATGAGGTTTTTATATCGCTAAATAATGTGATTTTATTAAAAAATACGTATTTTTTTACTTTATACGTCAGGAATTTTAATTTTGTACGTATAGAACCTATCCCTGGTGCAGGTACCCAGCTTGGAAAAATAATACAAGAAGGCTGCTTCAAAGAAGACTCCTCTGTAAGGCCGAATGGATTAATCATGCATTAAAGAGGCTGACCAAAACTATGCTCGCTGCATTGAACTGAGAAATCTTCTGTGGTAAGCTCAGGAAAGTTTAAACTCGTGGATTTTTGCAGGGGCTAAGGAATATTGACGTTAAGAATTGCAAAAGAAGCCTTGAATCAGCAAGTAATGGAAACGTATGAGCACAAAGGGGGCTAGCCAAGTGCTAGCCCTCTATAAATATTCTGAATGAGAAGTCTTCATAAAAACCAATACCTGGCTGAGGTGCTGCACGAGATACATAATATTTTTGGTTGTGCAAAAGCACAAATTTTCTGATAAAATTGAGATAAAACAGAAGAAAGAGGTACAAGATTTTTGTGACAAATTTCCTCCAGGTAGGAAAAAAGGATTACTCGTTAGATTTTTTTGAAAATCTTGCAGAGAGGAGTGCTGCCACCACTCCAGAAATCCTCTACTGTAAAACTGTGCTTGATGCACCATGAAAAACAGAGTTTTGAAAACTGTTTTGATAACTAGACTACTAACAAACTGATTGACAAAAGGGCCTCCAGCCGGACCATTTCAACAGCTGGTTGGGCCAAATGAAGGGGTTTGAAGGGTTGAGAATAATATACAAGGAGTATTCAAGAACTGAGGAAAATAAGAGCAGCAATGACAACAGCAAAACAACAAGGCTTAAGAAAGTGATCACGAGCGAACCCGGCATAACGGCGCCACTGTTAATTGTGAGTTCTTGGCATGCACCCTGCAGCAGCAGTCTATGACTGCCGAATGCTACAAGGCTGCCGTGCTCATGATCACAAAAACAAGAACAAGAAAAATAAATATGTACAAAGAGTGAAGGGAATGTGGCCAAATGAGGCTCTCCAAATTTGAGATAAACCTGAGTACATCTGAAGAGGCTCCAGTCTAATATAGTGTAGACCGCAAATCTGAGCCCTACATCTAGCTAAATCTAAGCCATACACTTAAGTTAACCTAAACATGCCAAGTGTCAGTCTGCCATCACTGACACCTAACACATGTACAATGTTAACCATTAGGTGGTTAACAGAGACGAGACTATTTATATGTTTCTTGCCCCCTTCATCCTTATCGGTGTCTTCTCACAATAGTGTACGTGGGAACAGTGTATATGCACCCACTTTTCCTTTCATCAACTTTTTCCCTTCATCGACGTTACTCCACTTTTTTCTTAAGCGCTTCATCATGCTTGCTATACTCGGCCTCCTGATCTTTTTTTTCCACTATAGCCACTCTCCTCTGGCAGGTACGTCTTTTGATTGTATTCTGATTCTTAGTGAAAGCCACGGTTTTGTTTTGGACGTTCTATCAGAAAATCAGACTCTTGCTTCTTTTTCGTTGATTTTTGATGGATGTTCTACTAACTCTTTGTTTGGTCGAAATCGTCGATATTTTTGCTGAGTTGCTTCAGAATTTCAATATTGTTTTTTCTCAATAAGCTTCAATTTATCCTCGATTCAGTTCTTTTTTCTGTTGGGTTGTATAGCTCTGCAATCTTTGTTGTGCTTAGCTTGGATTTTTTCCTTGGAATTGTTTTCCTTTTTGTTTCTACTCTAGATTGAAGTCCCGTTTTTGGAGTCGGAAGTTGCTGGTTCTCCATAGTCCCCGCAGATTGTCTTTTATGTGAGGTTATATCTGCGTTTTTGTTTTCTGCTTCCAATTCCTGGACCTCTGAGGTGCTGCACGAGATATATAATATTTTTGGTTGTGCAAAAGCACAAATTTTCTGATAAAATTGAGATAAAACAGAAGAAAGAGGTACAAATTTCCTCCAGGTAGGAAAAAAGGATTACTCATTAGCTTTTTTTGAAAATCTTGCAAAGAGGAGTGCTGTCACCACTCCAGAAATCCTCTACTATAAAACTGCGTTTGCTGCCCCATGAAAAACAGAGCTTTGAAAACTATTTTGATAACTAGACTAATTGCTAACAAACTGATTGATAAAAGGGCCTCCAGCCGGACCATTTCAACAGTTAGTTGGGCCAAATGAAGGGGTTTGAAGGGTTGAGAATAATATACAAGGAGTATTCAAGAACTGAGGAAAATAAGAGCAGCAAGGACAACAGCAAAACACGAGCGATCACGAAAGTGATCACGAAAGTGATCACGAGCGAATCCGGCATAATGGCGCCACTGTTAATTGTGAGTTCTTGGCATGCACCCTGCAGCAGCAGTCTATGACTGTCGAATGCTACAAGGCTGCCATGCTCATGATCACAAAACAAGAACAAGAAAAATAAATATGTACAAAGAGTGAAAAGGATGTGGCCAAATGAGGCTCTCCAAATTTGAGATAAACCTGAGTACATCTGAAGAGGCTCCGGTCTAATATAGTGTAGACCGCAAATCTTAGCCCTACATCTAGCTAAATCTAAGCCATACACTTAAGTTAACCTAAACATGCCAAGTGCCAGTCTGCCATCACTGACACCTAACACGTGTACAATGTTAACCATTAAGTGGTTAACAGAGACGTGACTATTTATATGTTTCTTGTCCCCTTCATCCTTATCGGCGTCTTCTCACAATAGTATACGTGCGAACAATGTACATGCGCCCACTTTTCCTTTCATCAACTTTTTCTCTTCATCGACGTTACTCCACTTTTTTCTTAAGTGCTTCATCATGCTTGCTATACTCGGCCTCCTGATCTTTTTTTCCGCTATAGCCACTCTCCTCTGGCAGGTACGTCTTTTGATTGTCTTCTGATTCTTAGTGAAAGCCACGGTTTTGTTTTGGATGTTCTATCAGAAAATCAGACTCTTGCTTCTTTTTCGTTGATTTTTGATGGATGCTCTACTAACTCTTTGTTTGGTCGAAATCATCGACATTTTTGTTGAGTTGCTTTAGAATTTCAATATTGTTTTTTCTCAGATTTCATCAAGATTCCCCTAGATTCTCAAGGATTTTAGTAAAATTTCCTTAGATTCCTAAAGATTCTCTTGAGATTCTCCTATATTCTCAAGGATTTTAGTAAAATTTCCTTAGATTCCTAAAGATTCTCTTGAGATTCTCCTATATTCTCAAAGATTCTCTTAGATTCCTTAAGATTCTACAAAGATTCCCCTAGATTCTTAACATTCTACGGAGATTCCCTTAGATTTTATTAAGATTCCCCTAGGTTCTCCAAGATTCCATCAAAATTAACATAGATTCTTAAAGATTTTATGCAGATTCCTTTGTCCTAGATTTTCAAAGATTCTTTTAAGATTCCCTAAGATTCTCTAAAGATTCCCCTAGATTCCAAAAAGAATAAACCAAGATTCCTTTAGATTCCCCAAGATTCTTTGAAGATTCTCCTACATTCCATCAAGATTCTGCAAAGATTCCCGTAGATTCTTAAGATTCTATGGAGATTCCCCTAAATTTTATTAAGGTTCCGTTAGATTTCCAAGATACCAACTAGATTCTCACAGATTCTCAAAAGATTTTATGACGATTCCATTAGATTCTCCTATATTTCCAAAGATTCCCAGAGATTATTCCATAATTCCTCTAGGTTCCCCAAGATTCTATGTAGATTCTCATAGATTCCCGTAGATTCTATGAAGGTTCTCCCATATTCTCTAAGATTCCATCAAGATTCCCCTCGACCCTCAAAAATTTTAGAAAAATTTCCTTAGATTCCCAAAGATTCTCTTGAGATTCGCTTAGATTCTCCAAGATTCCTAAAGATTCTATTAGATTCCTTAAGATTCTACAAAGATTCCCTAGATTCTTAAGATTCTATGCAGATTTCCCTAGATTTTATTAAGATTTCCATAGATTCTCCAAAATTCCATCTAGATTCCCATACATTCTTAAGGATTTTATAAAGATTCCTTTAGATTCCCCTAGAGTCTAAAAGATCCTTTTGAGATTCCATAAGGTTCTCCAAAGATTTCCCTGGATACCAAAAGAATAAACGAGGATACGTCTAGATTCTCCAATAGTCGATGAAGATTCACCTAGATTCCTGTAGATTCCATCAAGATTTCATCAAGATTCCAAAAAGATTCTTCTAGATTCTTAAGATTTTATGGAGATTCCCCTAGATTTTTATTAAGAATCCCTTGGGTTTTCCAAGATTACATCTAGATTCCCATTAGGGATTTTTTGAGATCATAAAAGGGCCTTCTAAGAACTGCTGACTAAGCGATATGAACTACCAATCAAAAAACAGAACTGGTAATCCAGTCAGCAAAACAGTTATAACTAACTCACTGGATCACATTTTCTAGCATAAGTGTTGATAGAAAAGTCCAAATGAGCTCTTGTTTGGTGCAATAGATAGATCTCATTGAGATCTTTCCAACTTTGGGTGGTTTGCATATCTTTTAGCCCCGTAGGATAATAAAAAAATGGTAAAAACCATATTTTTTGGAGTTTTGACAATCGTAAGTGGTTAAAATATGTGCAAAGCAACTAAGGTTGGAAAGATATCAATGAGATCTATCTATTGCACTAAACGAGAGCTCATTTGGACTTTTCTATCAACAGTTATGCTAGAAAATGTGATCCAGTAAGTTAGTTATAACAGCTTTGCTGACTGGACCCGTCAGGCTCTGATTTCTTATTGATAGTTCATTTATCTTCATTTGGCTTAGTTGGCATGTTTTGAAGGCTCTTTTTTAATCTCAAAAAAACCCTAATGCCAGTGATTTTAAAGATTTTATGACGATTCCCTTAGATTATCCTATATTTCCATAGATTCTCTTCAGATTCCCTTGAATTCTCTTAAGATTCCCCTAGATTCCCACGGCCTTGCCTGTGTGGTCTGTCCTATAGATGGGGAAATCTATCATGTCTCCTAGTATGAGTTTGGTTGTCATGTTTGCCTATGGTGGCTGAGATTGGGCTTTTGGGAAGTCTGCCCCATCTATAGGCACATCCATGGGTGCTCGTGTAGAGAAAGTAGCCCTTTTAAACTTTTTCTTTCCCTTATAAACCATCGCTTCTTTCTTTCTCTTATAAAACATCAAAATATACCCATTGTTATAATCTAATTCCATATATGCATTGCACATGTTCATCTTGCGCATTATTAGATATGATCGAATGAACTTAGCATAGTAAAATTCTTTGGGGCTTAATGTTCATTTAGTTGGTTTAATATCCTATCAAATATGGAGGTCCAACAATACTCTAATTAATTCAACTTTTATAGGTCTAGAATTGCACCGCCCCGCACATTCAAGATGGCTTCCATGATGTTCCAAACAGGCACAATTCAGACCAGTAAGTGATCCAACGTGCTAAAAGTTCTATAGGATTAAACCAAATTCATAGGCCTATGGTTATGGCACAAATGAACTGAAGCCCTTACGGCGCAAATATGATTTATGAAGGCGGCAAGCAAATTGACCATAATTTTCTTATTAAATGGTGAATCTTGTATATAGATTCCATTTTCTTTAGATACAGGTATGAGAAGACTGTAGATTTTGTTTTATTTCTATCAAGAAGGATTGCAGAATAAGAGTATTTCTACAACACTTGGATTTTTATATTGATCTGTATTAGAAAATAGGTGGACATAAGAATGCACGACTTAAGTATAGCTATATGTCTGAAGAGGATCAAACTAAAAAAAAAGTAGAATGGTCTAGGCGCTGCCAAATTTCGTTTTCCAAATCTCAACTCCTTGGAGCTCATCTCTGGCTATGAACAGCCTACCAAAATGTGCCTCCAAACCGTTCCCTCTCTTCAATTTTCTCTGCTGAACCAAGGGACAATTCAAACCACACTTCTACATCATTTCCCCTGCTGCAGAATATCTGTTTATTATAGCACAGAAGTTTATTCTCTGGTCCAGAGGGTAAATCCTGAAGTCTAGGGTTTGAATCTTCAATAAGTTTCCAAGGATCCTCCATATCTACTTTGCGGAGATCCGCCATAGCCAAATTTCCATTTCCAACACTCATCTTAAACAGCCTTGAAAGCTCCTCACATTCTATCATGTCTGAGAAGGAATCCCTCTCAACAACCTTCACGTTACAGCCATGAGTAAATTCTGTGAAGAAATCCACTGTAGCTTGGTTGCAGCCTTTGAATATCCAGCAGAGGTACCTGTTTGCCTTCTAGCCTGGGACTTGACCCACAGACATATCTCAGATATTGTTGAATTGGAACGCTCTAACATAAATCAAATGCTTGCAATTTGTACTATGCCAATGTTTCACCTGTTTATTGATATTTTGACCGTTGTTTCAAGGACCTTTACATCTCCCCCTAATGGCTGCACTCCCTGCCAATAAAAGAGTAGAGATTTTAAGCAGAATCACAAAAAGATTTTTCCATTTTTTTTGAGATAATATGGGCACTTAATTAAAATTTACCATGAGATACCCAGCTCATACATTTGTTCTGCCTTCACAACATTCTCGCAGACTTCGAAGTGGATTGCATATGCTCCATATAACAAAGAATGACTCTGCCCAATATTATTTGTCCCATAAATGTGACAAAGCTTCAGCTGAGCTTATCCATGCCACCCTCATCTTTGCAAAAAAGAAGGATGGTGCTGTTGTTTGGCAAGAAATAGGCAGACGGCTTAGGGGTTTTGCTCCACCATTTAAATGCTTCTAAATGCTTGTTAGAATACTACTCAGTATAACAATGGTCCAAAAAATGATAAGAGTTCATCCCGCAAACTTTGCATCAGAGTTAGTATAACAAATGAAAAAAAGCAGTAAATGAGTTCAAAATGCTCAGCTTACATGAAGTTTACACTTCTAATCCGATCTTATTAAAAGAAAATAGGATCAGGCAACGGAAAGGGCAAGCATCGGCAAAAGCTCGGGAAGCCGGAGAAGGCAGAAAGCCAAGGTTCCAAATCTGCAACTATTTGATCCAAATGCAACAATAGAATTTGTTAAATCCGTTGTTGCAAGCAACTCCTCTGATGTCCATCTGTATGGAGCTTATTGTTCTTGATTTAACTCATATGCTGTTTAAACTTTTAACAGATGGAATCCGAAAAGCTGTCTCCAGTATATGCACATGTTTCCAAGCTGTAAAAGGGATATGTACAGACCTGTGCATTGCATATGAAACAGATGAAAGCATTCAAAGGGAAGATCAATTACAAAACAAATGAAGCAAATGAAAAGGGAAGATCAAATATGAACTTACACAAATGGCCCCAGGGAAAAGATGTTGCCATTCGTGTGCTGTCGTGATTGAAGCTGAGAGATGAGGGCTTGTTCTTGTTGGGACCTATCCAAAGAACATAGCAAAAGAACAATTGCGACCTAAGCACCAAACCGTGGATCTACAACTAGAAGGAAACTTTGCTTCTTGAATCTGCTTGGACCAGATTTTCTCTTAAATAAAGAAGGTTTTCCTTGTTTGCAAGACGTTTTCCTTGTTTGCAAGACACTATTTGTATAATGGTGATATCTCAATGCTTCTAAATGCTTGTTAGAATACTACTCAGTATAACAACGGTCCAAAAAATGATAAGAGTTCATCCTGCAAACTTTGCATCAGAGTTAGCAAAACAACTGAAAAAAAGCAACAAATGAGTTCAAAATGCTCAGCTTACACGAAGTTTACACTTCTGATCCGATCTTTTTAAAAGAAAGCAGGCAACGGAAAGAGCAAGTGTTGGCAAAAGCTTAAAGACGGGGCCATCAAATTTCTCCATCAGCCTGCACATCACTACCTAATGGACCATCTCTCTTGTCGCCATAGCCGCTCTTCCCTTAGGAATAAATCACCTTAACACTTGTTTATAGAAGGCGCCGATCAAATGCAAGATCAAACAGTCCAAGTCGAGCTGAGCTAACTTCACTGGAGCCAAATCTTCTCAGTCGCCGCCATCGCAAGAGGTCGCCCGGCTATAGTGTTACAGTAGAAGGGGGAACTGAAAACTTCCCCCATTTCAAATTGCTACATCAGCAATTTCAAAAATACAAAATATTATAATTAAAAAACAAAACATGTGGTGGCACCACAGCGGATCGTTCCAAAGACGATATCACGGTCCCAGGATGTATACTGTATCAAATCACGCCAGACACGCCACCCCCGACGTGTCTGTGATACGTGTAGCCAAGCGGGTAGCCCTAGGGGGGCAACTTGCAAGGTATGTGCATTTATTAATGTGCACATTTACCAATGTGCACATTCATCTAGGTATACATTTTCCTATGTGGACACTTTATGCCACTTAATAAAGGCAAGTGGGCCACACCAATTATCCCACATGCTAAAAGGGTAATTGGAAACCCTAGCCCTAAACCCTTGTCTATTTAGGTAAGAGAAACCCTAACTTGCTATTTTCATTCATGCCATCTTAGGGCTCTGTTTTGCTTGCTCCAGAAGTCAAAATCGCCTCTCAGACTCTGTCTGAGCGATTTGACTCATTAGTTTCCCTTTCTAGCTCCATCTTCTAGCAGTTCAACAGGATGGTCGAAGTTCGGGCGGGGAGGAGCCGAGCCAAGGATCGTGGTATTTAGTCGATTTAATAGCCTAAACCGTCTCCCAGTCATTGAATCAGTAGGTTTAGCCTTTTAAATTGCCCATAGCAGCCATTTAGATTCCCAGATACCAAACTCTAACTAAAGAACCTAACTCTATGATATAGATTAGATCTAGTTCTTTAGTTATTCTGTGATGTATATGGATGATGTATCTCTGTGAACTCATTGTATTGGGAAGGGGGTAGAGACCACGGCCACAGTAGTTGCTTGATGCTCCTAGTTAGCCTCTCTAGCACACTGTAGATTCGGCCTGTGTACAAGAACCACGCCTGGTTGTGGGTGAAGGGGCCAGACTGGCTTATAAGGAGGTTCGTGTGAACAATCCCTCAAGTGTAAGGCCCACGGGGATCATTGTGGACTAGGGTCGATGGCTTGCCCGCTGCGTGTGGGCAAGGCATGGGCTCGACACCCGTGGAGTGATCGTCACTCTCCATTGGGTTCAAGTCGAATAAGGGCGTTGGCCCTCTAGTCACCTTGAGTCGGCATGTAGATCTCTCGAGGGAGTGATCCCTACCCACTTCCCATCGAATCGGGAGATCCAACCCGTGAATAGCCCCTTTGGGCGTGCATCCGTGAGACTCTGATCGAGGTCCCAACACTTTTCAACCTACTTTGCAAAGTGTGCAATGGGGAGGGGCGGATGGAGTGGACTACCCTAAGCCATGTTCTCATGCCCGCCCAAATCCATTGCCATGAATTACATGCCGCAATGAACTCGAGACCCAAGCCGCCGGGTCATTTCCCTTGAGTCCGAGCCTTGGGTAGGACTCCCATGTGTGATGTGCTTTCTTTGTCTATGCAGATATGTGGTGAGCCATCCTTCGAGATGGTCATGTGATGTTGTTGTTGTATACTGACATGTATGTTTATGCTTCCGCAGCTAGGTAGGCCCTGAAGGGAGACAGGGTAAAATGACCCCTTCATTCTTCCCACTGGAACTCATCAAGGTTGCAAAGTGACACGTGGAGGGCCCCCTGTATCGATTATGGGCCGGTATGGGGATGAACTCTGTTTGTATACGGTGAGTGCACCATATCACAGTAGGGGCGCCACAGTGGTATCAGAGCAATGTTCTTGGTGACCAAGAGCAAAACACTGGCCATGTTCCCAGTAGTACTAACCTGGTAGGATCCTCAAACCTCGAAAAGTGGGAAATTTTTTTCTCATTTTAGTAGTATATGCTAAGCTAGTAACAGTTAAGTGAATCGGAATACAAAAAGACTAAAAAGTTGAGCCAAATCCTTCTAAAGGTAAGCATGTCTCACACGTCGCGCCAGAGCTAAAACCAAGACTCCAGGTTTTGCCCTGGGCGCAACGTGCGAGACATTACGCCATAAACACCTTAATACTTGATGAATTTCGGAAAAGTAACATGTTAGATCATGTTTCAAGGTAAGAGCTAGCTAGATTGGTATATTACACCCCTAGAAATATGCCTAGAAATCATATAATTTAGCATAAAAATCCACAATGTCTCACACGTCGCGCCAGAGCAAAGACCAAGACTCTAGATCTTGCCCTGGGCGCAACGTGCGAGACCAATGGATTAGAAAAGTCTAAATTGAGCCCATGTAATAGGTTAATAAGTGTCTTGGCTCATCCAAAAGAGTAGTTTGAAATTTGACAAAAAATTGGCCATCTATAAATAGACCTAGACCCCCCCTTCATTTATAGGGTTCCTGTATAGAAATCTGCTCCCGCTCCCTAAGGCGATTTTTGGGCGCTCGACCTCGGATTGACGAACCGTAAAACATGGCTAGAACCAAACAGACCGCTCGAGTTCCCCGACCTGGTGAATCGGCCAATGCCCAAGATCCGAGCCCCGATACAAACCGGATGCTTCGTGAGCTTTCTTAACAGAGGAGACCTTGCCTTCATCGAAATGGGAACAAAGATCGATGAGCACCAAAGGGAAGGATCCCAGCAGGCGGGGGCACAGAACGAGGAGATAGACCAATAGGTCGATCAAGAGGAGGTGCACTCAGATGTAGGTACAGAAGTGCTCGGGGATGAGGGAGACGACGAGATGCAAAAAGTCCTCGAAGAAGAAGAGGAGAGAGCAGAGCGAGAGCGGAGAACCAAAGTTCAAGGAAGAAAGCGTAGGCGTTCTACCTCGAACCCACCATGGAGGAAGAACTCGAGGCCCGATTCGGCTGTGAGGAGGCAAAGGAGCAAGAGGAACAGAGGGAGCCGACGCTCGAGCCAACCGAAGAAGAAGAGCTCGCGGCATGGATCAAGAAACACGAAGCAAAAGAACGCCGCCGGGAGAGGAAGAGGGCAGAGAAGAAGAGGAAGAGGGAGGAGCAGGAGGCCAAAGAGGCCGAGGAACTAAAGCAGAAGAAAGGGAAGTTCGTGGAGGCGGGCCAAAGGAAAGTCAAGAAGACCCCCACCCCAAGATCGTCATCACGGAACGGCAAGCCGACCAGCCCCCGTCCTCTGACGACTTTGACGACGAGGACTTCAACCTGAACACAGGAGGTGGAAGTTCTTTGAAACCCCCAGATGATGAGCAGGGAGCACAAGACCAAGAGCAGCCAGATCCGGTGCATAAGCCCCCGCCATACCGGACCTGGGACAGGAAGAAAGCCCCGCGACCTGCCCGGGAATCGTACGTGATAGACCCTGTCAAGGTCTACGAGAGGAAGCTGAGGGAGCACAACGCCTACATGAAGAAGTGGGAGGCTTACAACTCCTATTACCAGCAAAATAGAGTCAGATTTGTCGAAGGTGGACACCCGACGAAGAAGCAGACTCTAAGGCCCGAGAAAAGGGCACTACGAGAGATCAGGCACTTCCAGCGCAGCTTTGGCTTCCTAATCCCCCGTGCGCCGTTCGCCCGATTAGTCAGAGAAGTAATACAAGAGTACAACACCGACATAAGGGTGACGGACGAGATGCTGCTGACATTGCAAGAAGCGACCGAGCAGAAGCTGGTGCAGCACTTCGAAGATTCCACAGAGCTGCACCGTGCATGCCAAGCGAGTAACATTAATGAGGAAAGATATGCACTTGGCCAGTGTAATTAAGGGAGAACCCTATTAATTTTTTGTAAATCAAGATTTTTGTTTAATACAAAGTATTTTGTTGAAAGTTATAAGTGGTCTATTCATGTTAATTAGGTTGAAGTAGCAACATTCGGCTTTTGTTTTAGTTAAATTGGACATTTTAGAGCAAGTAGTGAGGATGTCTCACACGTCGCGCCAGGAGCAAAACCAAGACTCTAGGTCTTGAGCTGGGCGCAACGTGTGAGACTATATCCAAACTAGACCAAAACACCTCCAAATCAATCAAGTAAGGGGTCAATCCTGCCTAACTCGATGAGTCTAGCATGATTTGACCCTTAGATCACCCAAATTGGACAAGTTTTGACCAAGATAGGGCAGATGTCTCACACATCGCGCCAGGAGCAAAACCAAGACTAGGTCTTGACCTGGGCGCAACGTGCGAGACCTCCTAGCATTTTCTCCACCATGCCATATCCAATTGACCTCTAGTTTGTTGCAATAGGTTCATTAGATAGTCTCAGTCATGCTCAAACCCTCAAATTAGCCTTCCAATTCCCATTTGAACCTCAACATAGGCTAGAATTGGGCAACCCCAAGAGTTTTTCAAGTCACCCAAAAATTAGGGTTTTTCCCTAGTCTATAAATAGGCTCCCATTTCTCACTTGACATCTTACAAGTTTGCTCCAGATCTCCTAGGCGATTTTCCAGCTCCCTGAGGCGCTTTTGCATCCCTTTGTTGGTCCCATCTTCTCTAGATCCATGGCAACTGCTGACTTTAGGCGATGGTACAGCGCCAGCACCCATGCAGCTGAGACCGATGTCAATACCATATTCCAAGTCTTCCAGAAAGAAATAGATGTCCAAGCCACTCTGCACGCAACCCCAGCATATAGACAAGTCTTGGCCGACTTCCAAGCTAGGGTAGGGCAGTCCCTAGTGCAGCTCCCCCCTTGTAAATGGTATTTTGTTCCCCGGCCATCCCTTCAAGTAGCCTTGGGTGATGTTCCAAACATTGCCAAGTACCTGACCGGTGACAGTTAAGATGAAATCTTGGTTGAAGTCGCGCATATGCCATCTTCACCGTTGGTTGATCAAATCCTCAACCGTTCGATCTAGGTCTCCATGGAAGACACACGCTATATTTTTATAATATATAAGATATGTCTTATATGCCATATATAACATATGCCTCATATGCCATAAGTCACGCACATACCACATATGCTATATATGAGATATAAGACATATGTTATATATATCGTGACATATGTCTCATGCCATATATAGCATATGCCATAAGTCAAACATATGTCATATATAATATATGTTTCATATGCCATAAGTCAAACATATTTCACAATTTTTAGCACATATTTCACATACTAGCACAATTTCATTATAATGAAAAAAAATTTAGTAAATTGGAATTTTCTTATTGTAGACCTTATACAGGGGTTGTATACACGTATACAGTACCCATGTATCATACATATATTATGTACACTACATAAATATTTAGAAAATATATTAACACGGTATCATACACCCACTTCGAAACACAATATGTATGATAGATAGCAAGGTTACTAGAGACCGCGGTAGTGGATGGCCTGGCCGATGGCATTGAATAGTCCCCTACCGGGTTTGTCCAAGCGAACCCACGGGCGGGCCAGCGCTGGCAGGACTGTCGTACCCTGATGGCAGATCGCAGGTGGTCCAGGCATTGAATAGTGCCCTACCGGGTTCGCCTAAGCGAACCCAACGGCATACCCGGATGGCAGATGGCAGGCGCAGGGGTCGGGGCACAAGCGGATCCGTGACTATCGGTCGTGCAGAGGGAGGGTATGCCCGGGCGAATCCTCCACTCAAGCATGCTCATTCTAGCTGCATGAGCTCGCCTCCAGGCCAGTCCAGAGAAATTCCCTCCCCGCGCCTTCAAGCTCGGCTCCAGCCAGTCCAGAGAAATTCTCCGCACCTTCAAGCTCGGCTCCAGGCTAGTGTTTTTTTTTTTTTTTAAGTTGTTTGTTTTAAGTTGTTTTCTTTAAGTTGTTTTTTAAGTTGTTTTCTTTAAGTTGTTTTTTTAAGTAAGTTGTTTTCATCCCTCATCCCGTGTTACCAATAATTCAAAATTTTCTTTTTTTGCTCATATTGAAAACTCGAAGGATTCCTCCACGTGTCTCATATTGATTGGCTATATGAGCGGAAAATAGGCCATAAGAACTTTAAAGGGAAATATTACATTCTTTTCACCAATGTGGGACAACTTGCAATTTTGTAGTAAGATTTTTCTGTGGAATCTTTGGAGGCAAAGACATCACATCTTTTTATTGAAGGATGTGTTTCTTTCATTAGTTTCTTGAATAATTTGGCTTTCTTTTTTTCTTTTCCTTTCTTCTTTTTTAGTCTATTCAAGTCCTCAAGCTGGCATTTCTCAGTTTCCTTTTGCATGATGGATTATTGTGTTCAAGTAAATATGAGCTACTTTGCTATGGTGGATTATTGGACTCAAGTAAATATGAGAAACCTGGACAAAATGGAATCACACTTCTATCAAAAATAATACGTGTTCCCAACCAAAATCGTGATCGCATGTGGCCACAACATCCGGAATTAGTACAAAAATTGGCCCCTCATAAACGGAAATCCATATAGAAGATGTTTGGCTTAATAATAAGTTAGTGTTTGCATAGATAAGTTTATTGGCTAAGTGTGGGCTTATATGGTAAATCATTCTCGCAAAATAGGCTAGGATTTTAGATGTTCTATCTGGGGTGGGGGGAAAAGATCTAGGTGTATTTATGCACCCCCCCTGTATGGTCATCATCACTAGCATTTTTGAAAGTAAAGTGAAAGTCTAACTCTACTAACACCTCATTTTTTTTGAAAGCCATAGTAAAATTCTTTAAATTTTAGTATGACTATAGTTTAATGTTTCTCAATTCAAAATGTTTGTTGATTGCTATGTTTGTATAGTTTGTTGATTGCTTATGTTAGTGCTGATGTTGACGATAAATTCAGATATCTATTTGAGAGCGCACTCTATTTTTCCGTGAGCGACCATGTCTTTTCGAGGCGGATCCCGCCGATCGGCATGGATGAGCGTCCCCCTCGCCGCTTGGCTGCGCAGAGCGTTGATCTTCCCGGACGACGGGTAGTTTTAGAATGGCACGCCAACCTCGCATTGTCTTTACCCGCCAGGGTCCAAGCAGTGTGCTTGTTAACCGTGATTGTTTTGTTGGGGAATACCACGGCATTTGGTGCCTCGTAAGAAGGGTGACGCTTGCTGAAAGCGCCGAGGGCCCCTACCATTGCCCAAATGGGATGGATTTGCACCGCACTGGGTGTACTCACTTCGCCGACAAGATATGCCGCGGACTCGATTTCCGGGTTTGACGCTGCGATGGAGTTTGGGGCCACTCATCGAGCTACCTCAAGCAGTCCTATGGTGGCCCAATCGATGACATTAGAGCCACGCGGTCCGCGACACCGCCAATTGCGATGCAGTGGTGTCCGAAAGGCGGAGAGGGCATCTCGGACACGCCGAAGATCCCGCCAAAAGCCGCCGCGTTATCGGGAGGCCGCCGCCAGAGACAGAGAAGCGAGGAAACAAGGCGCAACAACAATGCGCCTACATCATGTCCTAACCCCTGAGGCGGCCCTAGAGGCCGCCAGAGGGACTGGACGCCATGTTGCAGAGTGACCTGACGCCATGTTGCAAATCGACAACACCACCTGCGACATGCATATTGGCTTCATCATCACGGCGCAAATGGCGATACGATGTGGCAAACCCTAAGAAGACACCATTGTGCCCATAAGCAGTGGTACCGCGCCGCCGCATGCGCGCCGCTTTAGGAGTGAGTGGCCTGTAGTAGTCGGCCTGCTTTATTGTAGGGTGTACTGGTACCAACAAAGACTCGGTGCACTGTTAGTGCTGGTTGGGATTTTTCTAACTAAAAGATTTTCTGCTGTAAGTGAACGTTGTGTCGTCCCGGCATGTTTAATTGGTTTACATAATTACAATTGTCCTCTCCGAAACTACATAGTATCACTTGTATAGTACTGTAATCATGTGTGTAACATTATACAAAGAAGGTCACCAAGGGCTGGACTGGGAGCACAACCGGCGGGGGGCTGGAAGCGGTCGATGGTGGACTCCACGCTGGTCACAAGCCCATTCAACTCGTAGAAGGCTTGTCTCAGAAGTCGGCTCTCAAGTCAGCCACCTCATCTGTGCTTGCTTTTGGAGGTAAGTTTCGCAGCTTAGCTCGAAGCTCGTCCATGGTTGCAATGCTATCCCTCAGGGCATCGACTGTGCGCCAACCCTCTGCTTTGCAGGAGCAACCGTCCGCTATCTCATGGTTGAAATCGTATACCTCCAACCATTTGATGCATGCTTTCTCGATCGCGACTTGTCAAAGAGGGCGTTCGCAGGACCCTCGCACATCTTCACCTTCTTTGCATCAATATAAATGTTAGTTACTTGCGCACATGTAAAAAGCGAAGAATAAAGTGGACCCTATTGCAACCTAATGAACCTAATTATGAGTGATGCCCCATCAGCCCTCTGTGGTCCCTCGCCTGCGGCGCCAAGTCTTAGGGGGTGCTCCTGCTATGGTGGCCCCCGCGACGCCACGTGGGGACTCCAGTAGCAGGGCATGTTCTTTGTCAGTCGTCAGTGCGCCATGGAAGGCGTGAGCCGTGACGGGGCGGCATCTCTATGGAATCGGATCTGCCTGCGAACCTTGGATATCATTTCACGCACATCTGCTGGGCCAAGAGCATGAGCATTCCACGGTCTAGTGTTCGGCCATGAGCAACGCATCCCATTGTTGTAGCAGCGGGATTAGGACATATGTTATATATATCGTGACATATGTCTCATGGCATATATAGCATATGCCATAAGTCAAACATATGTCATATATAATATATGTTTCATATGCCATAAGTCAAACATATTTCACAATTTTTAGCACATATTTCACATACTAGCACAATTTCATTATAATGGAAAAAATTTTAGTAAATTGGAATTTTCTTATTGTAGACCTTATACAGGGGTTGTATACACGTATACAGTACCCATGTATCATACATATATTATGTACACTACATAAATATTTAGAAAATATATTAACACGGTATCATACACCCACTTCCTGACGCACGCAGAAGATCGAGAATAGCACGCCAACCGTGACGCCTTTACCCGCTTAGGGTTCATGTGTAAGCCATGTTAACCGTGATTTGTTTTGTTGCGGAATACCACGCATATTTGCGCCCTCGTAAGAAGGGTGACGCTTGCTGAAAGCCGACTCCGCCCCTACCATTGCCCAAATGCGGATTTTAAGACCGCACTGGGTACTCACTTCACGTACAAGATAATACCGGATTTTCGTTTGACGCCAGATGGAGCTTGGGGCCACCCATCAAAGCCAAATTTCACGCTAGGATCTATGGTGGCCCACCACGTATTATTCGCCACGGCCCCAAGCGACACCGCGAATTGCATGTACAGAGGGTGTCCGAGCGCGGAGAGGGCGTACCGACGTCAAGATCCCGCCAAAGCCAATAATTTTATGCCGGAGGCCGGCCAGACACAGAGAAGGAGGGGAAACAAAAGCGCAACAACAATGCGCCTACAAAGATGTCCTAATCCCCCGAGGCGCTGCCCCGAGGCCTTTCCCCAGAGGGACCTGGACGCCATGTTGCATGAGGCCAAGACACGACAAAGTGGAGCGGAGAGGATGCGTACTCTTTCATGAAGGTTGCATCGAGTCGGAGCTAGTGCTACGTGTGGGGTCCTACTTTAAGATCGACCGCATATTGCTCTTCTCAATGATCGGGCGTCACATTGCAGGATGGGTGCCATTTGCCCATAAAGCGTGAGCCGCTAGTCAGCTCCTCGTGATAATTTTAGAGTCTCACCCCATCTTTGCTACAGTTTCTCGCGTACGCCCCACATCTAACCCATCCCTCCCTTCGCCCCGGAGGAGGTACGACAGGGACGATCCGCCCAAATGAGGGAGGGGGCAATGATTCAGTTCGCCAATACGGCCGATCTCTATATGGCCACCCTCCTTCTATAGGGCGCTTATACGGATTGTGGTCGACCAAATTTAGGCCGCCAGTTCTTTGATGACATAGTGAGGACCGCAATGGCGGCAATGTAATGGCATTACACCTTCGAATTCACCCATTTCTCGGCCGACGCAATGTTTCCAGGGAACTGAGGCATGGATGAGAGACCGGCACGCTTCTTCTATGTACCACCTTGAGAGTTTCTGATTGTGCATTAATTAATTGAGCTACCTCGGTGTGTACCATTTGAGGATGGTCCGTATAGCTCCAGATAGCCTCGCCGAAAGACTACAGATCCCTACCAGGCCAGCCTTCCAAATTCCTTCAGGAGGAGGTTACAGTGGTCTCACCCACTTACCAGCCAGATCAACGACCACCCTGTCAGAAGGTCGCGAATGTGGCGCCTGATGGCCTCGAGGTGATGACGAGATCACTGCGGGGCTTCAGGTACTCACAACCGCCCACACACCCGCGCCCTGTGAGCACGATCATCCCCGCTGGGTCACGGAGTTGTTTCGTGCCCTCGCGTCTGCTCACCTACGCTACCAGGTTTATCGCGGATCTCACCAGACTCTCTTTCTACTGACCACATCACAGGTCTTGAAGCGACCTGACCAAATCCCACATCCGGTGGGGTCTTGGCCCAGCATATGTGCGGTGGCATTGTGCCCGGGCGTACCGTCGACAACAACACCGCGGCATGCATATTGGCTTCATCTTTGGCGGCTAAATGCGAGCACGATGTGGCAAACCCACGGACACCATTGTGCCCGTAAGGAAGAAGTGGTACCACACGCCGCCGCAGTCGCCGGTTTAGGAGTGAGTGGCCCGTAGTAGTCGGCCCGCTTTATTGGGGGTCTTGGTACCAACAAAGACTCAGTGGTCACTGTTAGTCTTCGGTTGGGATTTTCTAACTAAAAATATTTTCTCACCGTAAAGTGAACGTTTGTGTCATCCCTTTACATAGTTACACACTACAAGAGAAGGGTCAATTTGTGTCATCAAAATGTCACCCAAACTTTGAATAGTATGCCTTATGACATTATTGGTGACATTTATCCATAGGTGATGCTTATGGGTGCCACAACTTGTGTCACATATAGCCTCCTCTTTAATCACCAACAATGTCATTAACATTGTGATGACGCTATGGGTGTTGCTATTAACATCAATTAAAAGCGTCACTAGTTGTGACATATATAGCATCGATTAGTGTCGATTGCCCCTGGTGATATTATAGGTGGTGCTATTAGCATCGGATATAATAACACCTTTAGTGGCACAAATCCTGGTCAATGTTTGTGTGTCCATAAGTATATGCCACAATAGATGTTGCTATTAGTATCAATTATATTGTCGGGATGTTGTCACATTAGTTGTGGCAAGCTTTATGTCGGAGTTGATATAGTGGCATTATGAGTGTTAATATTTTTCTTCTTGAAGGATGATTGAAGATTCAACATAAAAAGTTTTTATCAATTACTAGTAATGGTACCCAAATTCTTACTTTGGGCATAAATTAAGAAACCTTTAATTTCTTTCTTTTTTTTTATTCTCCCTTTTTTTTTTAACCCCTTCTCCCTCCCTTTGCCTTCCCTTTCCCTTTCCTTTTTTTTCTCTTTTTCTTATCGACTTTTCCTTCCTTTTTTTATCTTTCCCCGCTCTTCCCATTTTTCCACTACTCTTTTTCCCTTTCCTTTTCCCCTTCCTCTTCCTTTTCCTTTTCCTTTTCTCTTTCACATTTCTCATGCATTTTTTTCGTTCTCTTTTGCTTACCTTTTCATGTGCCCTTTTCTTTCTTTCCCCACCCTCTTCCTCTTGATCACGTGCCCTTTTCCCCCATCTCTTTTCCCATTTCTCTCTCCCCTTTTCCTCATGCTCTTTTTGCTTTCCCTTCTCCTTTTTCAGCTTCCCTTTTCCTTTCAACTTTCCATTCCCTTTTCATATTTTCCCACCTTTTTGCTTTACGCTGTTCCCTTTTTCCCTTTCCTTTCTCTTTCCCCTTCCTTTACATTTTCCCTTTCCCGTTCCCTTTCCCTTTTCATATGCCTCTTTCCATTCCCTTTTCTCAACCTTTTTTATGTACCCTTTTTCCTTTTTTCCCCATCCTCTTCCCCCTTTTCCCCTTTCCACTTTCTTTTTTCTTTTCCCTTTCCCATACTCTTTTTCCCTTTCTTTTTTATATTTCCTCACCCTTTCCCTCTTCCCTTTTTTCTCGTGCCCTTTTCTCCTTCCTCTTTTCCTATTCCTTGCTCCCTACCCTTTGTCTATTCTACTTTCCCCCCACCCTTTTCCTCCTTTTTTCCATCATTTCCCTCTTCCTTTTTCTCGATGCTCTTTTTGCTTCCCTTTTTCTCTTTCTTCACCCTTTCTCTCTTCCCTTTTTTTCACGCCCTTTCCTTTTTTCTCTTTTTCTCGTTCCCTTTTCCCAAGTCCTCTTTTTCCCTTTTCCCCCTCTCTTTTCCTTTTTACTTTTCTTTTTCCCATCGACTTTGCAACCTTTTCTTATTTTCCCTTACCTTTTTCTCTTTTCCCCCTCTCTTTTCCTTTTTACTTTTCTTTTTCCCATCGACTTTGCAACCTTTTCTTATTTTCCCTTACCTTTTTCTCCTTTTCTCACCCTTACTTCTTACCCTTCTCGCGGTGCCCTTTTTCCTTTCCCTTCCCCCCTCGCCTATTCTATTCCTTTTTCTATTTCCTTTTATCTTTCCCTTTTTCCTTTTCTCCTTCTCTTTCCTTTTTCCTCTTACCTTTCTTTTATTTCTTTTCCCTTTTCGCTTTTCCCTTTCATCGTTTTTCCTTTTCCCTTCCCCTTTTCCTTTTCCCTTTTCCCTTTTCCCTTTCATCATTTTTCCTTTTCCCTTCCCTTTTCCCTTTTCCCTTTTCCCTTTCATCGTTTTTCCTTTTCCCTTCCCCTTTTCCTTTTCCCTTTTCCCTTTCGTCGTTTTCCTTTTCCCTCCCTTTCATCGTTTTCCTTCTCCCTTCCCTTTCCCTTTTCCTTTTTCCTTTTCCCTTTCGTTTTTCCTTTTCCCTTCCCCTTTTCCTTTTCCCTTTTCCCTTTTCCCTTTTCCCTTTTCCCTTTTATTGTTTTTCCTTTTCCCTTTTCCCTCTCCCCTTTCATCGTTTTTCCTTTTCCCTTTTCCCTTTTCCTTTCATCGTTTTCCTTTTCCCTTCCCTTTTCCCTTTCCCTTTTCCCTTTTCCCTTTCCTTTTCCACTTTCCTTTTCCCTTTTCCCCTTTTCCCTTTCCTCGTTTTTTTTTTACCTTTTCCTTTCCCTTTTCCCTTTCCTTCGTTTTCCTTTCCCTTCCCTTTTCCTTTTCCCTTTTCCTTTTCCTTTCATCGTTTTTCCTTTTCCTTCCTTTTTCCTTTTCCCTTTTCCTTTCCCTTTTTCCTTTTCCCTTTCATATTGAAGCCATAGTCAAGATGAAATTTTAGTTGAAGACACGCACACATCATCTCCACCATTGGTCAATCAAATCCTCGACCGTCCGATTTAGGGCTCCATTGAAGACACACGCTATAATATTATAATATAAGATTATATGCGCCATCTTGTTAACATCACAAGTAATGTTACTTGAGGGTTGCCTGCCAACGCTAACCCCATTGACGGACATCTATTTTGTGAGCAAGCCTCTTATTAATATGTAACCTAGAGAAATTTTGTAGCTGAACTCTTATGATCTTCAAATCAACACCAAAAACTGCGATCTAGTACTTAACTCCGCAAAATTGGGGTTTTATTGAATTGTGTCAATCATATGAAGGCTATCTTAAAGGCTACTAATAAGTTCAAGGTATGTCCATCACTTCATGGTATATACTTCAAGGTATATACTAACAACCCCTTCACAAGCTGTACTATCCATTTTGCCAAATAAAAATAGATAAACACTAGTAACGGTGCCCAGCGTTGCTGGGCATAAGTTGGAAACTTGTAAATGATAAGGCAACAATGATATTAAGTTGTTTCTCCAGCTATTGCAACTCCTACGTTCTTTCCTTTATGTTGGTGTTAGCGGATTTTATGCCATTTTATTCCATCCAAGACTTTAGATTTTGGTTTTATTGTTTAGCATAGTGCCCATGACAATTTGGTTGGTTTTGTTCTAAGAATTTATTGGTTGATTGTGTTCAAAGAATGTATTTGGTTTTGTATAATGAAATGCATAATTTGTTTATGAAATATCATAAGTTTTACATGCGGCTAAGCATTATTGTATCGATATTATTCTATTACATTGTAGTGGCTAAGCATTATTGTATAGATATTATTCTATTACATTGTAGTGGCATGCTAAAGCATAACGACCTTTTGGACTTTCCAAAACATTAGTTTTGCATAATAAACGAAGGTCGGCGTTGCTAGACTAAGTTTGGAACCCACAATGAACAAAGACTATTCATAATATACATGATAATCGTATGCATTTGGCCTAGATAATGTTTTCTCTTGTGCCCTAGATTGGTTGTGCATTTAGGCCTTAGTGTTTAATATATAAGACATTATATTGGTTGTTTGCCTTTAAAGACTTTTTGTTGGCTAGCAAGACCCATAGAGATGCAAAGAGCACATAAAGGAATTAGGATGTCCATCTATGATAACAGCATTAATTTTGACTCAAAACACATGCCAAACTCAAAAGCTAATCATGACACAACAAATGCAAGCAATAATCGTAATTTTCGAAAAAAGAAATATCATCTCGATTGAATAGGATTATTGTGCACTTGTGCTGCTAAATGTGGTCCAAATACATATATAGTAAATGCTCCACAATCCATTCAACACCAAGGTCTGAATATAAAGGAAATGGGCATTGGCTACGACATCTCTTTTTGAAATGTATGCGCACAGCATTTGAATATCTGTATAGTGGGTATACATCAACGGGTTGACCAGACTAAATGCTAAACCAGACATGACCAAACTTTAGGCACCCATAGACATTGAAGGCCATAGAAACCAGCCTCAAATTTCCTTATTCACAATGGCTTCATCTTTTGCCCAAAGCCAAAAAAAATTGCAATGTAATGAAAAGAACTTTATCTAAGGCAACTGTAGGCATATGCTAATATAACAGGGTAAAGAAGTGCCTCCAGCTGAACCTCTGTTCCACGTGAAACAGGTAGTCTCTCCTGACCTTGACCAGTTAACAATGAACCTGTTGAATCATCTTCGTTGTCACTATCTAAAATTTGAACTCTGTCATCTTTATTCTTTTTCCCATTTTCCCCATATCTCTGCAACTCAACATAACCAACTGTAGTAACTAACAATAAAAACCAAGCAAGCAATGCCCATTGGTACCCTCTTAATTGTCCTGTGCCATAAATATCTGCCAGCAATGACATGCCAGCAACTAAGGTAACAAATCCAAATAACACTGCAACACGGCCCGAATAAATGTGCAAATATTCCAAAATTACTCGGGCCTTTATTGAAAGGAATGGAAGGAAGATCCCATCTAGGCTTTGATGTAAGAGGTCCTATTGAAAAGCTTCTTGAAACTCTTAACCATCTCTGCGGTAACATGCAAGGTTATAGTTACATGTATATCATTTTTTATTTCTCTAGTTCTAACCTTATATAAATGCTGACTCTATCACAGAAAAGACTGCAGAACCAAATTAGATGCCACCATGGTGGCAGATTCGTCATTGCATTATCACAACCATCAACAGAAAGATTATCTGTTCTCTGCTCAGCTCTTGTGATCTTCACCTCTGAGAACTTCAAGCATAAATTTACTGACAATCTTAGCGTCTCAGCAGCGCTGCAATGGTCTTAACATCCACAACTTGCTCCATTTCTTGTGCTTGAGTCTGCATGTCTTTTCTGGCTACGCCTAAGCCTTGACGGATGCTTGTGAGAGCAAGTTTTAAGCAGCAACTTCTACCCAAAGCCATCGTTCCAAATCATGAGTGTCATAGATGTAGGGCGGCTCGGGTGAATGCCAGAATCCGGTGCCATAACCCAGAGCTCTAACCCGATCTGACCGATAACAACTGAAGCAATATTAGGATTCGGAGTCAGCCGGAGATCTTAGCTTCTTTCACAGAGGCCAAGCCACTGCCTTCATCTCTGCCATACCGATCTAGGGTAGCAACACAAACGGAACCGGAAGATGACCTTATCACTCTGGAGGAGGAGCTAGAGGTAGCAGCTCGAAGGTGCGATGGCCGCCCTCGCTAACCCTAGCCAAAAAAAAAACGTTATTTTAAAGAATCTTACGTGGCATCATCTCCTCCATTGATTTCATCAAATCTGGGCCGCCCAAATTAGGGCTGGGTCCAACACTTACACAATAACATTATAATATAGGATAAGGATATAACCAGATTCTCAAAGAAGCATATGCCCCATTATGGCCTTTCAGGTCGAAAGCTGTATATGATACAAATTCTATTGGCCAACATTAATGCATCACTGGTGTAATTTGATGCATTCACAAAGTAGCACCAAGTGGCACAAAACCCTCTTCTTCTAATACAACAACTTACTCGCTACAGCATCCTTAAAGAAAAACTTGGATGGATCAACAAAAATTACAATTATAATCCTTTATATACAATGATCTAAACGATTGGAAAAAGAATAACATGTAGGTTCTTGCACTATTGCTTCTTTGTTTGTAGAATTACATATTCCAATAAGTGAATTGGTTAAAAATAAAAAATATTTTAATGGCCACTGCGGCTTGTTTTTTTTCCTTTCACATACAAACACAACGGTGTTGGGAAAGACAAATGTTCGCGGTGGCCTTAGCCACCGCGATAAATTTCTTGTTTTATTAATTTAAGGATATTATGTGCAATGGTTAGGCTATGATTTTATACGTATTGTATTATTTTTATAAATATGAGATGGCATATGTCTTGGCTTTTCCCTAAATTTGCTACTGAGCATGTCGGTGGCATGGTTGGAGCATAGCTTCAGCGCCTTTGGTTTGAAGCGCGAGGGCTTGTTTATTTAGATTCCAAGCACATTTCTTGCCCTCGGCCGACTCAGGTGCCCTCGATGGCCGCGAACACAAACTTTCCCCATCTTCATTCTTGTTTTGTTTCTTGTTTGTTTTAAAAACCGAGGCTATGGTGAGCGACCATCTTGTTGTTTTTCTTTTTTGCTTTGATCCACAAGGGCATAATATGCGACTTCATGTCTTCAAATGGGATTGCTACCGTAGAATCGGAATACCGGTTTGAGGCCCAACTCCATCGCTACCGGAGTCTCTCTTGATGGAGCTTCGGATGTTGGTTCGGTGCAATATGGGATTATCAACACGGAAGAGTTTTGGCTTTTCCTTTGCCAAACTCAAACAAGCTTCTTTGTAGATATGCCATTCTTGCATAGTTTGCTCAACCTTGTTGCTATTTTGTGCTCGGATCTACACTAATAATTGTTCATGTATTCATTTGACAACCACATCATACACGGCACGTAAATGGAGAACCACTTGATTCAACTGTGTCAAACTCGTAGTTTAGTCAAGTTTTGCATTTTCGATTTTGTTTGTTTTACAATTAAGGATTCTCTTGTGGATTTGCGAGAATATACTGTTTGTTTGTTCCGGATTAACAATTTTACTGATGCGGTTTCTTGCCTAATTTGCGATGTTAGAGGTATGGTTTCTTGTTTGTTTGTGGATTTGAAAATTATATAGCTTGTTTGTCTATGGATTTGCACTATTTCTTGAAGGTTGTTCTCCATTGGTATTTGTGGTTTTGCGAAAATATATCTTCTTAATCTGAGCCACTAATGTAGAAGATTCCACAAGATCTTCGATGATCAAATGCCCACAACCACTAAAAAAATGGACACAAATAATACTTTGACAAAGACGATTTGACGGCAAAAAAAAAATAGAAATGGACACAAATTCTTAAAAGACATTGCAGTAATATGACTTATAGTGACATAAAAGTAATGCCATTATATGTGGCAATCTCCAATAAGAACAATAGATCAAAGAATAACATTGACATTGACAAACTAAATGACATTCATATTGAAAAACTAAACGGCAGGTGGTACTAGAGATGACAGTATATATGGCTTAACTAGTGACGAACATTTTAACATTATGAGTGGTATTACTGGTGACCTTACACATGACAATAATTTTAGCATTATGAATGACGTTATATGTGAAACTATAGATGATGCTATATGTGGTTCTATTGTTGACTCTATAACTGCAGTTAATAGTAACATTATAGTTGACTTTATAGGTGACAACATTTATGACATCATAGGTGGTGCTCTGAATGACACTATAGGTGACAAAGTTGTTGACAATATATGTGATATTCTCATTGCTACATTAGTCAGTACTATGTGTCACTCATAGCGTCAGTTATTAAAAAAATTTGAGTTGCAATTATAGGCAAAAAATCGACACAAAAGGTGACACTAATTGACCCCTTCTCTTGTAGTGACAATTGTCCTCTCCGAAACTACATAGTATCACTTGTACAGTATTGTAATCATGTGTGTAACATTATACAAAGAAGGTCACTCGAAGGGCGGTGACCTGGGAGCACAACCTGGTAGCGGGGGGGCTAGGAAGCAGTCGATGGTGGACTCACGCTGGTCACAAGCCCATTCAAACTCGTAGAAGGCTTGTTCGTAGCTGTCTCTCAAGTTAGCCACCTCATCTGTGCTTGCTTCTGGAGGTAAGTTTCACAGCTTAGCTCGAAGCTCGTCCATGGTTGCAATGCTATCCCTCAGGGCATCGACTGTGCGCCAACCCTCTGCTTCGCAGGAGCAACCGTCTGCTATCTCATGGTTGAAATCGTACACCTCCAACCATTTGATGCATGCTTTCTCAGCATCAGCACTTGTCAAAGAGGGCGTTCGTGACCCCTGCCCATCTTCACCTTGCGAGACGTGCCCATCTTCCATTGCTGCATCAATATAAATGTTAGTTACTTGCGAAGTGGACCCTATTACAACCTAATGAACCTAATTATGAGTGACTAGTAATGGTGCCCAGCGTTGTTGGGCTTAAAGTTTGGGCCTTAAATATTTTGGGCAAGAATGAGAAAAGCATGCCCAAAATATGCTCGCTCTGTAGTTCTTATTTTTGTAATTGTTGTGTGCATATGTAAAGTGAGGCACTCTGTGATATTATAGGTTCTTATTTTAAATATACACACAACATTCAATATCATATAGCTTAGACCATACCCAGTGTTGCTGGGCAATGTTTGGGCAACAAATACAAATACACCTATATGAACCTTAGGAATGTTGTTATTGCCTCTAATAATTTGTTGTCCACACCTATTTGAACCTTAGGAATGTTGTTGTTGCCTCAATAGTTTGCCGACAACTATATGACTTGTGTATATGGGCCGCATTGTTCTGCAAGACTACATCAATCAAGAAAAAACGACATGGAATGGCACACATGGGAAAATTGCATTGGATTCAAATATTTAAAATCTCTAACTTGACATCTATCATGCACCTTGCTTTACAAAGACTTAACATCTCCAGGTATATGCCCTCATACCCTTGGGAAAACTGCATTGGATTAAAATATTTAAAATCCCCAACTAAGTGCAAACTCAGAGTGCACATTTAACATCTATTATGCACAATGAACTTTCAGTTGCAATGACGTTGTTTTAAATCTTTATTGATGAAAAGTGATAAAGTTTCAAAAGCATGAGTGAGCATTAAGTTTGACTGTTTGCACTTGATAATAAGTTGTGAACGATAATAAATTGTTATTATGCCAATAGCATTTATAGTAAGTTGCTTTTATGCCAATAGCATTGATAGTAAGTTTGTTGTTATTTAACAATAAGTTGTGAAGGATAATAAATTTGTTATTATGCCAATAGCATTGATAGTAAGTTGCTTTTATGTCAATAGCATTGATAGTAAGTTTGTTGTTATTTAACAATGTCCTTATAGTAAGTTTGTTGTTATTTAATGATGTTAAGTAATACTGGCTTTTGGCAATTGCTCGGTTGTGCAACATGTTTTTTATGTTGTGCAAGGTTATGGCAAGTTCTGCAAGTTCTTCTAGTACCTATATAATAAAATATAAAAATCAACTTTATTGTAAGTGATATCATTAGATTGTTGTCATTGAAGCAAATCCTATAATAAAAATACAAAAGCAACTCTATTGTAATGTGATGTCATTAGACTGTTGTCATTGAATCTATTTATCAATCATCCCTTTGAGATTAGGCTATCAAGTTCTTTACAGCAGCAAATAGACCTACAAATCTATTTTCAAACTGAAAACCTTCACTTGGCTTTGAATCACTCCGCCAACAGATGGTGATGCATGGAATCAAACGCCACCATCCCGCCAGAGAATCGGGAGGCCACGCGGCCAACTGCTCTGCAGGAAAGCTCCCAACCACGTTTGAACGCTCAAAATAGGCGGATAGGAAGAAATTTGCTTTCCAGAGTGGTCCTCATATGCGATACCTAGTTTCAACTTAGGAAGATACGAAAGCACATCAAGCTTTGTAAAACTGAGTGATATGAAGCCATTGATTTCACAAGAATACTTCAATGCAATCATGTCTAACCAGCCACAACATCCTGGCGACCTAGTAGTTGTTCCATATTCATAACCTGTAGCTTGAAGCTCCTCTGCAGCATTCTCAAACAACTCAATAGGATAAGGGCCAGCTCCAACTCTTGTTGTGTAAGCTTTTGCCTGCAAGGACACAAAGTACCAAATTGTTAGAATGAATGCACGTGACTATAACATCATATGACCTTGTGGTTCTTGCATATGTTACGCATCTTGTGATGAAAAATTAAAGAGTAAAGAAATGAAAGATTTCAGAAAGAAAAGTAGAGAGTAGGAAGATTGAATGGTTGAGGTACATGTGTAGAAATACTTGTTCTTTTCTTACTGTTCTCTTAAAAAGCCCAAACTTCTTCTTTCAACTCTTCCCTTTAGATCATGGCTCATGACTCATGAATTTAGCAACTCATGACTGCAGAACTGTCTTGGAATAAAAAACCCTATTTGTAATGGAGATGAACAGACTTCTCACCTTGTGTTGCTTGAATGCAAAGAAAGCTCCGTCGGGGCGATGTTACATCCAATAATTGCCATTCTAGAAATACTCTGCCACAGGCATAATCGTCACTTTAGAAAGTCTGCCACAGAGATAGAGACTTCCAAGCAAAATTAAGACAGGGATATGACGACGAAACGAAACCAATAAACATGTTCTTAGGTGCAGAAATGAAGGCCAAAGCAAGTGCAAACAAATAAAGCGAAGGTGGACACCGGAATCAACACCTTGCCAATCAATCCACGGGGAACTGAAGCCTGCTTCTTGTAGTCTTGAACACGTCTTTTTCTTGGCCTTAGATCTACCGTCAGACATGACAAAGAAATGAGATATTGAAGGGAAACTGTGGCATATTAAACGAACTGCCGGAGCAACGGCCATGTGTTAAGAAAAGCTTCATTGAAATAAATGGAAGCACATAGTAAGAAAAAAAAGGGAATTGCTTTGCAAGAAACGGTGCAACTCCCCTAAACAAAACAGCAATGTAACCACCGATGCCATAGCTGGAGCCCTCGCTACCCTAGAAAAAAAACCATGTTATATTTTAAAGAATCTGACGTGGCATCATCTCCTCCATTGATTTCATCAAATCTGGGCCGCCCAAATTAGGGCTGGGTCCAACACTTACACAATAACATTATAATATAGGATGCCCCATCAGCTCCCCGTGTGGTCCCTCGCACGTGCGCGAGGTCGTGAAGGTGCTCCCTCGCTACGGTGGGCCCTGCACACCACGTGTGGACTCCAGCGCGGGCATGTTCTTGCTGTCTGTCGTACCCGCCATGGAAGACGTGAACCGGCAGGTCGGCTGCATCTCTATGGAATCGGATCTGCCTGCGAACCTTGGATATCATTTCACGCACATCTGCTGGGCCAAGAGCATGAGCATTCTGCATGGTGGCTTGCACGGTCTGGTGTTCGGCCATGAGCAATGCATCCCATTGTTGTAGGAGCGGGGTTAGGACATATGTTATATATATCGTGACATATGTCTCATGCCATATATAGCATATGCCATAAGTCAAACATATGTCATATATAATATATGTTTCATATGCCATAAGTCAAACATATTTCACAATTTTTACCACATATTTTACATACTAGCACAATTTCATTATAATGGAAAAAATTGTAGTAAATTGGAATTTTCTTATTGTAGACCTTATACAGGGGTTGTATATACGTATACAGTACCCATGTATCATACATATATTATGTACACTACATAAATATTTAGAAAATATATTAATACGGTATCATACACCCACTTCGAAACACAATATGTATGATAGATAGCAAAGGTTACTGGAGACCGCGGTAGTATGGTCAGCCCCTTCTCCTGCGTTGTCTGGTCTACCCAGCTGGGTTAGGAAAGCAGAGATCACGCTCATCCCAACCTGTTGCGCCCACTTTATTGGCTCTCGAAACTAACTTGTCAGACCAAGCGGGTTCGCCCAGCCCAAAAATTCGCCCAGGCGAACCCGTCGGATTCGCCCAGGCGAACCCGCAAATGACATGGCGGGAGCGGGATGCTTGCGTGGCATTGCTACCGGGTTCGTTCAAGCGAACCCAAACCCGGGTCACTCAGGCGTGTGGCAGGCGTATGGCAGTGGATGGCCTGGCCGATGGCATTGAATAGTCCCCTATCGGGTTCGCCCAAGCGAACCCACGGGCGGGCCAGCGCTGGCAGGACTGCCGTACCCGGATGGCAGATCGTAGGTGGTCCAGGCATTGAATAGTGCCCTACCGGGTTCGCTAGGCGAACCCAACGGCATACCCGGATGGCAGATGGCAGGCGCAGGGGTCGGGGCACGATCGGATCCGTGACTGTCGGCCGTACAGAGGGAGGGTATGCCCGGGCGAATCCTCCACTCAAGCATGCTCATTCTAGCTGCATGAGCTCGCCTCCAGGCCAGTCCAGAGAAATTCCCTCCCCGCGCCTTCAAGCTCGGCTCCAGCCAGTCCAGAGAAATTCCCCGCGCCTTCAAGCTCGGCTCCAGGCTAGTTGTTTTTTAAGTTGTTTGTTTTAAGTTGTTTTCTTTAAGTTGTTTTTTAAGTTGTTTTCTTTAAGTTGTTTTTTTAAGTTGTTTTCATCCCTCATCCCGTGTTACCAATAATTCAAAATTTTCTTTTTTTGCTCATATTGAAAACTCGAAGAATTCCTATTGATTGGCTATATGAGCAGAAAATAGGCCATAAGGACTTTAAAGGGAAATATTACGTTCTTTTCACCAATGTGGGACAACTTGCAATTTTGTAGTAAGATTTTTCTGTGGAATCTTTGGAGGCAAAGACATCACATCTTTTTATTGAAGGATGTGTTTCTTTCATTAGTTTCTTGAATAATTTGGCTTTCTTTTTTTCTTTTCCTTTCTTCTTTTTTTAGTCTATTCAGGTCCTCAAGCTGGCATTTCTCAGTTTCCTTTTGCATCCTATCCTATATTATAATGTTATTGTGTAAGTGTTGGACCCAGCCCTAATTTGGGCGGCCCAGATTTGATGAAATCAATGGAGAAGATGATGCCACGTCAGATTCTTTATAATAACATGGTTTTTTTTTTAAGGGTTAGCGAGCCTTCGAGCTGCTAGCTCCTCCTCCGACGGTCCACATAATTTCTTGCGGTCTGATGCCGTGGATGCTTAGGGTAGAAGATCTCAAATCTCTGGTGGAGTTTTCCTTTATGGTTTCATTGCGACTGATTTTAGGGCTATGGCATCGAGAGGCGGCTCTTCAAAAGCATGGGGCATCCAGATATAGAAAACCATATCTTACAAAGAAAAAAGTGGCGGACTAGCCACACATTCTAAATAGGAGCTTCGACCCAAGTTGAGTCAAACGGAAATCGATAGGAACGGTCCTAGATAGACTTGGTCTCTGCTTCTCATGCCTCGACCTCTGTTTCTTATGCTTCTACAGATTATAGCAGGTAAAGAAGCCGTTGTTCCTATAAGCATACTTTCAAACTTTTCTACATGTAGAATAAATAATCTCAACAATTGTTTTGGTTTGTCCCTTGGTACAGAGCACGGTGTAAATCAAAGCCGATTCAACATTACACTTTTCGTTTATGCACGAGGAGAAACGACCTTAAAGGCTCATGTCGTTTTTAGATATCATTTGCGGTCTGTAACTTATACCGTAGAAAGCCGGACTCTTTTAACCCTCCCTGCATTCTTATTGAAGTGGTAGCCGGTACTTAGGCGAGGGTTTAATTCCCCTGGAGCATTTACATGTGCAACTACCATGTTCTTGCGGTGCGGTGTTTTAAGCACAAAGGGTGAGAGAAGATGTTAAACATTTTATATAGTAAGATCTGTACAAAGTTTGGAATTGTATCTCTGTCTTTTCCACGGACGACCTTTCTCAAGTAGAAGCCCTATGTGGCTTTTTCGTTTGTGCACTCTCCTTGGTCGCTACAAAAATGATTGCAAACACAATGTATGCAAGGGACTGAGGCCACTATGATACAATTGTGTATCTTCGTGTTTGTATTCTTTTTCTACAATTGTTTGCTTGTTGTTGAAAGGAAATGCCAACAAGATGTTCGTTGTGTATTGAGCAAGTGTTTTTTCCCTCTTGCATCCGAGCCATTGTCATACTCATTTGGTTATGAAAAATATTACCTTAAAAGATCCGCCTAAGGGCGAAGTAATAGAAGTTTGTGTCTAAAAATTGTAGAAGAAGGGGAAGAATAATGATATTTTTGTGTTTGATGTAGTGATCCGTAGTAATTACAAAAAGTCGTGATTAAGTTTTGATACAAAGCATTAAGAGGTTGGATCTGCGGTCTTCATTCAAATTACCGCCCACTCTGAGGGTGCAAATGGTTTTGTTGGCATTTGTATATGTTGGCATGCTTACCGAGCCGGCTTCTTGAGAAATATTTTGGAGGCATTGATCATGCATATTCCCTTCTATGAAGGTTCAAGCATTATGTTAGCATTTTTCGCTTCTTTTCATGAAAATGTCGATTATATGGCTTTTTGAGAAGCTAAGTTTGCGCTCATGATGATTTAAAATAAATCTAGAACTTGCTTGCAAAACCTTGCTCAATGTGTCTTTTGGCATAGCGGAAATTTTGTACCCTTATATTTGTAACATTGCCCGCTCATGCGTCATCTAATGCCATTTGCCAAGCAAGGAATGACGATGTTTTTATGCATTTGAAAGGCAAAAGGTTTTCTTTGTTTATCCGGTTTTGCTCGGATATGTCTATTTAATGCCTAGACATATAAGTATTATAATTCCAATATGGTAGAATTAATGTTGTTTGAGTAGTGGGACTAAGCACATTGTTTGCAAAAATCTCTTTCATTTGCTAGGCATAGCCCAAATCCGGCCATTGCTTGGAAAATGAGACTTTGTATTATTCAACTTTGTCCGGTCATATATTGCAAAAAGTTATATTATGCAAAATGTTTCCTTATCATGCGCTTTTGTTCATCCAGTTATGATAGGCCAACAATGTGTGATGATCGTTGCATTCCATCTTCCAATATAGAATATTGATCAAACCAATTGCATTTTCATTTTGTTCTCCAATTCGACCTCTTAAAAGATTGTCCGGCTATTGTGGGTAGTCCTTTCCTCCAAAACCAACATAAGAACTAAATCTTCATTTGTAAATAAAGGTTTTCTAACAAAATGCATGGGTATCTCTCAACCTCATGAACACGGTGGTCTGGAAGTAGAAATGAAAATGAAAATTACATCTATTGTAAGATCATCTAAATAATGAAACAAAATGAATTCATAGTTGTTTGATAGAGATGAGACCCAAAGTCGTAGTAAAAAAAAAAAAAAAAATAGTGTGAATATTAAGCCCCTCGCAAGTACTCTACATGAAGCTTTCAATATGTTAAAAGCCATGGAACGTAAATAATGAATATTAAATTAAGCCTTGCAAGTAAGATGCAAACCGGTGATATACCAAAACATAAACTTTATCCTATGGCCTAGAAGTTAATGCATGCAAATACACAATTCCAATGGCCCATCACAAATTTCTAACGTTTACGTTTTTCAAATTAAGCCCAACAAATGCACAAATTCCTAACATTTACGGTTTTCAAATTAAGCCCGGTAGAACGCCGGCACCGCATTAGTATTATAATGTTATTGTGTAAGTGTTGGACCCAGCCCTAATTTAGGCGGCCCGTGATTTGATGAAATCAATGGAGGAGATGATGCCACGATTCTTTATAATAACATGGTTTTTTTTTTTTTTTGGTTAGCGAGCCTTCGAAGCTTAGCTCCTCCTCCGATGGTCCACATAATTTCTTAAGGCGGTCGATGCCGGGATGCTTAGGGTAGAAGATCTCAAATCTCCGTGGAGTTTTCCTTTATGGTTTCATTGCGAATGATTTTAGGGCTATGGCATCGAGACGGCTCTTCGTAAAAGCATCGGGCATCTGTATATAGAAAACCATATCTTACAAAGAAACAAAGTGACTAGCCACACATTCCTAATAGGAGCTTCGACCCAAGTTGAGTCAAACTGAACGATAGGAACGGTCCCTAGATAGACTTGGTCTCTCGCTTCTCATGCCTCGACCTCTGTTTCTTATGCTTCTCTGATTATAGCGGTAAAGAAGCCGTTGTTCCTATAAGCATACTTTCAAACTTTTCTACATGTAGAATAAATAATCTCAACAATTGTTTTGGTTTGTCCCTTGGTACAGAGCACCGTGATAAATCAAAGCAGATTCAACAGCTTACACGCTTTTCGTTTATGCATGCTCGAGGAGAACAGCGAATACCTTTAAAGGCTCATGTCGTTTTTAGATATCATTTGCAGTGTCAGAATTTATACCGAGAAAGCCGACTCTTTAACCCTCCCCGATTCTTATTGAAGTGGTAGCCGGTACTTAGAGCGGGGTTTAATTCCCCTAGCCATTTACTGTGCAACTGCCATGTTCTTAAGGGCTCAAGGTGTTTAAGCACAAAGGGTGAGAGAAGATGTTAAACATTTTATATAGTAAGATCTGTACAAAGTTTGGAATTGTATCTCTGTCTTTTCCACCTGACGACCTTTCTCAAGTAGAAGCCCTATGTGGCTTTTCGTTTGTGCACTCTCCTTGGTCGCTACAAAAAATGATTGCAAACACAATGTATGCAAGGGACTGGAGGCCACTATGATACAATTGTGTATCTTCGTGTTTGTATTCTTTTTTTTCTACAATTGCTTGCTCGTTGTTGAAAGGAAATGCCAACAAGATGTTCGTTGTGTATTGGAGCAAGTGTTTTTTCCCTCTTGCATCCGAGCCATTGTCATACTCTGGTTATGAAAAATATTACCTTAAAAGATCCGCCTAAGGGCGAAGTAATAGAAGTTTGTGTCTAAAAAATTGTAGAAGAAGGGCAAGAATAATGATATTTTTGTGTTTGATGTAGTGATCTGTAGTAATTACAAAAGTCGTGATTAAGTTTTGATACAAAGCATTAAGAGGTTGGATCTCAGGGTCTTCATTCAAATTACCGGCTCTGAGAGGTGCAAATGGTTTTGTTGGCATTTGTATATGTTGGCATGCTTCTTGGAGGCTTCTTGAGAAATATTTTGAGGCATTGATCATGCATATTCCCTTCTATGAAGGTTCAAGCATTATGTTAGCATTTTCGTTCGCAAATGTAAAAATGTCGAAGATATGGCTTTTGAGAAGCTAAGTTTGCAGCTCATGATGATTTAAAAATAAATCTAGAACTTGCTTGCAAAACCTTGCTCAATGTGTCTTTTGGCATAGCGGAAATTTTGTACCCTTATCTTTGTAACATTGCCCTGTTCATGCGGTCATCGGAATGCCATTTGCCAAGCAAGGAATGACGATGTTTTTTATGCAGACGAGCAGGCAAAAGGTTTTCTTTGTTTATCTGGTTTTGCTCAGATATGTCTATTTAATGCCTAGACATATAAGTATTGTAATTCCAATATGGTAGAATTAATGTTGTTTGAGTAGTGGGACTAAGCACATTGTTTGCAAAAATCTCTTTCATTTGCTAGGCATAGCCCAAATCCGTCATTGCTTGGAAAATGAGACTTTGTATTATTCAACTTTGTCTGGGTCATATATTGCAGGTTATATTATGCAAAATGTTTCCTTATCATGCAGTTTTTGTTCATCCAGATTATGATAGGCCAACAATGTGTGATGATCAGGTTGCATTCCATCTTCCAATATAGAATATTGATCAAACCAATTGCATTTTCATTTTGTTCTCCAACTCGACCTCTTAAAAGATTGTCCAGCTATTGTGGGTAGTCCTTTCTGTCAAAAACCCTTTCTGTCAAAAACCAACATAAGAACTAAATCTTCATTTGTAAATAAAGGTTTTCTAACAAAATGCATGGGTATCTCTCAACCTCATGAACACGGTGCCGGAAGTAGAAATGAAAATGAAAATTACATCTATTGTAAGATCATCTAAATAATGAAACAAAATGAATTCATAGTTGTTTGATAGAGATGAGACCCAAAGTCGTAGTAAAAAAAAAAATCAAAATAGTGTGAATATTAAGCCCTGCAAGTACTCTACATGAAGATGCAAACTATTACATACCAAACATAAACTTTCAATATGAAGATGCAAACTATTAATACCAAACATAAACTTGCAATATGGAACAGAAATAATGAATATTAAATTAAGCCTTGCAAGTAAGATGCAAACTGTGATATACCAAAACATAAACTTTATCCTATGGCCTAGAAGTTAATGCATGCAAATACACAATTCCAATGGCCTGTCACAAATTTCTAACGTTTACAGGTTTTCAAATTAAGCCCAACAAATGCACAAATTCCTAACATTTACAGGTTTTCAAATTAAGCCCAGCAACGCTGGGCACCGTTACTAGTGATGGATTATTGTGTTCAAGTAAATATGAGCTACTTTGCTATGGTGGATTATTGGACTCAAGTAAATATGAGAAACCTGGACAAAATGGAATCACACTTCTATCAAAAATACGTGTTCCCAACCAAAATCGTGATCGCATGTGGCCACAACATCTGGAATTAGTACAAAAATTGGCCCCCTCATAAACGGAAATCCATATAGAAGATGTTTGACGACAATAAGTTAGTGTTTGCATAGATAAGTTTATTGGCTAAGTGTGGGCTTATATGGTAAATCATTCTGCAAAATAGGCTAGGATTTTAGATGTTCTATCGGGGGTGGGGAAGATCTAGGTGTATTTATGCACTGCCCCCCCTCGTATGGTCATCATCACTAGCATTTTTGAAAGTAAAGTGAAAGTCTAACTCTACTAACCTGCATTTTTGAAAGCCATAGTAAAATTCTTTAAATTTTAGTATGACTATCAATCTTGTTAATTTGGGATTTTCAGGTTTGACCAAAAATATTTTTGGAATTTTTTTTAACTTGATTTCTTATGATTTTGTAAGATTTTGCTGCCGGAAAAACTTCTCGATTTCCCAAAAATCGTAGAATTTTTTCCTTCTATGATTTTGGCTCCACAGTTATTCAGTCGAGAGGGCATATAGTGTGATGCCGCATTTAACAAGCATGCGAAGGTTTTTTCTTAATCCTTTGGATTTTGGTGCGGTTGTGGCTTGATTTACAGAGATTTGATGGAGCAAAGACAACAGCCATGGTCGGATGGATGATTACACGGTAAGCATTTTTTCTGTTTTGTAACTTTGACGCTTCAGGATTCTTCCAGTTCTTCTTGACAGGGTATGTGGTTTTTTATGAGCTTATTTTAGATTCCTTCCTACCCTTTTTGTGTTTGAAGCTTCTTTGCAGAGGTCGTTTTGGGCAAATAGAGGACGTTTTACAAACTACTTCATCTGCAGTAGCTGTTAATTGGGTTATCAAGGTAAGAGTTTGCAGCTCTTATTTTCTTTTCTTTTTTAATTGAACAAGCTCAGCCTCCGTGTCTGCTTGCCATGCATATCATGTTCTGTGTAGAAGAACTTTAACCAGTGAAAACAAAATAATCTCTAGAAGATCATGCATTACTTAAGCCCTATGAGTTCATATTAGTTGTGGCAGTGGCTTGGCTGTGGATGGATCGAGAACGTGCAGGTGAATGGGGATGCCTATCACTTAGAGAAACCAGTTGTATATGATGTTTGTATAGACCCCTTTAGATTTGATTTATATAGACAGAGTATGGTTGATTGCACATTTGTATGAATTACTGCTATTGAGAGTCCATCACTATGCTTCTATCATCATTCTGGCCCAAATCGATTCTATAGAAGTGGTTGATTGCACATTTGTGTGAATTACTGCTATTGAGAGTCCAGCATTATGCTTCTATCATCATTTTGGCCCAAATCGACTCTACAGAAGTCCATAGCTCCAAAAATATGTCTTAGCTCTCATGATGCTATAGATAAACATGACTACCAACTTCTTTTGGATAGCAAATGCACGGCAATGCTGCAACGCTATAAGGACCAGCCTTTGCAGGGTTTCGTTTCAGGAAGGCCAAATTTAACAAGACATGACATATCATTAAGAATGCTTGCAGATTTAGTATTTGAGATGTCTATTGCAACTTCACATTGAAATGTAGTGTGAAGGATATGTATAGGAAATATATGTAGAAGAATGATTCTTTGTTGTTTACCTTTGCAGATGCAATTCCACCAAGAATAGAATCCATTATCATGCTATCATCTGCAATTCAGAATTTGACGCCTGGGTATGTTTAAATGTTTCTTTCTTTGCGCTAATATTACTTTCCACAACCATGCAATTCTAGAAGTTTCTTTCAAGGATCTCCATTTCACATATTGCTTCCATTCTCAGATAAGATGGCAATGCTTTCATGATATGTCCTTTCTGAGGAATAGATAAAGAACTAAGAGTTAAGTTCGTTAAGATATTGATCTATTCATCCGTTGCATGTTCCTAGGTTCTTTTTGGACTTCTTTAGAACTCAAGTGGCATGTTTATACAAATCTGCATGAAGCTACATCTCTGTTCCTAAACATTCAAATTGTAACCTGTCTTCCTTAGGTGACGATGTATCTTGAAATAGGGATGCTTATGTCCTGTTGCAACAACGTGTGAAAAAGGTAGGCATCTAGCAAACCCGGTGTGATTCCTTACCATATGTGAACCATCTAACATTTATCCTGCGCATTTTTCATGGAGCCTAAGATGCTAATAGAAGATAAAAAAAACCCAAGATATGTTGGAATCTTTTAGAGTAGACGGGGACAAGTTGGTCTGTTACATACACGTTAGATTGAACTGCATATAGACTAGAACTTACAATAACACGATAATAAAATGAAGCCACGAGGCATCTTTATTTTTGGATTTCATCTATTCTTTTCAAGACTTTGTGTGTTGATTCGAAGGAAGGAACTGCTGGGGAATCTTTGTATGCACCAAATGGGGAACCAAGTAAAGTCTCTCCCTTCTCTTCCCCTCATTAGCATTGATGAGTTGAACACATCGAAGCTAGAGCGTTTATGTAATGGTGAGGGATGGATGGAGACACAAATATATTCCTGACTATGATCTGTCATGCTATGGTAAGAAATACCTTAGGCTATTATTGTCTACATGATAAATTACAAAAACTGATATAGGGCATCTAGGAATTTGATATCTCTGCAATCACCTAGCATTGGATACCATTCTTGCCCCAATAGTTTGGCATAGCAAATGCAATAATGAGCATTTGCGTCTCCAATGCATAATCTGCTTGATTCTGTCAGAAGACGGAGTTGTATTTATTAGGAATTGGAGAAGAAAAGAGAACTTAACCAAAATATATATATTAATAACTTATGTAATACAAGCTTTGTATAACTTACATGCTTACAAGCTATGTGAATTTCCGTAACCCAAGAACTTCTTGAGCTCCCCGAGATGATATGTAATACAAGCTTTGTATAACTTACATGCTTACAAGCTATGTGAATCTCCATAACCCAAGAACTTCTTGAGCTCCTGAGATGATCAATTTAGAAAAATTCAGAGGGCCCCAACACACTTAGCAATCTTCTGAAGGCCATGATCTCCTATACCATGGTCAGCTGCCAATATTAAGGGCAACATTAACATAATGAAAATCTCTTGCCTCAATAAAAGTAGGCGATGGTGTGTTTAGTCGGGTATCAGTGATCTCTCCCCTGCAGCAGTGAATGTACACAAATGTGAAACTCTTCCTCGAGGTGCCAAAGATTGCGAGATGTGTTCAACCTTACGGGCTCGACAACATTACAGAAAGCGCCTAGCCAAGATTGTGGTTGAGCAAATGGAAGTATTTTGCAAGACCTGGTAAGCATTCTCTTGGACATCGTTTGGGTCATGGCAACTCAGGGTTCTGCACTATTTTCTACACATCCACACAACTACCTTAAACACACAACCATTAACACACAACTACCTTAAACATTATTAACACAAACCATTACATTTGACACATTTAAATAAAAATCCCTCTTAAACCCCCTTTGGTTTGGGTGCATATTCACACGGGGGGTTACTCCGGGCAATGAGAGCTGTCGGATGGGCATATTTGCCCTTTATTCCAAGATCTGGACCATACATAGCAATCCTCGTTTATGGGGTATGCACGTACAACTTTTTGTATACCGTATATTAAGGTTTGCAAAATACTATAAGGTTTGAGAGAATGTACTTAATGGTGTTAATTTTGTACATGTATTGTAAAGTTTTTGAGGCTCTCGCTGCCCTACGTAACCCCCCGTGTGAATATGCACCCAAACCAAAGGGGGTTTAAGGGGGATTTTTATTTAAATGTGTCAAATGTAATGGTTTGTGTTAATAATGTTTAAGGTAGTTGTGTGTTAATGGTTTGTGTTAACTAAAAATTTTTGGCCCTTCTTCTGGCTTAAGGATGGTGTAGGGGTGTAGATATAGACATTACCTAATACTCTAATGATGGATGGTATATCATAGCCTCACAAATCTAACAAACTAGAGGTGCTCAAATTATGGAAACGAAAACATTGCATAGAATTAGACATATAATATTATACCAATACCAATATTAATACATGAGGTAGTAGTATGTAATAATAGAATTTATTAATAATGAACAAGTCTTACACATGAGACATTCTATTTCTGTGATGCCAAATTGCCATCAATCAAGCCATTGGCTAAATTCATTCCCACCTATATTGACCGGTGCTAAGTTGCGCGAAAACCGATCAACCCTCTTTCCGTGTTCGATATGGCATTGTTAATTTGACCCGGCCGAGGGTTGCTTACGACAAATCGCCCAGTAGCCCGTCCATGGACTGCCTTTTATCTTGTTCTGAGGGAATGAATAAGTAACCGTGTTAACATACATGCTTTTCATACTGCCGCGTTATTAATAACAAATCTCAATCTATCTAAACATTATAAACTATGGGGTAGCAAATCCTCATACCAAAGGGCATGGAAGGGAGTCCAAGACTCGTTCAAGAATTTGAGAAGATCTGACACCACACTGACTTGCTCCAGAGTCTTTTCTGTATCCTGAATTCCACAGCATCACTGATCAATGTTGTTCAATGACAATCGTAGAAATGACAATCGAGTCCGTGTTTAGAAATAAAAGATCTTGGAGTCCGTATTGGACCACGGTTGGTAGCCCGCAAAGGATTTCACCCTCCCCGCTTAGGGTATAGGTCTCGCCAAACTTTTTATCTTCTCAATTATTAAGATCACATTGTCTCCGATCCGCTTGCTCTGTTATGCCCACGTTGTTATTCAGCTACAACTATTTCTCTTTTACAATGAAACCATTGTTTATCAATCCATATGATTTTGGATGCTCTATCTCTAGCTTAAAGGTAATGCATGATTCACCTTCTGGTTCGATTAAAGTTCCAAACCTACAATATAAATGCATTCTTGTGGCCACTGTTTGACTGATCTGCATGACTCAAAAAAGGGCGTGGAATAATCCACCTGTCGTGTGCATAAGAATCCGTTTGTTGATTGAAGCTAAAGGTCAAGCTACTATGAACAATCCGCAGGGCGGGGAATATCCAAGATTCGGAAGCGCAGAGGGCCTAAACTCTATATTCTTTTTGAATCTGCAGCAAATTTTAGAACAAATAAAGGGAAGGAAACAAATGCGGGTTTTGCAGCACTACATTGTAGAACCAGGAAACTAATACCTTGTAAAAAAAACCATTATGCTAACTGAAGAAACATTAAAAAACAAATACTTTTGCAAGTATGAGCAAAAAATCCACTTCGTGGTAGCAAAACTCCACTCCGACAACAAGAATCTCTCTCTCATCTCTCAACAAGAATCCAAGAGGGCAAGTACACATGCACATGCACATGCACACACATGCACTTACACTTGCACATGCACAGTACACATGCACATGCATGCACGTGCACATGCACATGCACATGCACATGCACATGCATACGCATGCGCAGTGTTCATGCACAAACACATGCAGAGAAGGACAACAACCCTCGGATTGTTCCAACTAATGAAAATCAACAGCCCATAAAGGGTGCACTCTAGAAATACTATTTAGTACACCTCAACGAATACAACAATGAAATCATAGAAAAACCATGTGAAAAAGCGTACAAAAATCTAAAAGTAACCCCTTGTTATTGTGCTACATATTCTTATTAGTAAAGTTGCAAATGATTGAACTCAAAAAGTTAAGACTTTAGAACTGTTTTTTAATCATTTCATCTATTAAATGTTTATGCAGCTGCTATTATCTCTCAGATTGTGGAGAATATGTGGGATAAGGATGAGAAGGTATGCATGGCAGCATGGGACATTCAATATATCTTTTGTTTCACTGACAGGTTTTTGGCGTTAATAATTGCTCTTTAATGCATGTTCTGTGTTTTTGAAAAGGACATGCTTTGATACCTGGAGGAATTTCCTAAAGAAGAAAAAAGACAAGGACAGAAATGTCGATAAGGGAAAAAGCTCCATGCAAAGTTTTTACTTTTGAAAACCCACGAATCTATCTAATCTATGCATACACGAATCCTTCCCTTCTGTGCACTAAGAGATGGGTATGCAACAGATGGATCCGCTTCCTCTTGCAATTTCGGCTACTGGTCTAAGAATCTAATCGGCTGAAGTCGACTGTTTTATGCTTCTGCTAAATCTACACGGTAATGGTTGGGTTTTTCTCGCCTCATTGCTCGACTTTTGAGCAAGGGCTGCGATTGAGTGGTCGAGGATGCATATCCGCTTGAATCCTTATGTATGGACCACGTTAATCCTAAACCCTTTCTTATTTCTTTGGCGAGATGAGATGGTCTTTGTAGGAGCCGAATCCTCCCGCTTAAATCTTTATGTATGGGCCAGGTCAATCCTAAACCCTTTCATATTTCTTTGCACAGATGAGGTGGTCTCTTCTGGAGCAAGACATCTAAGAAGGGTCAGAGAAATTGGGAACATGCTGTAAGCATTGAGGTCTCGCTTGCACAGATGCAAAGAAAATATCAGAAGCAATTGCTTGCAGAGGCCCACATAAAAAACGCATACTACCTTTCAAGCTTTAAGAATTCGAAACGTTTTGATGCAGGAGGTATTTGTCTAAAATTGCTGCTTTTGATTCCATTAGTACTATATTTTACTTCCTTAGCTTCTTGCTATTGTTAAAACACATTCTATTGCCAACAAACTTAATTTTACAGCCGCAGTTGTATTCCATTAAATGCATACTGATTTGCAACCATGATACCCCATACTAAAACTGACAATATTCAAATCATATCAAAGCTACTACTATTTTTATTACAGACTACAAATATGCCATCTAGCATTTCGTAGATGGTAATTCTATCTAGCTTTGTATGGCTCCCATGGCCTATTCATCTTTGTGATGTAAAAACTTATTCTATTTCATTCCTAGCTCTCTCATGCCTCCTAGCAAGGAACAATGTGAAATCTTTAGAACAACTCTCTGCTTAGGATGTTTTAGGATTTTTGTTTGCAAGTGATGGTCACGAGCCCTATAATCACAATTGATTTAGAAGCATTGTTCAACCAGCGTCTAGGGAAACATTTCAATCTAAGGAATAGAATATATCCACTATTAACATAATTGATTTTAAATCTTTAATGCCATATACACAAAAACTAATCTCCTGAATTCTATGTGTGCAAAAGATCTACCTTATGCATTACAATTGTTGATATGGCCACCTTTATATTGGATCTAATTTTGTACTCTTTTCTTTTTGTGCCAAATTGCTCTATGCTCTTCCAATAAAAGTACACAACATTCTAGACCAATACACTTGGTATATACAACTTCTTATGCTTGGCATTGTTAGGCTTCTGTGTTCAACCACCCCACCCATGAACTTATGGACACTACAAGTAGAGAGAGAGAGAGGCAACTACCTTCCGCTCTACTATTTCCATCAGCTATCTTGATGCCATCTTAGAAATTACCATCGATGTACTTGGTTTACCATATTTTTGCATGATGGAAAAGGTAATTTTAAAATGGTGAATTTGAGAAATATTTTTCCTAAGGCATTTGATCTATTGGCATCTAGGTAAATTCAAACAATGGTATGGAAGCTCTAAAGGTGCCAGCTTCAAAGTTGAATGCTGACTATTTATTTGTTGTAAAGATGGCAATTCCCAAAAGACTAATGTATGAGAAGAACCATTGTTTCTCTTTTTGAAACTTTGTATTCAATGGATGCTTTTGAGTTTTCCCATGGGTGCTTCTTGCAATCTTAATGTAGCCCATAGCCCATATGTAGTGGAGACGACTACATTATAACAATGTGCAAAAAGCAGGTCTTGAATTTAATTTACTTGAATATAGAATGCATGAATTCTTTGGATCTGACATGCAACATTATTATCTATTTTCACAAGCAACTTTAGCGATTGAGTAATGATAGCAAATACACCATACACATTGACTTGCTTGGATACACATTGAATAAACATGGTTTTCTTATTTACTGTATGAATTAGAATCAGACATGTATAAGCCTAACAATTACACTATTCCAAGAAATCAACACAAAACTACATTTGAGTAGACATTGAATAGATATTCTCATTTTATTTACTGCGTGAAGCATTACACCTATATTAGGATGAATTTTTGAAACATACATTACATCCATATTGGATCGACTAGCATAAATGAATAATTCTAGATCCACGTTAGGGTGAATTGGCATTAGACCCATATATTGGGGTATCGTTCATAATATCTTCAATTTCGAAATCAATTGCTCTCTCTATCTTAAGAAATCACTTGACTATTAAATATGTCCATACCTCTCATGTGTAAGACATACATGATCGCATTTGATAACACGATAACACCATATAATTTAACCCAGAAGTATAGTGCATTCATAAAATTCTCTAATCATTATGCTTCTATGGCCTAACCAAATCCATAATGCACAAATTAAAAACAACACACTTAATTCTTATATTAGGGCAACTCAACACAACTACATCTACAACTTTCAAGCAAACATTACTTATAGTTGAAATACACGATTTCAAGTATAACTGTTGCACACTGACCCCAATTTTTGGTCCACAGTTGTTTTTTAGTTGTACGGAAGTGTTGTTTTATGCCAAAAACAACACCAAAATGGCCCCAAAAGTCCACGTGGCCCGTTTATCCGGATTTGCACAAAGAGACAGTGGTTTTTTGGCAAAAACATTCCACTGTGGTTTTTCTGGCAGCTTTTTGTTTTTGATCAACGTGTCCTTTTTTTTCACTATTTTTTTTCACGAGCTTTTGTCAACGTGTGGTTTTTTCTTGACTGTTGTTTTTTGGAGGAGCCAGGCGTTGTTTGTCTTCCAAAAAACACATGTAGGTTTGAATATTAATACGTGGAAAACTGAAAAAGAATAGTTTTTTTTTTTCTTTTCAATGTGTGTTGTTTTGTTTTCTCCACTTGTAGTTCTTTAAGTTAACATTGTTTTCACAAAAGAAAATACGTAATATCTAAGAAATCCACATGTATTATTTTAGAATAATTGTTGTTTTCAAATGTTGTTTTACTACAACAATATGTAGTTATTAGATACATCCTTTTTTTCTATATGTATCATGTTTTTGCTTTACATGTTGGTTTTAAAAGTTGTCATTGTTTTCTTAAAAAACAATACGTAGTTTTAAAGAAACCCACATATAGGGAACATTGTTTTCCTTGATTTGATATGTAGCTATTAAGAAGTAGACACGTTGTTTCTTAATGTAGCTGTTGTCTTAATGAAATTAAATATATGTGGCTTTTATTTAAATTTAGAGAAACAACCAATCAAATATTGACACGTGGCACTCAATTTTTCAAAAAAAAATATGAATTTCCACTGAACTCAAGTTTGCCTTAAAGTTTTGATCTTGATTGATTCCATATATTCAATCAAGCTTGCCTTGAAACACAGATTACATTTTCACAAATTTATATATTGTATAAACTCAATTTTGCTTTATTCAAATTCTTGCCATAGAGCAAATGATATGCATATTCTTCTTTTCATGGCACTGCCACCTTGCAAACCTGTCTGTTTCCTTTCATTATGCCAAAATATTCTGAAGAAAAGAAAGATCCCTTTAACAACCTTTAACAAGTAAACATGTTTCTTTATAAATGGAGGGCTGCCAAATGCATTTTCTGCAGTTCCTAATCCTCTCTCTTCTGCATAATAAAACACCGTGACAATCACCCCCTTCATAGAAAAAGCCAGTGCCAATGCTCTTCCTGCAAAACAAACACAATATAACATTGAGTGCTCAATTGATCTTATTTTAAAGTAGACAGAACAATCGTATGCTCATTGCCAAATTTTGGACGGAACCTTTTATTCAAAAATTGGTTTAGAAAGACAACAATGTTAAAAAATTGGTTTAGAAAGACAACAATGTTGGTCCTTTTCCAGTTTCAAAGGCATATCAAAAACAATTAGCTTGCAGTATTCTTACTACGTCCTAGTTTCATATTCATAGAAGCAGACCGTCTATGTAGTTTCTAGAAATACATCATGGGCATATGCAATCAAGGGAGGAAATAGAGAGTAGAATAAGATTTACCGATCCACGAGCCCCCTCCTGTGACGAGCTGCCAAGCCTTCTTCGATCCTCATTCCAGTCTACTCTGTTGGATTAAGTCATCTTTAAGGATCTGCAACGGAAGCTCCAGATGGGCGGACTACGTCATCTGTGATTGAAAGAACAGATTCGATTTTTTACAAGATCAAGAGAGCAGACTGAATATGCTTTTTGCTGGAGTTACCTTGGAGTCCAAGCCATATCTTCTGCAGTCCTCTACCGCCATAGCCAGACCTCCAAACTCAGAACAATTAATTTCTTTGAGCACAAGGATATTCAGAATCTAGGCTGTCCAGATTGTCTTGTGTAATTCTCAAAACCATTGCCATAGTTAGTTTAGACAGTTACATTTTCCCTCATCCTTTTATACCCATTCTTTCGCTTTCCTTCTCATCAGCTCATCTGCATCTCCTTTTGCTTTTGCCGTAGACCATCTTTCCCACCCACCCACCCACCCACCCCGTATGACAATTTGTCTATGTGTTGGATTAGTCCTTTGTACATTTTCCTTGATAAGACCCTTGCTTCCTCAGATCCATTACTTTGGTTGGATTTCTTGTGTCTCTTGTTATTGTTAGTGGAGATGCCCAGATGTGGCATGACGCAGTTTTGGCAGTTAGGATTTTCTAAGCCTTTTTATACCCTGCCTTCTCTCTCTGTCCCCATCAGCTCATCTGCATCTCCTTCCGTTTAGCGGCCAGTCTTCCCCACCCACCCACCCGCCCTTTCCGTCCACCTCCTTGTGCAGGTTGTTGGTGGAGGCAGCATTAGCATGTGGCTAATGTGTGGCTTTCTTATTGTGGTGCATGTTATGCTTGTGTGAAGCCTTGTGGTTGGGCAGCATTAGCAGATGGCTAATGTGTGGCTCTGGTTTATGGCAGACTTGTGGTGTGAGCAGCATTAGCATGGTGGCTAATGTATGGCTTTTGTTTGGCCCTCGTGCCAAGGATGGATGGCCCTCATGCAGGTTTTGGGAGAGACCCTGGTGTCTTGTGTTTTTACTGCAGGATTTTGCTGAGGCTTTCTTGTTCCATTTGCTTATTTGGAGTTGATTTTTGTGGAGCATCTTTTGGCATTTCCTAGTTGACTTGGAGCTTGCTGGCTTTATCAGTCTATGCAGAGATGCGGCCACTGCGATGGTTAGAGTTTGGTTGAAGACTTGCGACCCAACTATTTGCAGAGGAGCTTGCACTGTGTTTCTTTCGCGTGATCGGTTTATTAAGTTTGTTGTTACATTTGTACAGTTTAGATCCCTATTTGGTTAGTGCCACTATTATGGTCAGGGTTTTTCCTCGAAAACCCGAAAGGGCGAGGTTTTTTAATCCCGTCCATAATGGTTTCACTGACCAATCAGAGCATTAGCATTTGTGGCTCTTGTTGTTGTTAGCATTGTTACCATGTTGTGGTTTTTTAGTGGAGATGCCCAGATGTGGCTTTCTACCATGTTGTGGTTTTTTAGTGGAGATGCCCAGATGTGGCTTTCTTTCTTTCTTTTGTTACCATGTTGTGGTTTTTTAGTGGAGATGCCCAGATGTGGCTTTCTTAGCATTGTTACCATGTTGTGGTTTTTTAGTGGAGAGGTTTTTATGATCAGAGTTTTGGAACGTCGTGGATGGTGATGTTGACATGCTTGAGTTGAAGGATTCTTTCCAGAAGTTCTTGATGTGCTCTAGGTCTAATAGCATCTTAAGGCTCATGGGCGTTGCGCTCTGATTCAGCCAATGATGGCTATGTTTGTCTATCTCTTCAGCAACAACTGTTGGTTTCTCATTCCTTAGGTTTGGTTCCTTCTGTTCCTAGCTCAATGAGACTCCTATCCACTGACCTATAGTCTCTTGCTGCCTCTATTCTTCAGCATTGTATTCAAGTTTTGTGTTTAGTGGAGATGCCCAGATGTGGCTTTTCTTTCAGTATGTCTCATCTTCTCTCTCTCCCTTGTCTGGTTTTGACAATTGAATTTATCTTCGTATAATGATAAGAAGATAAATGTAATTGTCAAAACCAGCTAGTTAGTTACCTGGCAGTTAGACTTTGTGCTTTTATACCCCTTCAGTCTTTTTCTCTTTTCATCAGCGCATCTTCATCTCCACGATACTGCTTTGGTCTACTACTCCCCATCCAGATGTGGCTTTCTTAGCATTGTTACCATGTTGTGGTTTTTTAGTGGAGATGCCCAGATGTGCTGAAACAATGCTGCCAAATTTATTACTTTGTTGGAGGAGTTCAAGGCGTTTCACAGCAATTCGGGTCCATGATCCATTTGAGAGGCAGGTGCAATTGCCAGCACACAGCAAACGATGTCTACCTCTATATGCCAAGCGCAGGAACGGTTTCCAGATAAGTTCTTTTTCATCTTGAATCAAGTGGCATGGCTTGTTCGTTCTAAGTCTTGTTTGTTGCACATGTATATGGTTTGCTTGTGTGCATGTATTTTGCGAGTTGTATAGTTGTCCATTTGAACTCTGATATTTAGGAGGTTTTATCTGAGCATAAGGCATCCAATTACAAGAATGATAAGGACCTTGGACCTGGTAAGGTGTTAATTTTTTCCTCCAGCGTAATATCATAGTGATCCTGATAACAATTGCTTAATTATGTGCATAAATTTCATTGTCTTTTCTTTTTCTCTTCTTGTTTATCATCAAGCTTCAATAGTGTCTTTAATACCCTCATCAGTATCTTTTATTCCATGGTTGCAGAGGGTTCAATCCCCTTAATAAAAGACTTTGGGTTAGATTATTCTGTCGATAAGGAAGACCTATGAATATTCAGAGACCTATGAATATTGGAGACCTATGAATATTCAGGGTGTTATGGAAGGCCTATGATATAGCCTATGGTGTACATATCATTTGTAAATTAATTCTACTTGTCTCTGTCATCCGCTTTCCTCTTTCGCATTGTCTTTCCCGTTGCCTATACTTACCTTCTTGCCTAGCCTTTCAAATAAATCTTCTACTCATGAGGGACATGTAAGCACCTTTCTTGTTGGCTTCATTTACTTTCTTGCCTAGCCTTTCAAATAAATCTTTTACTCGTAAGGGTTCATGCAGATTGTAAGAATAAATCCAGATCACACAAGCGATGCATGCAGAAAGTGGATCTCACAGGATTCAATACATCCGCAGTGTAAATCAACCCAATTAGGGCAACTAGCATTGTTTTCTACAATATCTCTTTTCATCACCTCTTTCTTCTACTTTAGTCTTCTATCGAGGCCTATTTTGCATCCAACTGATATTAGAACTAGTTCTACTCTATATTTTAGAACCTTTACCTTTTATTGATTGTGATGTTTTGGTTTTCTTTGCTATATCTCAGGGTATTACAGTTACTAATTGTAAGTGTTTCTTTCTGGATATCACTAATTGGAAGGTTACAAAATTTAAGTGTTCTTCTTGGATATCACTAATTGGAAGTTTGGAGCTTGTGCAGCATTGGAAGTACAAGTACATGGTGGAGAACTATTGTTAGGAGCACATGAGATGTACACGTGAGAGTTGGGAACAGTTTCAAGATTATTACATGAAAGTGGGATAGTTATCATATTTGAACAGGAAGCCTTGCTTGCTTTGCAAAGTGTGTCTTTTGCACCCTACTCATTCCAAATTGTTAGAACCTTTTCAAGAATTGGTGCGAGTCAAAGAACTTAGTTTTCCAACCTACCTACCGAGTCCTCTAATTTTTTGTTCTTGCTTTGTTATTGACTTCCTTTTCTAATTCACTAGCCGGATCCTGCGACACCATTGCTTTTGTTGCTTGTCACCATCTTCTTGCCAATTACTCAAACCTATTAGATCATCCCTTGGTTGGCCTTGCTCAAGATGTGGCAAAGAGATTATCCACCTATTTCTTAGAAAGGAACAGCCCATCCTTCCTCATTTAATCCGCAAGCCTTTTGAACAATTGGCTTGTCTGACAAATTCTCTTTTATTCATTATATGTGATGAGATGTGCAACTATTGTTATTGCCTTTGTCACTTTCCTGCACAGTAAGGAGTTATTATCATTGCTTTGGAATGAGCTTTGATGTTGGATACCCACGCTAGCCCTTTTCTTTTTATCCGTCCTTCAAAGACATACCAGTTGGGTGTTGGTGCTCGGGTCTCTATTGCTCGCCTCTATGGTTTCTTATTGCCCTAATGGCCTTTTGAAGAGACTGTTGGATTTGGAAAGTTATGCAAAAGTGGGAAGTGCGATTGGTGACCATTTGATTAGTTGCATTTTGTGTCACGCGTCGTGGTTGTTTTTGAGGAGAAGGCCTGTTTCATATTCCAGTCTAGGGTCTTGGTCCAAACATTGCTTTCTGGGTGAAGATGCAAGTGCCTTTCGTATACGCATTCATTAAGAAGAGAAGGAGCTACTTTGGTAACCTATTGGCTTCCTCTGCCCTCCTACTAGCCCTTGACTCTGCTGCCTCTGTTTTTCAGCATTGTTACCATGTTGTGGTTTTTTAGTGGAGATGCCCAGATGTGGCTTTCTTTCAGTTGTGTTTTCTCTCTTCTCCTTGTCTCTCTTAGTTAGGTTGCTGGTTTTGAGAATTGAACTTATCTTCGTATCACGATAAGAAGATAAGTCCGGATTTATTGCAGCTCATGTCCATTTGACTACCTTTCTGCATCCAGAAGTGCGCTCAGAGCCATTTCCGGGCTCCCATCGTTGAATCTATGTAATGACCTTGATGTTCTTGATATTTTCCTGGCCTTTTTTTACAGGCTAATTTATACCAGTTGATGCAGCGACAGAGCACCTACATCAAGAAGGAGCTCTGCCATCGCCAAGCAAAGGAGCTCAATTCGCCAAACGCTTATGGGCAGCATAGCCAAGGGGGAGAGGAAAAAACGTGGGGAGAAACGTGGGAGAGAGAGGAAAAACAGATGAGTCACTGGATTCGCCACGCCAAGGGCTTTTACAGCCAAGGGGAGAGAGGAAAAACAGGAAGAAAGCACAGGGAGAGAGGAAAACACGTAAAGAGGAGCTCTGCCGGATTCGCCATCGTCAAGGGGCGCCATAGCCAAGGAGTAGAGAGGAAAAAAAACAGGGAGGAAAGCATAGTGGAGAGAGGGAAAGCATAGGAAGGAGCTCACGTGATTCGCCATAGTCAAGCCATAGGAAGGAGTTTCACGGATCTCGCCATAGTCAAACGGGCGCCATAGAGAGGAAAAACAATGGGAGGAAAGCAATATGCAGGGAAACACATGGCGCAAAGGCCAATCACATTAGAGAGGACTTGGATCAACATCTTAGCCAGTTCATCGCGGTTTGTCAATCTCGACCATCAATTTCAAGGGCCAATATCTAACATAATAAAATGGGGATGAAGATCTCAACCGTCCATCTTGACGGTTTAATAAAATACTACTTGCATTTGCATGCATATTTTTTAAATCCTATATTATAATGTTATTGTGTAAGTGTTGGACCCAGCCCTAATTTAGGCCCCGCATTTGATGAAATCAATGGAGGAGATGATGCCACGTCCAGATTCTTTATAATAACATGGTTTTTTTAAGGGTTAGCGAGCCTTGAGCTGCTAGCTCCTCCTCCGGCCGGTCCACATAATTTCTTGCGATTCGATGTCGGTGGATGCTTAGGGTAGAAGATCTCAAATCTCGGTGGAGTTTTCCTTTATGGTTTCATTGCGTGATTTTGGGGGCTATGGCATCGAGGCGGCTCTTCTGAAAAGCATCGGGCATCGTATATAGAAAACCATATCTCACGACAAAAGCAGGCGGACTAGCCACACATTCGGAATAGGAGCTTCGACCCAAGTTGAGTCAAGCGGAGCATAGGAACGGTCCTAGATAGACTTGGTCTGCGCTTCTCATGCCTCGACCTCTGTTTCTTATGCTTCTACAGTTATAGCGGGTAAAGAAGCCGTTGTTCCTATAAGCATACTTTCAAACTTTTCTACATGTAGAATAAATAATCTCAACAATTGTTTTGGTTTGTCCCTTGATGCAGAGCACCCGGTATAAATCAAAGCAGATTCAACGATTACTGCGCTTTTAGTTTATGTCAGGAGAAACAGACCTTAAAGGCTCATGTCGTTTTTAGATATCATTTGCGGTCTGTAACTTATACCCGGAGAAAATTGGACTCTTTAATCCTCCGCATTCTTATTGAAGTGGTAGGCTGGTACTTAGAGCGGGGTTTAATTCCCTGCCCGGTCATTCTGAGCAACCTGCCATGTTCTTGCATTTCTTGGTGTTTAAGCACAAAGGGTGAGAGAAGATGTTAAACATTTTATATAGTAAGATCTGTACAAAGTTTGGAATTGTATCTCTGTCTTTTTCCACGGACGACCTTTCTCAAGTAGAAGCCCTATGTGGCTTTTCGTTTGTGCACTCTCCTTGGTCGCTACAAAAATGATTGCAAACACAATGTATGCAAGGGACTGGAGGCCACTATGATACAATTGTGTATCTTCGGGTTTGTATTCTTTTTTTCTACAATTGCTTGCTTGTTGTTGAAAGGAAATGCCAACAAGATGTTAAGTGTATTGGAGCAAGTGTTTTTTTCCCTCTTGCATCTGAGCCATTGTCATACTCTGTTGGTTATGAAAAATATTACCTTAAAAGATCTGCCTAAGGGCCGAAGTAATAGAAGTTTGTGTCTAAAAATTGTAGAAGAAGGGCAAGAATAATGCTATTTTTGTGTTTGATGTAGTGATCGTAGTAATTACAAAAAGTCGTGGATTAAGTTTTGATACAAAGCATTAAGAGGTTGGATCTGCGGTCTTCATTCACCCGGCTCTGAGAGGTGCAAATGGTTTTGTTGGCATTTGTATATGTTGGCATGCTTATCGAAGCGGCTTCTTGAGAAATATTTTGGAGGCATTGATCATGCATATTCCCTTCTATGAAGGTTCAAGCATTATGTTAGCATTTTCGTTCTTTTAAATGAGAAAATGTCAGTATATGGCTTTTGAGAAGCTAAGTTTGCAGCTCATGATGATTTAAAAATAAATCTAGAACTTGCTTGCAAAACCTTGCTCAATGTGTCTTTTTTGGCATAGCGGAAATTTTGTACCCTTATCTGTAACATTGCCTGTTCATGCAGGTCATCTAATGCCATTTGCCAAGCAAGGAATGGCGATGTTTTTATCTCTGACGAAAGCGGGCAAAGGTTTTCTTTGTTTATCCGGTTTTGCTTTCGGATATGTCTATTTAATGCCTAGACATATAAGTATTGTAATTCCAATATGGTAGAATTAATGTTGTTTGAGTAGTGGGACTAAGCACATTGTTTGCAAAAATCTCTTTCATTTGCTAGGCATAGCCCAAATCCGTCATTGCTTGGAAAATGAGACTTTGTATTATTCAACTTTATGCGGGTCATATATTGCGGTTTATATTATGCAAAATGTTTCCTTATCATGCGGTTTTTGTTCATCCAGTTATGATAGGCCAACAATGTGTGATGATCGGGTTGCATTCCATCTTCCAATATAGAATATTGATCAAACCAATTGCATTTTCATTTTGTTCTCCAATTCGACCTCTTAAAAGATTGTCCAGCTATTGTGGGTAGTCCTTTCTGTCAAAACCAACATAAGAACTAAAACTTCATTTGTAAATAAAGGTTTTCTAACAAAATGCATGGGTATCTCTCAACCTCATGAACACGGTGCCGGAAGTAGAAATGAAAATGAAAATTACATCTATTGTAAGATCATCTAAATAATGAAACAAAATGAATTCATAGTTGTTTGATAGAGATGAGACCCAAAGTCGTAGTAAAAAAAAAAATCAAAATAGTGTGAATATTAAGCCCTGCAAGTACTCTACATGAAGCTTTCAATATGTTAAAAGCCATGGAACAGAAATAATGAATATTAAATTAAGCCTTGCAAGTAAGATGCAAACTGTGATATACCAAAACATAAACTTTATCCTATGGCCTAGAAGTTAATGCATGCAAATACACAATTCCAATGGCCTGTCACAAATTTCTAACGTTTACAGGTTTTCAAATTAAGCCCAACAAATGCACAAATTCCTAACATTTACAGGTTTTCAAATTAAGCCCAGCAACGCTGGGCACCGTTACTAGTATATATAATAGATTTTATCCCCCCCTTTTTTTCCTACTACAGGGGGCTATTGTTTCTCCTATTGTGCCCCACTCTTTTCTCCGCCGCCTTTTTATATACAACCTTTCCCTACCCTTGAGGTATGGCCAGTGCCCATATATTTCTTCGGGGATGTCAGAGTAGCGACTGCCCTTGAAAACTATTTCTAGTCAATCCTTTAGGTGGATCTGGCTGCAATTGCCTGCAACTGGCTGCTTGGCAATGCACACGAGTTGGTTTTGCTTGATCTGGCTTACCAGCAGTTTTCCCAGGTTCTTAAGAAAGGAAAAAACATTCTTCGAAATTTTAAATGATAAAAGGAAAAGGTTATATGCACACCCGAAATAAAACCCGCAATAGCAAAGGTCGAGATTGCTAAGAGCTTCAACAACTCTCAGTATGTTTTTATATCGAGAGGCCCTGCATGGTAGCCACGACTCCGGATAGCATAAGCGATTAAAACTGTAGTTCTTGCCGTGTTTAGAACTATTTCCATCCTAAAGTAACGCCGAAACAATATAGATGCGTAACAAAAATTCGAGAAGATTATATGGCTCGAAAATAATAGCTTGCATGGAAGGAATTACTCCTCCTCACATTGGAAGCCCGACCAATCTGTTGTCTTTGGATCGCCAATCCTATGAAAACTAGCATTAAACCGGAGATAATATCGAGTTTCGAACACCAAGCCGTTTAACATAAGTAGAAGAAAAAAAAACATCTCGGATCTCAAAAATAGAACCAAAGGCGGGGCAAGCACAGCTCTATAGGCATGCCCGGTGGCATGTTGGAGCCCACATGGCATGTTTGAGCCACCTTGGCATGTTTGAGCCTAGGTGGCATGTTAAAGCCAAGGTGGCATGTTGGAGTCTAGATGACATGTTTGAGCCATCTTGGCATGTTGGAGCCTAGGTGGCGTGATTGAGCCATCTTGGCATGTTTGAGCCTAAGTGGCATGTTGGAACCCCATGGCATGTTTGAGCCACCTTGGCATGTTGGAGCCTAGGTGGCATGTTGGATAAGTGGCATGTTGGAGCCAAGATGGCATGTTTTGAGCCTAGGTGGCTTGTTTGAGCCATCTTGGCATGTTTGAGCCACCTTGGCATGTTTGAGCCTATGTGGCATGTTGGAGCACATGTGGCATGTTTGAGCCTAAGTGGCATGTTGGAGCCTGGGTGGCGTGTTTGAGCCATCTTGGCATGTTTGAGCCACATTGGCATGTTAGAGCCTAGTGGCATGTTTGGGCCCATGTGGCATGTTTGAGCCACCTTGGCATATTTGAACCTAGGTGGTAAGTTGGAGCCTAGGTGGCATGTTGGAGTCTAGGTACATCTTTTATCTTTTCATTGGGTGATATTGGCAAATTTTGGATGACATGGCGAGATGTTGGTGACGTGGACGTGATGGCTAGGACTTTATGCAAGAAATATGACAACCTTTGGATTTTTTGGTAGAGGAGTTTGGCAAGGAGCCTAGGTGGCATGTTGGAGCCACCTTGGCATCTTGGAGCCTAGGTGGCATGTTGGAGCCACCTTGACATGTTGGATCCTAGGTGGCATGTTGGAGCCTAGGTGGCATGTTAGAGCTCACGTGGCATGTTGGAGCTGATGGTGGCATATTTGAGCCACCTTGGCATGTTGGAGCCTAGGTGGCATGTTGGAGCCTAGGTGGCAGGTTGGAGCCTAGGTGGCATGCTAGAGCTCACGAGGCATGTTGGAGCTCACGTAGCATGTTGGAGCCACGTTGGCATGTAGGAGCCCACGTGGCATGTTGGGCTTAGGTGGCATGTTTGACCCATGGAGCCTACGTGGCATGTTGAAGCCATGGTGGCATGTTGGAGCTTAGGTGGCATATTTGAGCCACCTTGGAATGCTTGAGCCTAGGTGGCACGTTGGAGCCAACTTGGCATGTTGGAGCTCACGTGGTACGCTTGAGCCTAGGTGGCATGTTGGAGCCAACTTGGCATGTTGGAGCTCACGTGGCATGTTGGAGCCCAGGTGGCATGTTGGAGCCTATGTGGCATGTTGGAGCCAAGGTGGCATGTTAGGTGGCATGTTGGAGCCAACGTGGCATATTGGAGCGTAGGTGGCATGTTGGAGCCTAGGTGGCATGTTGGAGCCTACGTGGCATGTTGGAGCCTAGGTGGCATGTTTGAGCCACCTTGGCACGCTTGAGCCTAGGTGGCATGTTGGAGCCACCTTGGCATGTTGGAGCCTAGGTGGCATGTTGGAGCCTAGGTGGCACGTTGGAGCCTAGGTGGCATGCTAGAGCTCACGAGGCATGTTGGAGCCTAGTTGGCATGTTGGAGCCTCGTGGCATGTTGAAGCCTTGGTGGCATGTTGGAGCCTAGGTGGCATATTTGAGCCACCTTGCATGCTTGAGCCTAGGTGGCACGTTGGAGCCAAGTTGGCATGTTGGAGCCTATGTGGCATGTTGGAGCTCACGTGGCATGTTGGAGCCCAGGTGGCATGTTGGAGCCTAGGTGGCATGCTAGGTGGCATGTTGGAGCCCATGTGGCATTTTGGAGCGTAGGTGGCATGTTGGAGCCTACGTGGCATGTTGGAACCTACATGGCATGTTGGAGCCTAGGTGGCATATTTGAGCCACCTTGGCACGCTTGAGCCTAGGTGGCATGTTAGAGCCACCTTGGCATGTTGGAGCCTAGGTGGCACGTTGGAGCCTAGGTGGCACGTTGGAGCCTAGGTGGCATGCTAGAGCTCACGAGGCATGTTGGAGCCTATGTGACATGTTGGAGCTCACGTGGCATGTTGGAGAGGCCAGACCCCAGGAGACGGACATCACAAAGGTTACCGAGGCAGGCTTTCCTATTAGTGCTCCTCCGGGAGGGCAAATGCCAATGCCTCCCTTCCTAGAGCCCAGTTTCCCATCCGACCGTTGAATCCACTCTTCAAGTAACCTGCTTAAAGCAGGTTCAAAAAAATTCAAGATCTGTCCGAGAGAACATATCAAACCGCAAAGTGTCCCCGCAATCGACCATGTAGAAAGCCCGCGTGCTTTGTCGTTCGGGCGATACAAAGGCTCCGGAATGGAGATTTGACTTACCATGTCGTCCAAAACAAATAAATTACCCTAGGGACCAAGTTACACGGTCATTTTTGCAAAGCAAAGAAGCACGAACCCTCTACATGGCGTATTCCGCACCCTCCGTTAAGGCCAATTCACTCTGAACATGTTGGACATGAGCTACTTTGGCGCTTCACGGAGCGGGGGTGGTCTTACGTCCACCGAAACTTGGTCTCCAAGGTAATGTCAATGTTTTGAGTCTCGTTGGCAGTCGGATCACGCCGGGGTGGGAGAGTTGCCCGTCGGGGCGGGGGACCTTCCGGGAGGACATTTTGGGTCGAATCGCTTCGGAAGGTTTTAGGGCTCGCCTTCCGGCCAACGCCCTCCCATTACCTCATGACATTGTGCAAGATCCCCGGTCCAATCGGCTGGGGTATGGCCTTCAAAACATAAACCCCGCGGCCTTGCCGGTTATTGTAGGGTTTACGTTATGGAGGCCAAAAGCGTCAGTCGATTGCACTTGGGACTGGTGTACCTTTTTAAACATGCATGCGAGCCATGGCAACCGAAATAACAGAGTTTGGATCTATTGGCGATCCCAATCATTCCAAAAAAATTGCTACTACAAAATGTGTTCTTGACTTCTAATTGCGACCTTTGGGAGGAGGGTAAATCCAAACCCCATTTTGTCGGTTTCTATTGCTTCTTGTTTTCAAGCTGCGACTTCACCGACCATGTCTCAAGTGCAACTGAATAAAACTCGACCTCCATAACGTAAACCCTACAATAACCTTGCAACGCACAGGGTTTACGTTTTGGAGGCCAAAACGTGGTCGACTTCTTTGATAACTAGGTGGACCATTTCTAAACATGCATGGGGAGCCATGAGAACTGAAATAACAGAGTTTCGATCTATTGGCCAACCCGAGTGATCCCAAACAATTTTGCTACTGCATAAGGCGCTCTAGACTTTTAATTACAAGACTTTTAATTATTATATGCGCCATCTTGTTAACATCACAAGTAATGTTACTTGAGGGTTGCCTGCCAACGCTAACCCCATTGACGGACATCTATTTTGTGAGCAAGCCTCTTATTAATATGTAACCTAGAGAAATTTTGTAGCTGAACTCTTATGATCTTCAAATCAACACCAAAAACTGCGATCTACTACTTAACTCCGCAAAATTGGGGTTTTATTGAATTGTGTCAATCATATGAAGGCTATCTTAAAGGCTACTAATAAGTTCAAGGTATGTCCATCACTTCATGGTATATACTTCAAGGTATATACTAACAACCCCTTCACAAGCTGTACTATCCATTTTGCCAAATAAAAATAGATAAACATAAGGATATAACCAGATTCTCAAAGAAGCATATGCCCCATTATGGCCTTTCAGGTCGAAAGCTGTATATGATACAAATTCTATTGGCCAACATTAATGCATCACTGGTGTAATTTGATGCATTCACAAAGTAGCACCAAGTGGCACAAAACCCTCTTCTTCTAATACAACAACTTACTCGCTACAGCATCCTTAAAGAAAAACTTGGATGGATCAACAAAAATTACAATTATAATCCTTTATGTACAATGATCTAAACGATTGGAAAAAGAATAACATATAGGTTCTTGCACTATTGCTTCTTTGTTTGTAGAATTACATATTCCAATAAGTGAATTGGTTAAAAATAAAAAATATTTTAATGGCCACTGCGGCTTGTTTTTTTTCCTTTCACATACAAACACAACGGTGTTGGGAAAGACAAATGTTCGCGGTGGCCTTAGCCACCGCGATAAATTTCTTGTTTTATTAATTTAAGGATATTATGTGCAATGGTTAGGCTATGATTTTACTTCTGTATTGTATTATTTTCGTATAAATATGAGATGGCATATGTACTGGCTTTTCCCTAAATTTGCTATTGCGGCTACAGGCATGTCGGTGGCATGGTTGGAGCATAGCTTCGGCGCCTTTGGTTTGAAGCAGAGGGCTTGTTTGTTTAGATTCCAAGCACATTTCTTGCCCTCAGCGGCTCTGTGCCCTCAGTGGCCGCAACACAAACTTCTGTTCTTCATTCTTGTTTTGTTTCTTGTTTGTTTTAAAAAACCGAGGCTATGGTGAGCCTGACCATCTTGTTGTTTTTCTTTTTTGCTTTGATCCACAAGGGCATAATATGCAGACTTCGTGTCTTCAAATGGGATTGCTACCTGTAACGGAATACCAGTTTGAGGCCCAACTCCATCGCTACCGATGTCTACTGATGGAGCTTCAGATGCTGGTTCAGTGCAATATGGGATTATCAACCTGGAAGAGTTTTGGCTTTTCCTTTGCCAAACTCAAACAAGCTTGCTGTAGATATGCCATTCTTGCATAGTTTGCTCAGCCTTGTTGCTATTTGTGCTCAGATCTACACTAATAATTGTTCATGTATTCATTTGACAACCACATCATACCTGGCACAGAAATGGAGAACCACTTCAGATTCAACTGTGTCAAACTCGTAGTTTAGTCAAGTTTTGCATTTTCGATTTTGCTGTTTTACAATTAAGGATTCTCTTGTGGATTTGCAGAATATACAGTTTGTTTGTTTCTGGATTAACAATTTTACGGTACGGTTTCTTGCCTAATTTGCAGTGTTAGAGGTATGGTTTCTTGTTTGTTTGTGGATTTGAAAATTATATAGCTTGTTTGTCTATGGATTTGCAGCTATTTCTTGAAGGTTGTTCTCCATTGGTATTTGTGGTTTTGCAGAAAATATATCTTGCGCAATACAGGCCACTGATGTAGAAGATTCCACAGTATCTTCGATGATCAAATGCCCACAACCACTAAAAAAATGGACACAAATAATACTTTGACAAAGACGATTTGACGGCAAAAAAAAATAGAAATGGACACAAATTCTTAAAAGACATTGCAGTAATATGACTTATAGTGACATAAAAGTAATGCCATTATATGTGGCAATCTCCAATAAGAACAATAGATCAAAGAATAACATTGACATTGACAAACTAAATGACATTCATATTGAAAAACTAAACGGCAGGTGGTACTAGAGATGACAGTATATATGGCTTAACTAGTGACGAACATTTTAACATTATGAGTGGTATTACTGGTGACCTTACACATTACAATAATTTTAGCATTATGAATGACGTTATATGTGAAACTATAGATGATGCTATATGTGGTTCTATTGTTGACTCTATAACTGCAGTTAATAGTAACATTATAGTTGACTTTATAGGTGACAACATTTATGACATCATAGGTGGTGCTGACAATGACACTATAGGTGACAAAGTTGTTGACAATATATGTGATATTCTCATTGCTACATTAGTCAGTACTATGTGTCACTCATAGCGTCAGTTATTAAAAAAATTTGAGTTGCAATTATAGGCAAAAAATCGACACAAAAGGTGACACTAATTGACCCCTTCTCTTGTAGTGACAATTGTCCTCTCCGAAACTACATAGTATCACTTGTACAGTATTGTAATCATGTGTGTAACATTCACTCGAAGGGCGGTGACCTGGGAGCACAACCTGGTAGCGGGGGGGCTAGGAAGCAGGTCGATGGTGGACTCCGCAGGGTCACAAGCCCATTCAAACTCATTAGAGAAGGCTTGTTCGTAGCTGTCTCTCAAGTCAGCCACCTCATCTGTGCTTGCTTCTGGAGGTAAGTTTCGCAGCTTAGCTCGAAGCTCGTCCATGGTTGCAATGCTATCCCTCAGGGCATCGACTGTGCGCCAACCCTCTGCTTCGCAGGAGCAACCGTCTGCTATCTCATGGTTGAAATTGTACACCTCCAACCATTTGATGCATGCTTTCTCAGCATCAGCACTTGTCAAAGAAGGCGTTCGTGACCCCTGCCCATCTTCACCTTGCGAGACGTGCCCATCTTCCATTGCTGCATCAATATAAATGTTAGTTACTTGCGCACACATGTAAAAGCAGCAAATAAAGTGGACCCTATTACAACCTAATGAACCTAATTATGAGTGACTAGTAATGGTGCCCAGCGTTGTTGGGCTTAAGCTGAGGGCCTTAAATATTTTGGGCCGCAATGAGAAAAGCATGCCCAAAATATGCTCGCTCTGTAGTTCTTATTTTTGTAATTGTTGTGTGCATATGTAAAGTGAGGCACTCTGTGATATTATAGGTTCTTATTTTAAATATGCACACAACATTCAATATGATATAGCTTAGACCATACCCAGTGTTGCTGGGCAATGTTTGGACAACAAATACAAATACACCTATATGAACCTTAGGAATGTTGTTGTTGCCTCTAATAATTTGTTGTCCACACCTATATGAACCTTAGGAATGTTGTTGTTGCCTCAATAGTTTGCCGACAACTATATGACTTGTGTATATGGGCCGCATTGTTCTGCAAGACTACATCAATCAAGAAAAAACGACATGGAATGGCACACATGGGAAAATTGCATTGGATTCAAATATTTAAAATCTCTAACTTGACATCTATCATGCACCTTGCTTTACAAAGACTTAACATCTCCAGGTATATGCCCTCATACCCTTGGGAAAACTGCATTGGATTAAAATATTTAAAATCCCCAACTAAGTGCAAACTCAGAGTGCACATTTAACATCTATTATGCACAATGAACTTTCAGTTGCAATGACGTTGTTTTAAATCTTTATTGATGAAAAGTGATAAAGTTTCAAAAGCATGAGTGAGCATTAAGTTTGACTGTTTGCACTTGATAATAAGTTGTGAACGATAATAAATTGTTATTATGCCAATAGCATTTATAGTAAGTTGCTGTTATGCCAATAGCATTGATAGTAAGTTTGTTGTTATTTAACAATAAGTTGTGAACGATAATAAATTTGTTATTATGCCAATAGCATTGATAGTAAGTTGCTTTTATGTCAATAGCATTGATAGTAAGTTTGTTGTTATTTAACAATGTTCTTATAGTAAGTTTGTTGTTATTTAATGATGTTAAGTAATACTGGCTTTTGGCAATTGCTCGGTTGTGCAACATGTTTTTTATGTTGTGCAAGGTTATGGCAAGTTCTGCAAGTTCTTCCAGTACCTATATAATAAAATATAAAAATCAACTTTATTGTAAGTGGTATCATTAGATTGCTGTCATTGAAGCAAATCCTATAATAAAAATACAAAAGCAACTCTATTGTAATGTGATGTCATTAGACTGTTGTCATTGAATCTATTTATCAATCATCCCTTTGAGATTAGGCTATCAAGTTCTTTACAGCAGCAAATAGACCTACAAATCTATTTTCAAACTGAAAACCTTCACTTGGCTTTGAATCACTCCGCCAACAGATGGTGATGCATGGAATCAAATGCCACCATCCCGCCAGAGAATCGGGAGGCCACGCGGCCAACTGCTCTGCAGGAAAGCTCCCAACCACGTTTGAACGCTCAAAATAGGCGGATAGGAAGAAATTTGCTTTCCAGAGTGGTCCTCATATGCGATACCTAGTTTCAACTTAGGAAGATGCGAAAGCACATCAAGCTTTGTAAAACTGAGTGATATGAAGCCATTGATTTCACAAGAATACTTCAATGCAATCATGTCTAACCAGCCACAGCATCCTGGCGACCTGGTAGTTGTTCCATATTCATAACCTGTAGCTTGAAGTTCCTCTGCAGCATTCTCAAACAACTCAATAGGATAAGGGCCAGCTCCAACTCTTGTTGTGTAAGCTTTTGCCTGCAAGGACACAAAGTACCAAATTGTTAGAATGAATGCACGTGACTATAACATCATATGACCTTGTGGTTCTTGCATATGTTACGCATCTTGTGATCAAAAATTAAAGAGTAAAGAAATGAAAGATTTCAGAAAGAAAAGTAGAGAGTAGGAAGATTGAATGGTTGAGGTACATGTGTAGAAATACTTGTTCTTTTCTTACTGTTCTCTTAAAAAGCCCAAACTTCTTCTTTCAACTCTTCCCTTTAGATCATGGCTCATGACTCATGAATTTAGCAACTCATGACTGCAGAACTGTCTTGGAATAAAAAACCCTATTTGTAATGGAGATGAACAGACTTCTCACCTTGTGTTGCTTGAATGCAAAGAAAGCTCCGTCGGGGCGATGTTACATCCAATAATTGCCATTCTAAAAATACTCTGCCACAGGCATAATCGTCACTTTAGAAAGTCTGCCACAGAGATAGAGACTTCCAAGCAAAATTAAGACAGGGATATGACGACGAAACGAAACCAATAAACATGTTCTTAGGTGCAGAAATGAAGGCCAAAGCAAGTGCAAACAAATAAAGCGAAGGTGGACACTGGAATCAACACCTTGCCAATCAATCCACGGGGAACTGAAGCCTGCTTCTTGTAGTCTTGAACACGTCTTTTTCTTGGCCTTAGATCTACCGTCAGACATGACAAAGAAATGAGATATTGAAGGGAAACTGTGGCATATTAAACGAACTGCCGGAGCAACGGCCATGTGTTAAGAAAATCTTCATTGAAATAAATGGAAGCACATAGTAAGAAAAAAAAGGGAATTGCTTTGCAAGAAACGGTGCAACTCCCCTAAACAAAACAGCAATGTAACCACCGATGCCATAGCTGGAGCCCTCGCTACCCTAGAAAAAAAACCATGTTATATTTTAAAGAATCTGACGTGGCATCATCTCCTCCATTGATTTCATCAAATCTGGGCCGCCCAAATTAGGGCTGGGTCCAACACTTACACAATAACATTATAATATAGGACTAGTAACGGTGCCCAGCGTTGCTGGGCTTAATTTGAAAACCTGTAAATGTTAGGAATTTGTGCATTTGTTGGGCTTAATTTGAAAACCTGTAAACGTTAGAAATTTGTGACAGGCCATTGGAATTGTGTATTTGCATGCATTAACTTCTAGGCCATAGGATAAAGTTTATGTTTTGGTATATCACAGTTTGCATCTTACTTGCAAGGCTTAATTTAATATTCATTATTTCTGTTCCATGGCTTTTAACATATTGAAAGCTTCATGTAGAGTACTTGCAGGGCTTAATATTCACACTATTTTGATTTTTTTTTTTACTACGACTTTGGGTCTCATCTCTATCAAACAACTATGAATTCATTTTGTTTCATTATTTAGATGATCTTACAATAGATGTAATTTTCATTTTCATTTCTACTTCCGGCACCGTGTTCATGAGGTTGAGAGATACCCATGCATTTTGTTAGAAAACCTTTATTTACAAATGAAGATTTAGTTCTTATGTTGGTTTTTGACAGAAAGGACTACCCACAATAGCTGGACAATCTTTTAAGAGGTCGAGTTGGAGAACAAAATGAAAATGCAATTGGTTTGATCAATATTCTATATTGGAAGATGGAATGCAACCTGATCATCACACATTGTTGGCCTATCATAATCTGGATGAACAAAAACTGCATGATAAGGAAACATTTTGCATAATATAACCTGCAATATATGACCCAGACAAAGTTGAATAATACAAAGTCTCATTTTCCAAGCAATGACGGATTTGGGCTATGCCTAGCAAATGAAAGAGATTTTTGCAAACAATGTGCTTAGTCCCACTACTCAAACAACATTAATTCTACCATATTGGAATTACAATACTTATATGTCTAGGCATTAAATAGACATATCTGAGCAAAACCAGATAAACAAAGAAAACCTTTTGCCTGCTCGTCTGCATAAAAAACATCGTCATTCCTTGCTTGGCAAATGGCATTCCGATGACCTGCATGAGCAGTGCAATGTTCAAATATAAAGGGTACAAAATTTCCGCTATGCCAAAAAGACACATTGAGCAAGGTTTTGCAAGCAAGTTCTAGATTTATTTTTAAATCATCATGAGCTGCAAACTTAGCTTCTCAAAAAGCCATATCTTGACATTTTTCACATTTGCGACGAAAATGCTAACATAATGCTTGAACCTTCATAGAAGGGAATATGCATGATCAATGCCTCCAAAATATTTCTCAAGAAGCCGCTCAGTAAGCATGCCAACATATACAAATGCCAACAAAACCATTTGCACCTCTGTAGCCCGGTAATTTGAATAGAAGACCTGGATCCAACCTCTTAATGCTTTGTATCAAAACTTAATCACGACTTTTGTAATTACTACAGGATCACTACATCAAACACAAAATATCATTATTCTTGCCCTTCTTCTACAATTTTTAGACACAAACTTCTATTACTTGACCCCAAGGCGATCTTTTAAGGTAATATTTTTCATAACCAGCAGTATGACAATGGCTCGGATGCAAGAGGGAAAAAACACTTGCTCCAATACACAAATCGAACATCTTGTTGGCATTTCCTTTCAACAACGACAAGCAATTGTAGAAAAAGAATACAAACACGAAGATACACAATTGTATCATAGTGGCCTCCAGTCCCTTGCATACATTGTGTTTGCAATCATTTTTGTAGCGACCAAGGAGAGTGCACAAACGAAAAGCCACATAGGGCTTCTACTTGAGAAAGGTCGTCCGTGGAAAAGACAGAGATACAATTCAAACTTTGTACAGGATCTTACTATATAAAATGTTTAACATCTTCTCTCACCCTTTGTGCTTAAACACCGGCACCGGCCCTAAAGAACATGGCGGTTGCACATAAATGGCTAGGGGGGAATTAAACCACGCTCTAAGTACCGGCTACCACTTCAATAAGAATCTTGGGGAGGGTTAAAGAGTCCGGCTTTCTCGGTATAAGTTCTGAGACACGCAAAATGATATCTAAAAGCGACATGAGCCTTTAAAGGCTGTTCTCCTCGAGCATAAACGAAAGCGTGTAATCTGTTGAATCTGCTTTGATTCTGATCACGGTGCTTTCTACCAAGGGACAAACCAAAACAATTGTTGAGATTATTTATTCTACATGTAGAAAAGTTTGAAAGTATGCTTATAGGAACAACGGCTTCTTTACACCGCTATAATCGTAGAAGCATAAGAAACAGAGGTCGAGGCATGAGAAGCGAGAGACCAAGTCTATCTAGGACCGTTCCTATGCGTTAGTTTGACTCAACTTGGGTTGAAGCTCCTATTAGGAATGTGTGGCTAGTCCGCTTTTTTCTTTGTAAGATATGGTTTTCTATATCTGGATGCGGATGCTTTACGTAAGAGCCGTCTCGATGTCATAGCCCTAAAATCGATCGCCAATGAAATCATAAAGGAAAACTCCACGGAGATTTGAGATCTTCTACCCCTAAGCATCCACGGCATCGGGGCCAAGAAATTATGTGGGCCGTCGGAGGGAGGAGCTAGCGGCTCGAAGGCTCGCTAACCCTTAAAAAACCATGTTATTATAAAGAAATCGGCGTGGCATCATCTCCTCCATTGATTTCATCAAATCACGGGCCGCCAAATTAGAGTTTTGGGTCCAACACTTACACAATAACATTATAATATAGGATGCCCCATCGGCTCCCAGGTGGTCCCTGCGCGTCGCGTCGTCGTGAAGGTGCTCCCTCGCTACGGTGGGCCCTGCACACCACGTGTGGACTCCAGCGCGGGCATGTTCTTCTTGTACATCGTACATGCATGGAAGGCGTGAGCCGTGGGTCGGTACGCATCTCTATGGAATCGGATCTGCGCTTGAACCTTGGATATCATTTCACGCACATCTGGCGGGCCAAAGAGCATGAGCATTACTGCATGGTGGCTTACCGCGGTCCAGGTGTTAGACCATGAGCAGCGCATCCCATTGTTGTAGCTTGTGGGGGTTAGGACATATGTTATATATATCGTGACATATGTCTCATGCCATATATAGCATATGCCATAAGTCAAACATATGTCATATATAATATATGTTTCATATGCCATAAGTCAAACATATTTCACAATTTTTACCACATATTTTACATACTAGCACAATTTCATTATAATGGAAAAAATTGTAGTAAATTGGAATTTTCTTATTGTAGACCTTATACAGGGGTTGTATATCATTATCACGGTACCCATGTATCATACATATATTATGTACACTACATAAATATTTAGAAAATATATTAATACGGTATCATACACCCACTTCGAAACACAATATGTATGATAGATAAGCTGAGGTTCGGGACCCGGCGGTGAGTATAGTGACCCTTCTCTGCGTTATGCGGTCTACCAGTGGGTTAGGCGAGAGATCAAAACATCCCAACTGTTAAAAGCCCACTTTGTGGCTCTGAAACTAACTTGTCGGACCAAGCCCGGGTTCGCCCGACCCAAAATTAGCCCGCGAACGCGTCCGGTCGCCAGGCGAACCCATAAAATGACATGGCCGGCCGGGATGCTTCGCGTGGCATTACTCACAGGGTTCGTTCAAGCGGGCCAAGCCAGGAACCAGGCGTGTAAGCGGCGTGTGGCGAGTGGATGCTTTGTGATGGCATTAGAATAGTCCCCTATCGGGTTCGCCCAGCGAACCGCAGTAACCCGGTATTTGGCGGGACCACGTCCGGCGGATCTTGAGGGCGTGCCAGTCGAGAACCCGCGATCGGATCAAGTGTCGGTATCTGAGGGAGGTATGCGGGGCGAATCCTCCACTCAAGCATGCTCATTCTAGCTGCATGAGCTCGCCTCCAGGCCAGTCCAGAGAAATTCCCTCCCCGCGCCTTCAAGCTCGGCTCCAGCCAGTCCAGAGAAATTCCCCGCGCCTTCAAGCTCGGCTCCAGGCTAGTGGTTTTTTAAGTTGTTTTTTAAGTTGTTTGTTTTAAGTTGTTTTCTTTAAGTCGTTTTTTAAGTTGTTTTCTTTAAGTTGTTTTTTTAAGTTGTTTTCATCCCTCATCCCGTGTTACCAATAATTCAAAATTTTCTTTTTTTTTCATATTGAAAACTTCGAAGAATTCCTATTGATTGGCTATATGGCGCGAAAAATAGGCCATAAAAGGACTTTAAAGGGAAATATTACGTTCTTTTTCACCAATGTGGGACAACTTGCAATTTTGTAGTAAGATTTTTACGTGGAATCTTTGGAGGCAAAGACATCACATCTTTTTTTATTGAAGGATGTGTTTCTTTCATTAGTTTCTTGAATAATTTGGCTTTTTCTTTTTTTTTTTTTCCTTTCTTCTTTTTAGTCTATTCAAGTCCTCAAAGGCATTTCTTAGTTTCCTTTTGCATGATGGATTATTGTGTTCAAGTAAATATGAGCTACTTTGCTATGGTGGATTATTGGACTCAAGTAAATATGAAAACACGGACAAAATGGAATCACACTTCTATCAAAAATACGTGTTCCCCAACCAAAATCGTGATGCATGTGGCCACAACATCCGGAATTAGTACAAAATTGGCCCCCATAAGCGGAAATCCATATAGAAGATGTTTGGCGACAATAAGTTAGTGTTTGCATAGATAAGTTTATTGGCTAAGTGTGGGCTTATATGGTAAATCATTCTGCAAAATAGGCTAGGATTTTAGATGTTCTATCGGGGGGTGGGGGGAAGATCTAGGTGTATTTTTGCCTTTGCCCCCTCGTATGGTCATCATCACTAGCATTTTTGAAAGTAAAGTGAAAGTCTAACTCTACTAACCTGCATTTTTGAAAGCCATAGTAAAATTCTTTAAATTTTAGTATGACTACTAGGATAAGGTGCCAGGCGTTCTTTGAATACGCAGGTTAAGTCGTAATGTTGGGGACCTATAAATGATAAGGCTACATTGCAAAATGACACAGCTGAGCATTGTTGGGCTAGGAGGCGATTGTAAACTTGTAAACGATCGACTATTATCATGTTTGTGAACAATACAAATAAACTTCGAATCACTATATGCCAGACAATGGACATGTTCATTTTCACATAATTGTTTCATTCTTCTTTATTATTTGAGAATGATGAAACATTAATTACTTATTCTCCACCATTTTGAATGATGAAACTAACATAAAATCTTAATGTAAATTGATTTGATTTTAAAGATCATTCATTGTTAACAACATTGACATGTCTTTGTTAATAGACATATTAAATCATGAGCATTTTATTATAGCACTTTAGATAGTAAAACATGCATAAATGCGGAGAAAAATAACCCTATAATAGACCAAAACTATTGTTTCAAAGCAGGGCTATGCATTGGCCTTTTATTATGGCTGAGACCAAAACTATTGTTTCAAAGCAGGCTATGCATTGGCCTATTATTATAGGCGATATGTTAATGTTAATACTTGTATTGTTTTTAGGGATGAGCTATGTCATTATAATATACGCTAGAGAACAACTCAAATATTACTTTCCATTTTTTAATATGTTGTGGTTTATGCAGGACATATAATCCTTGTGCAAAAGCATAATATATTGGAGGGTCCTAAGACCCGGAAAAAATTGAAATTCAAAATCTACCTCCTTAACATCATAATATTTTTTCTTCTCTTTGTGATCATTCTGATTTAAGATCGCCGATGAACACCACCAGATAGAATGAATATCACGCACAATCGGGCCAAATATCAAATGGCGAACTGCGCTTCTTTTCACAAAGCCTCCCTTGGCTCTCAATTATATCATACAAACTACACTAACACAACTCTGTGATCAAATACCAGAAACAATTACCTCCTTAGAAGGTACCAGAAACATTCATCAACAATTACCTCCTTAGAAGGTACAACTGCCGAGCGTTTGGATAGCTTTCACATGACATTCACTTCCAACCTATATGCACTGCTATTTTTGCAATTAGATTGTGTAGACAATCTATAGTCTTCTGCCATAATCTAATGCTCATATTGCATGCGGCTCTGTTGCAAAAAGTAGAATCCACTTTCATGCTAACCTTATAAGATCATGTGTAGCAGGTGTTCTAGCAGATGATTGATTGGGAATGTTGAAACTACTTGCAGTTGCCTTGTACTTTCAATCGACACTACTTAGAATCATAGATTGTATAGTTGTTCTATGTCCACTTGTTTGCCTCCATTGTGTCTATATCCTGTAACAACAAAATAAATATAGATCAACTATGAATGAAAAAAAATGTCAATTTATGTCAACTTGAGCGAGGGGAAGGGAATGTTGAAAATACTTCGACTAGTTGCCTTCTACACTTCATGGACACTTGGTTTTGCTTCCTCACGAACACAAAGCCGACACCATTAACTATGTGAAATATTTAAGATCTTTTGCCACGGAAAAACTCTAGGACCGCGAAGCATGTAACATGGATGCGTGTCACTTTTTGTTGGTGCTTTGGCTATAAGCGGACAACCAATTTGCTTTCGGTGTTGAGACAACCAATTTGCTTGGTACTTTGGCTATGGCACCGCACCAATTTGCTTTCGGTTCTTGTTGTGTTTCAGCCATATGCACAAACATACACGAGAGCAAGTCTTAATGTCAAATATGTTGCTATTGTGCCATGAGACAAAACATGTTGCTACGTTTGCTCAAAATAGGGCCAAGAAAAAGACCAACAAATTAGGCCGAATCCTCGTGCTGCCCCTTTTTAGTTGATAGTTTGGCCCACAGAGACGGTATTTGCTTTCTGGGTCTCTTTTGTAAGAAGAGGCAATTTTGGTTGCGACCATATGCACTTGTGCTTCTCTGCTCTCATCGCGAGAACCAAATGAGTAACAAAACTACGGAAAAAAATACGAAACATAAGGAAATCTGCTTTATCCATAATCATTCACGGCATAAAGAACTTTGTGCAAGCTTCAAAATCACATAAATTGGAAGTCTCAAAAGAGCAAAGGAATTTTAAAGTCATACGCTCTAGTCTCGAAGTCAAATCTGAAGGCTGGGTTAACGAAGATCATCATTCTAGTACTCAAGCTATCTTCTTCATGCAAAGGGCCGTTTTTGAAGAAGAGCTCCCATGGCCAATTAGGATTGCTTTGCACTCCTGCAATGAAGCATCAAGAAGCCTTTAACAAAATAGACAGCCGATTTACACGGCCGATTTGCCCGCGATTTGCCATAGCCCATTCTTTATACTGCTCCACCTTGTTCTTGTGGCATACTATGGGAATGATGCATGTCGATTACGTTGGTGGGAGCAGGGAAGAGAGAAAATTACAGCGAAAACAAAACCCTAGCATCTCGGCCTTTAGATTAGGCTCGGGTGATGCCAAGCTTTGCCTCCATCGCCATAGCTGAGGAAGCCCTAAATCGCTAGAACGAATCTCCATCAATCCAGACCATTCGATCAATCTAGCCCTAGATCTAAGCCGTCCGATCTAGAAGCGAGATTTAAAACAGAACATACAACATAATTTTATTATATAGGATCAATCAATCTTGTTAATTTGGGATTTTCGGGGTTTGACCAAAAATATTTTTGGAATTTTTTAACTTGATTTCTTATGATTTTGTAAGATTTTCTTTGCGGAAAAACTTCTCGATTTCCCAAAAATGGTAGAATTTTTCCTTCTATGATTTTGGCTCCACGGTTATTATTGATCGAGGGGCATATAGTGTGATGCGGAGGCGAGAACAAGCATGCAGCAAGGTTTTTTTCTTAATCCTTTGGATTTTTGTGCGGTTGTGGCTTGGCGGCGGCCCGGGGAGATTTGATGGAGCAAAGACAACGACCATGGTGGGATGGATGATTACCGCGGTAAGCATTTTTTTACGTTTTGTAACTTTGGCCGGGATTCTTCCGGTTCTTCTTGGCCGGGGTATGTGGTTTTATGAGCTTATTTTAGATTCCTTCCTACCCTTTTTGTGTTTGAAGCTTCTTTTTGCGCGGAGGTCGTTTTGGGCAAATAGAGGGCGTTTACAAACTACTTCATCTGCGTGGTATTTTAGTTGGGTTATCAAGGTAAGAGTTTGCGACTCTTATTTTCTTTTCTTTTAATTGAACAAGCTCAGCCTCAGGTTAATGCGCTTGCCATGCATATCATGTTACGTGTAGAAGAACTTTAACCCCCATGAAAACAAAATAATCTCTAGAAGATCATGCATTACTTAAGCCCTATGAGTTCATATTAGTTGTGGCGGTGGCTTGGCTGTGGATGGATCGAGAAGCGTCTTGGTGAATGGGGATGCCTATCACTTAGAAACCAGGTTGTATATGATGTTTGTATAGACCCCTTTAGATTTGATTTATATAGGCAGTATGGTTGATTGCACATTTGTATGAATTCGCTATTGAGAGTCCATCACTATGCTTCTATCATCATTACGGCCCAAATCGATTCTATAGAAGTGGTTGATTGCACATTTGTGTGAATTCTGCTATTGAGAGTCCAGCATTATGCTTCTATCATCATTTTGGCCCAAATCGACTCTCTGAGAAGTCCATAGCTCCAAAAATATGTCTTAGCTCTCATGATGCTATAGATAAACATGACTACCAACTTCTTTTGGATAGCAAATGCACGGCAATCTTTACTGCGCTATAAGGACCAGACCTTTGCGGGGTTTTAGTTTTTCAGGAAGGCCAAATTTAACAAGACATGACATATCATTAAGAATGCTTGCAGATTTAGTATTTGAGATGTCTATTGCAACTTCACATTGAAATGTAGTGTGAAGGATATGTATAGGAAATATATGTAGAAGAATGATTCTTTGTTGTTTACCTTTGCAGATGCAATTCCACCAAGAATAGAATCCATTATCATGCTATCATCTGCAATTCAGAATTTGACGCCTGGGTATGTTTACATGTTTCTTTCTTTGCGCTAATATTACTTTCCACAATCATGCAATTCTAGAAGTTTCTTTCAAGGATCTCCATTTCACATATTGCTTCCATTCTCAGATAAGATGGCAATGCTTTCATGATATGTCCTTTCTGAGGAATAGATAAAGAACTAAGAGTTAAGTTCGTTAAGATATTGATCTATTCATCTGTGCATGTTCCTAGGTTCTTTTTTGGACTTCTTTAGAACTCAAGTGGCATGTTCATACAAATCTGCGATGAAGCTACATCTCTGTTCTAAACATTCAGAATTGTAACTGTCTTCCTTAGGTGACGATGTATCTTGAAATAGGGATGCTTATGTCCTGTTGCAACACTGTGAAAAAGGTAGGCATCTAGCAAACCGTGTGATTCCTTACCATATGTGAACCATCTAACATTTATCCTGCGCATTTTTCATGGAGCCTAAGATGCTAATAGAAGATAAAAAAAACCCAAGATATGTTGGAATCTTTTAGAGTAGACGGGGACAAGTTGGTCTGTTACATCCCACGTTAGATTGAACTGCATATAGACTAGAACTTACAATAACACGATAATAAAATGAAGCCACGAGGCATCTTTATTTTTGGATTTCATCTATTCTTTCAGTACTCTTGTGTGTTGACGGGAAGGAAGGAACTGTTGCAGGAATCTTTGTATGCACCAAATGGGAACCAAGTAAAGTCTCTCCCTTCTCTTCCCCTCATTAGCATTGATGAGTTGAACACATCGAAGCTAGAGCGTTTATGTAATGGTGAGGGATGGATGGAGACACAAATATATTCCTGACTATGATCTGTCATGCTATGGTAAGAAATACCTTAGGCTATTATTGTCTACATGATAAATTACAAAACTGTATAGGGCATCTAGGAATTTGATATCTCTGCAATCTGCCTAGCATTGGATACCATTCTTGCCCTGCAATAGTTTGGCATAGCAAATGCAATAATGAGCATTTGCGTCTCCAATGCATAATCTGCTTGATTCTGTCAGAAGATGGAGTTGTATTTATTAGGAATTGGAGAAGAAAAGAGAACTTGGCTTTGCTGATAACCAAAATATATATAATAATAACTTATGTAATACAAGCTTTGTATAACTTACATGCTTACAAGCTATGTGAATTTCCGTAACCCAAGAACTTCTTGAGCTCCTGAGATGATATGTAATACAAGCTTTGTATAACTTACATGCTTACAAGCTATGTGAATCTCCATAACCCAAGAACTTCTTGAGCTCCTGAGATGATCAATTTAGAAAAATTCAGAGGGCCCCAACACACTTAGCAATCTTCTGAAGGCCATGATCTCCTATACCATGGTCAGCTGCCAATATTAAGGGCAGCATTAACATAATGAAAATCTCTTGCCTCAATAAAAGTAGGCGATGGTGTGTTTAGCTGGCAACAGTGATCTCTGCCCACGGTGCAGAGTGAATGTACACAAATGTGAAACTCTTCTGAGGTGCCAAAGATTGCAGAGATGTGTTCAACCTTACAGGGCTCGACAACATTACAGAAAGCGCCTAGCCAAGATTGTGGTTGAGCAAATGGAAGTATTTTGCAAGACCTGGTAAGCATTCTCTTGGACATCGTTTGGGTCATGGCAACTCAGGGTTCTGCACTATTTTCTACACATCCATATTCTTATTAGTAAAGTTGCAAACGATTGAACTCAAAAAGTTAAGACTTTAGAACTGTTTTTTAATCATTTCATCTATTAAATGTTTATGCAGCTGCTATTATCTCTCAGATTGTGGAGAATATGTGGGATAAGGATGAGAAGGTATGCATGGCAGCATGGGACATTCAATATATCTTTTGTTTCACTGACAGGTTTTTGGCGTTAATAATTGCTCTTTAATGCATGTTCTGTGTTTTTGAAAAGGACATTCTTTGATACCTGGAGGAATTTCCTAAAGAAGAAAAAAGACAAGGACAGAAATGTCGATAAGGGAAAAAGCTCCATGCAAAGTTTTTACTTTTGAAAACCCACGAATCTATCTAATCTATGCATACACGAATCCTTCCCTTCTGTGCACTAAGAGATGGGTATGCAACAGATGGATCTGCTTCCTCTTGCAATTTCGGCTACTGGTCTAAGAATCTAATCGGCTGAAGTCGACTGTTTTATGCTTCTGCAAAATCTACACGGTAATGGTTGGGTTTTTTCTGCCCCGATTGCTCGACTTTTGAGCAAGGGCCTGCGATTGAGTGGCTGAGGATGCATATCTGCTTGAATCCTTATGTATGGACCACGTTAATCCTAAACCCTTTCTTATTTCTTTGCGTAGATGAGATGGTCTTTGTAGGAGCGAATCCTCTGCTTAAATCTTTATGTATGGGCCAGGTCAATCCTAAACCCTTTCATATTTCTTTGCACAGATGAGGTGGTCTCTTCTGGAGCAAGACATCTAAGAAGGGTCAGAGAAATTGGGAACATGCTGTAAGCATTGAGGTCTCGCTTGCACAGATGCAAAGAAAATATCAGAAGCAATTGCTTGCAGAGGCCCACATAAAAAACGCATACTACCTTTCAAGCTTTAAGAATTCGAAACGTTTTGATGCAGGAGGTATTTGTCTAAAATTGCTGCTTTTGATTCCATTAGTACTATATTTTACTTCCTTAGCTTCTTGCTATTGTTAAAACACATTCTATTGCCAACAAACTTAATTTTACAGCCGCAGTTGTATTCCATTAAATGCATACTGATTTGCAACCATGATACCCCATACTAAAACTGACAATATTCAAATCATATCAAAGCTACTACTATTTTTATTACAGACTACAAATATGCCATCTAGCATTTCGTAGATGGTAATTCTATCTAGCTTTGTATGGCTCCCATGGCCTATTCATCTTTGTGATGTAAAAACTTATTCTATTTCATTCCTAGCTCTCTCATGCCTCCTAGCAAGGAACAATGTGAAATCTTTAGAACAACTCTCTGCTTAGGATGTTTTAGGAATTTTGTTTGCAAGTGATGGTCACGAGCCCTATAATCACAATTGATTTAGAAGCATTGTTCAACCAGCGTCTAGGGAAACATTTCAATCTAAGGAATAGAATATATCCACTATTAACATAATTGATTTTAAATCTTTAATGCCATATACACAAAAACTAATCTCCTGAATTCTATGTGTGCAAAAGATCTACCTTATGCATTACAATTGTTGATATGGCCACCTTTATATTGGATCTAATTTTGTACTCTTTTCTTTTTGTGCCAAATTGCTCTATGCTCTTCCAATAAAAGTACACAACATTCTAGACCAATACACTTGGTATATACAACTTCTTATGCTTGGCATTGTTAGGCTTCTGTGTTCAACCACCCCACCCATGAACTTATGGACACTACAAGTAGAGAGAGAGAGAGGCAACTACCTTCCGCTCTACTATTTCCATCAGCTATCTTGATGCCATCTTAGAAATTACCATCGATGTACTTGGTTACCATATTTTTTGCATGATGGAAAAGGTAATTTTAAAATGGTGAATTTGAGAAATATTTTTCCTAAGGCATTTGATCTATTGGCATCTAGGTAAATTCAAACAATGGTATGGAAGCTCTAAAGGTGCCAGCTTCAAAGTTGAATGCTGACTATTTATTTGTTGTAAAGATGGCAATTCCCAAAAGACTAATGTATGAGAAGAACCATTGTTTCTCTTTTTGAAACTTTGTATTCAATGGATGCTTTTGAGTTTTCCCATGGGTGCTTCTTGCAATCTTAATGTAGCCCATAGCCCATATGTAGTGGAGACGACTACATTATAACAATGTGCAAACAGTCTTCTGACGAATTTACTTGAATATAGAATGCATGAATTACTGGATACAGCATGCAACATTATTATCTATTTCACAAGCAACTTTAGCAGTGAGTAATGATAGCAAATACACCATACACATTGACTTGCTTGGATACACATTGAATAAACATGGTTTTCTTATTTACTGTATGAATTAGAATCAGACATGTATAAGCCTAACAATTACACTATTCCAAGAAATCAACACAAAACTACATTTGAGTAGACATTGAATAGATATTCTCATTTTATTTACTGCGTGAAGCATTACACCTATATTAGGATGAATTTTTGAAACATACATTACATCCATATTGGATCGACTAGCATAAATGAATAATTCTAGATCCACGTTAGGGTGAATTGGCATTAGACCCATATATTGGGGTATCGTTCATAATATCTTCAATTTCGAAATCAATTGCTCTCTCTATCTTAAGAAATCACTTGACTATTAAATATGTCCATACCTCTCATGTGTAAGACATACATGATCGCATTTGATAACACGATAACACCATATAATTTAACCCAGAAGTATAGTGCATTCATAAAATTCTCTAATCATTATGCTTCTATGGCCTAACCAAATCCATAATGCACAAATTAAAAACAACACACTTAATTCTTATATTAGGGCAACTCAACACAACTACATCTACAACTTTCAAGCAAACATTACTTATAGTTGAAATACACGATTTCAAGTATAACTGTTGCACACTGACCCCAATTTTTGGTCCACGCGGTTGTTTTTTGTTGTGCGGAGTGTTGTTTTATGCCAAAAACAACACCAAATGGCCCCAAAAGTCCACGTGGCCCGTTTATCCGGTTTGCACAAAGAGAGCGATGGGTTTTTGGCAAAAACATTCCACTGTGGTTTTTCTGGCAGCTTTTTGTTTTTGATCAACGTGTCCTTTTTTTTCACTATTTTTTTTCACGAGCTTTTGTCAACGTGTGGTTTTTTCTTGACTGTTGTTTTTTGGAGGAGCCAGGCGTTGTTTGTCTTCCAAAAAACACATGTAGGTTTGAATATTAATACGTGGAAAACTGAAAAAGAATAGTTTTTTTTTTTCTTTTCAATGTGTGTTGTTTTGTTTTCTCCACTTGTAGTTCTTTAAGTTAACATTGTTTTCACAAAAGAAAATACGTAATATCTAAGAAATCCACATGTATTATTTTAGAATAATTGTTGTTTTCAAATGTTGTTTTACTACAACAATATGTAGTTATTAGATACATCCTTTTTTTCTATATGTATCATGTTTTTGCTTTACATGTTGGTTTTAAAAGTTGTCATTGTTTTCTTAAAAAACAATACGTAGTTTTAAAGAAACCCACATATAGGGAACATTGTTTTCCTTGATTTGATATGTAGCTATTAAGAAGTAGACACGTTGTTTCTTAATGTAGCTGTTGTCTTAATGAAATTAAATATATGTGGCTTTTATTTAAATTTAGAGAAACAACCAATCAAATATTGACACATGGCACTCAATTTTTCAAAAAAAAATATGAATTTCCACTGAACTCAAGTTTGCCTTAAAGTTTTGATCTTGATTGATTCCATATATTCAATCAAGCTTGCCTTGAAACACAGATTACATTTTCACAAATTTATATATTGTATAAACTCAATTTTGCTTTATTCAAATTCTTGCCATAGAGCAAATGATATGCATATTCTTCTTTTCATGGCACTGCCACCTTGCAAACCTGTCTGTTTCCTTTCATTATGCCAAAATATTCTGAAGAAAAGAAAGATCCCTTTAACAACCTTTAACAAGTAAACATGTTTCTTTACAAATGGAGGGCTGCCAAATGCATTTTCTGCAGTTCCTAATCCTCTCTCTTCTGCATAATAAAATACCGTGACAATCACCCCCTTCATAGAAAAAGCCAGTGCCAATGCTCTTCCTGCAAAACAAACACAATATAACATTGAGTGCTCAATTGATCTTATTTTAAAGTAGACAGAACAATCGTATGCTCATTGCCAAATTTTGGACGGAACCTTTTATTCAAAAATTGATTTAGAAAGACAACAATGTTAAAAAATTGGTTTAGAAAGACAACAATGTTGGTCCTTTTCCAGTTTCAAAGGCATATCAAAAACAATTAGCTTGCAGTATTCTTACTACGTCCTAGTTTCATATTCATAGAAACAGACCGTCTATGTAGTTTCTAGAAATACATCATGGGCATATGCAATCAAGGGAGGAAATAGAGAGTAGAATAAGATTTACCGATCCACGAGCCCCCTCCTGTGACGAGCTGCCAAGCCTTCTTTGATCCTCATTCCAGTCTACTCTGTTGGATTAAGTCATCTTTAAGGATCTGCAACGGAAGCTCCAGATGGGCGGACTAGGTCATCTGTGATTGAAAGAACAGATTCGATTTTTTACAAGATCAAGAGAGCGGTGAATATGCTTTTCTTTGGAGTTACCTTGGAGTCCAAGCCATATCTTCTGCAGTCCTCTACCGCCATAGCCAGACCTCCAAACTCAGAACAATTAATTTCTTTGAGCACAAGGATATTCAGAATCTAGGCTGTCCAGATTGTCTTGTCCGGATTTATTGCAGCTCATGTCCATTTGACTACCTTTCTGCATCCAGAAGTGCGCTCAGAGCCATTTCCGGGCTCCCATCGTTGGATCTATGTAATGACCTTGATGTTCTTGATATTTTCCTGGCCTTTTTTTACAGGCTAATTTATACCAGTTGATGCAGCGACAGAGCACCTACATCAAGAAGGAGCTCTGCCATCGCCAAGCAAAGGAGCTCTGCCGGATTCGCCAACGCCAAGGGGCGCCATAGCCAAGGGGGAGAGAGGAAAAAAAAACAGGGAGGAAAGCACAGGGAGAGAGGAAAAACACAGGGATGAGCTCTGCCGGATTCGCCATCGCCAAGGGGCGCCATAGCCAAGGGGGAGAGAGGAAAAAAACAGGGAAGAAAGCACAGGGAGAGAGGAAAAACACAGTGAGGAGCTCTGCCGGATTCGCCATCGTCAAGGGGCGCCATAGCCAAGGAGTAGAGAGGAAAAAAACAGGGAGGAAAGCACAGGAGAGAGAGGAAAAGCACAGGGAGAGAGGAAAAGCATAGGAAGGAGCTCTGCCGGATTCGCCATAGTCAAGCGGCGCCATAGGAAGGAGCTCTGCCGGATTCGCCATAGTCAAACGGCGCCATAGAGAGGAAAAACACAGGGAGGAAAGCACAGGGCGAAGGGAAACACATGGCGCAAGGCCAATCACATTAGAGGACTTGGATCAACATCTTAGCCGTTCATCGTGCTGTCAATCTCGACCATCAATTTCAAGGGCCAATATCTAACATAATAAAATGGGGATGAAGATCTCAACCGTCCATCTTGACGGTTTAATAAAATACTACTTGCATTTGCATGCATATTTTTTAAATATATATAATAGATTTTATCCCCCCTTTTTTTCCTACTACAGGGGGCTATTGTTTCTCCTATTGTGCCCCACTCTTTTCTCCGCCGCCTTTTTATATACAACCTTTCCCTACCCTTGAGGTATGGCCAGTGCCCATATATTTCTTCGGGGATGTCAGAGTAGCGACTGCCCTTGAAAACTATTTCTAGTCAATCCTTTAGGTGGATCTGGCTGCAATTGCCTGCAACTGGCTTCTTGGCAATGCACACGAGTTGGTTTTGCTTGATCTGGCTTACCAGCGGTTTTCCCAGGTTCTTAAGAAAGGAAAAAACATTCTTCGAAATTTTAAATGATAAAAGGAAAAGGTTATATGCACACCAAATAAAACCCGCAAATAGCAAAGGTCGAGATTGCTAAGAGCTTCAACAACTCGGTATGTTTTTATATCGAGGCCACGATGGTAGTAGCACACTCAGGATAGCATAGGCGATTACCAAAGCGTAGTTGCCGAGTGTTTAGAACTATTTCCATCCTAAAGTAACAGAAACGGTATAGATGCAGAACAAAATTCTGGAGAAGATTATATGGCTCCGAAAATAATAGCTTGCATGGAAGGAATTACTCCTCCTCACATTGGAAGCCCGACCAACTGTTGTGCTGGATCTGCCAATCCTATGAAAACTAGCATTAAAACTGGAGATAATATCGAGTTCCAGAACCTGCAAGCCGAACATAAGTAGAAGCAAAAAAAAAAACATCTCAGATCTCAAAAATAGAACCAAGGCAGGCAAGCACCGCTCTATAGGCGCATGCCCAGGTGGCATGTTGGAGCCCACATGGCATGTTTGAGCCACCTTGGCATGTTTGAGCCTAGGTGGCATGTTAAAGCCAAGGTGGCATGTTGGAGTCTAGATGACATGTTTGAGCCATCTTGGCATGTTGGAGCCTAGGTGGCGTGCTTGAGCCATCTTGGCATGTTTGAGCCTAGGTGGCATGTTGGAGCTTGCATGGCATGTTTGAGCCACCTTGGCATGTTGGAGCCTAGGTGGCATGTTGGATAAGTGGCATGTTGGAGCCAAGGTGGCATGTTTTGAGCCTAGGTGGCTTGTTTGAGCCATCTTGGCATGTTTGAGCCACCTTGGCATGTTTGAGCCTATGTGGCATGTTGGAGCACATGTGGCATGTTTGAGCCTAAGTGGCATGTTGGAGCACAGGTGGGCGTGTTTGAGCCATCTTGGCATGTTTGAGCCACATTGGCATGTTAGAGCCTAGTGGCATGTTTGGGCCCATGTGGCATGTTTGAGCCACCTTGGCATTTTTGATCCTAGGTGGTAAGTTGGAGCCTAGGTGGCATGTTGGAGTCTAGGTACATCTTTTATCTTTTCATTGGGTGATATTGGCAAATTTTGGATGACATGGCGAGATGTTGGTGACGTGGACGTGATGGCTAGGACTTTATGCAAAAATATGACAACCTTTGGATTTTTGGTAGAGGAGTTTGGCAAAGGAGCCTAGGTGGCATGTTGGAGCCACCTTGGCATGTTGGAGCCACCTTGACATGTTGGATCCTAGGTGGCATGTTGGAGCCTAGGTGGCATGTTAGAGCTCCGCGTGGCATGTTGGAGCCCGGTGGCATGTTGCGAGCCCTCATTGGCATGTTGGGTGATGGTGGCATATTTGAGCCACCTTGGCATGCTTGAGCCTAGTTGGCATGTTGGAGCCACCTTGGCATGTTGGAGCCTAGGTGGCATGTTGGAGCCTAGGTGGCACGTTGGAGCCTAGGTGGCATGCTGGAGCTCACGAGGGCATGTTGGAGCTCACGTGGCATGTTGGAGCCACGTTGGCATGTAGGAGCCACGTGGCATGTTGGGCTTAGGTGGCATGTTTGACCCATGGAGCCTACGTGGCATGTTGAAGCCATGGTGGCATGTTGGAGCCTAGGTGGCATATTTGAGCCACCTTGGAATGCTTGAGCCTAGGTGGCACGTTGGAGCCAACTTGGCATGTTGGAGCTCACGCTCACGAGGTGCGGCAGAGCCTAGGTGGCATGTTGGAGCCAACTTGGCATGTTGGAGCCCACGTGGCATGTTGGAGCCCGTGGGCATGTTGGAGCCTATGTGGCATGTTGGAGCCAAGGTGGCATGTTAGGTGGCATGTTGGAGCCCACGTGGCATATTGGGCGTGGGTGGCATGTTGGAGCCTAGGTGGCATGTTGGAGCCTCGTGGCATGTTGGAGCCTAGGTGGCATGTTTGAGCCACCTTGGCACGCTGAGCCTAGGTGGCATGTTGGAGCCACCTTGGCATGTTGAGCCTAGGTGGCATGTTGGGCCCTAGGTGGCACGTTGGAGCCTAGGTGGCATGCTTGAGCTCACGAGGCATGTTGGAGCCTAGTTGGCATGTTGGAGCCTCACGGGCATGTTGAAGCCTTGGTGGCATGTTGGAGCCTACGTGGCTGCTGGAGCTGATGGTGGCATGTTTGAGCCACCTTGGCATGCTTGAGCCTAGTTGGCATGTTGGAGCCACCTTGGCATGTTGGAGCCTAGGTGGCATGTTGGAGCCTAGGTGGCACGTTGGAGCCTAGGTGGCATGCTGGAGCTCACGAGGGCATGTTGGAGCTCACGTGGCATGTTGGAGCCACGTTGGCATGTGGCCCACGTGGCATGTTGGGCTTAGGTGGCATGTTTGACCCATGGAGCCTCGTGGCATGTTGAAGCCATGGTGGCATGTTGGAGCCTAGGTGGCATGCTAGAGCTCACGAGGCGCATTTGGAGCCTAGTTGGCATGTTGGAGCCTACATGGCATGTTGGAGCCAGGTGGCATGTTGCGACCTCACGGTGGCTGTTGGAGCCGGTGGCATATTTGAGCCACCTTGGCATGCTTGAGCCTAGTTGGCATGTTGGAGCCACCTTGGCATGTTGGAGCCTAGGTGGCATGTTGGAGCCTAGGTGGCAGGTTGGAGCCTAGGTGGCATGCTGGAGCTCACGAGGGCATGTTGGAGCTCACGCGCGACATGTTGGAGCCACGTTGGCATGTAGGAGCCCACGGGCATGTTGGGCTTAGGTGGCATGTTTGACCCATGGAGCCTACGTGGCATGTTGAAGCCATGGTGGCATGTTGGAGCCTAGGTGGCATATTTGAGCCACCTTGGAATGAATGCTTGAGCCTAGGTGGCACGTTGGAGCCAACTTGGCATGTTGGAGCTCACGTGGCACGCTTGAGCCTAGGTGGCATGTTGGAGCCAACTTGGCATGTTGGAGCTCACGTGGCATGTTGGAGCCAAGGTGGCATGTTGGAGCCTAGGTGGCATGTTGGAGCCAAGGTGGCATGGTAGGTGGCATGTTGGAGCCCACGTGGCATTTTGGGCGTGGGTGGCATGTTGGAGCCTAGGTGGCATGTTGGAGCCTCGCGGCATGTTGGAGCCCTAGGTGGCATGTTTGAGCCACCTTGGCACGCTTTGAGCCTAGGTGGCATGTTGGAGCCAACTTGGCATGTTGGAGCCTAGGTGGCACGTTGGAGCCTAGGTGGCATGCTAGAGCTCCGCGAGGCATGTTGGAGCCAAGTTGGCATGTTGGAGCCTACGTGGCATGTTGAAGCCTTGGTGGCATGTTGGAGCCTAGGTGGCATATTTGAGCCACCTTGCATGCTTGAGCCTAGGTGGCACGTTGGAGCCAAGTTGGCATGTTGGAGCCTATGTGGCATGTTGGATGGCATGTTGGAGCCCGTGGCATGTTGGAGCCTAGGTGGCATGCTAGGTGGCATGTTGGAGCCCACGTGGCATGTTGGGCGTGGGGTGGCATGTTGGAGCCTACGTGGCATGTTGGAACCTACATGGCATGTTGGAGCCTAGGTGGCATATTTGAGCCACCTTGGCACGCTTTGAGCCTAGGTGGCATGTTAGAGCCACCTTGGCATGTTGGAGCCCCTAGGTGGCACGTTGGAGCCCTGGGTGGCACGTGGCTGGAGCCTAGGTGGCATGCTAGAGCTCACGCGAGGCATGTTGGAGCCTATGTGACATGTTGGAGCTCACGTGGCATGTTGGAGAGGCCGGACCCGGAGGAGGACATCACAAAGGTTACCGAAAGGAAGGGCTTTCCCTATTAGTGCTCCTCCCGGAGGGCAAATGCCAATGCCTCCCTTCCTCGGAGCCCGGTTTCCCATCCGGTAGTTGAATCCACTCTTCAAGTAACCTGCTTAAAGGTTCAAAAAAATTCAAGATCTGTCCGAGAACATATCAAACCGCAAAGTGTCCCCGCAATCCCATGTAGAAAGCCACGCGGCTTTGTCGCTCGGGCGCACAAAAGGTTCCGGGAATGGAGATTTGACTTAAGCCATGTCGTCCAAAAACAGCGAAATTACCCTAGGGACCAAGTTACACCTGGTCATTTTTTGCAGCAAAAGAAGCAAGCGAACCCTCTACATGGCGTGATTCGCACCCTCCGCTTAAGGCCAATTCCTCTGAACATGTTGGACATGAGCTACTTTGGCGCCTCCGAGCAGGGGTGGTCTTACGCCCAACCTAAAACTTGGTCTCCAAGGTAATGTCAATGTTTTGAGTCCGTTGGCGAGTCGGATCACAGTTCTTCGGGGTGGGAGAACCTTCCGCCCGCGGCGGGGACCTTCCGGGGAGGACATTTTGGGTCGAATCGCTACGGAAGGTTTTTAGGCTCCGGATCTTAAAGCGCCAACGCCTCCCACTACCCTCATGACATTGTGCAAGATCCCGGTCCAATCGGCTGGGGTATGGCCTTCAAAACATAAACCACATTGCCTTGCCGGGTTATTGTAGGGTTTACGTTATGGAGGCCAAAACGTTAATCGGGCTGCACTTTGGGACTGTGTACCTTTTTAAACATGCATGCGAGCCATGGCAACTGAAATAACGAGTTTGGATCTATTAAGCGATCCCGAATCATTCCAAAAATTTGCTACTACAAAATGTGTTCTTGACTTCTAATTGCGACGGGAGGAGGGTAAATCCAAACCCCATTTCGTCAGTTTTCTATTGCTTCTTGTTTTCAATCTGCGGCTTCACCGACCATGTCTCAAGTGCAACTGAATAAAACTTCGACCTCCATAACGTAAACCCTACAATAACCTTGCAACGCCGCGGGGTTTTACGTTTTGGAGGCCAAAACGTCAGTCGACTTTCTTTGATAACTAGGTGGACCATTTCTAAACATGCATGGGGAGCCATGAGAACTGAAATAACGAGTTTCGATCTATTGGCCAACCCGAGTGATCCCAAACAATTTTGCTCTTGCATAAGGCGCTCTAGACTTTTAATTACAAAACTAGGAGGAGATTAAATCCAAACCCCATTCGGGCGGTTTCTCATTGCCTCCGTGTTTTCAAACGCAATGCTGGAATACCATGTCCCAAGTGCAATCGGACAAAGCCCAACCTCCATAACGTAAACCCTACAATAACCCGGCAAGGCAATGGGGTTTACGTTTTGGAGGCCATACCCTAGCCGTGTTGGACAAGGATCTTGCACAATGTCATGAGGTAGTGGGAGGCGTTGACGCTTGAAGATCTGAGCCCTAAAACCTTCCGTAAGGCCGACCCAAAGGTCCTCTCGGAAGGTCCTTGGCCCGCCTGGGCGGGCAACTCTCCCCCCCCGAATCAGTGATGCGACTTCGCCAACGGACTCGAAACATCGACATTACCCTGGAGACCAAGTTTCATGGGCAGAAGACCACCCCTGCTCCAGGAAGCGCCAAAGTAGCTCATGTCCAACACGTTCAGAAGTGAATTGGCCTTAGCGGAGGGTGCGCAATACCGCCATGTAGAGGGTTCGTGTTTCTTTTTGCTGCAAAAATGACCGTGTAAACTTGGTCCCTAGGGTAATTTCACTGTTTCGGACGACATGGCGAAGTCAAATCTCCATTCCGAGCCTTTGTAATTGCCCGACGACAAAACACTTGGATTTCTACATTCTGGCCGATCGCAGGATACTGCGGTTTGATATGTTCTCCTTTACAGATCTTGAATTTTTTTGAACGTGCTCGAAGCAAGTTACTTGAATGGAGAATTCAACGGTCGGATAGGGAAACCGGGCTCCGGGAAGGGAGGCATTGGCATTTGCCCTCCCGGAGGAGCATTGGTAGGAAAGCCTGCCTCGGTAAATCCAAACCCCATTTCGTCAGTTTCCATTGCTTCTTGTTTTCAACTGCAGCTTCTCGACCGTGTCTCAAGTGCAACTGAATAAAACTCGACCTCCATAACGTAAACTCTACAATAACCTAGCAACGCACAAGGTTTACGTTTTGCAAGTCATACCCTAGTCAGATTGGACCAGGATCTTGCACAATGTCATGAGGTAGTGGGAGGGCGTTGACGCCAGAAGACGAAGCCCTAAAACCTTCCAGAAGCAGTTCGACCCAAAAGGTCCTCTCTGGAAGGTCCTTGGCCATGGACGGGCAACTCTCCCACCCCGGAACTGTGATCTGACTCTGCCAACGGACTCGAAACATCGACATTACCTTGGAGACCAAGTTTCGTGGGCAGAAGACCACCCCTGCTCTAGGAAGCGCCAAAGTAGCTCATGTCCAACACGTTCGTAGTGAATTGGCCTTAGCGGAGGGTGCAGAATACTGCCATGTAGAGGGTTCGTGCTTCTTTTGCTGCAAAAAATGACCGTGTAACTTGGTCTCTAGGGTAATTTTGTTGTTTCGGATGACATGGCGAAGTCAAATCTCCATTCCGGAGCCTTTGTACTGCCCGAACGACAAAACACTTGGGTTTCTACACGGTCGACTGCAGGACACTTTGGGGTTTGATATGTTCTCCCGGACAGATCTTGAATTTGTTTGAACCTGCTCGAAGCAAGTTACTTGAATGGAGAATTCAACGATTTGGATAGGGAAACCGGGTTCCGTAAGGGAGGCATTGGCATTTGCCCTCCCTGAGGAGCACCGGTAGGAAAGCCTTCAGTGAAATCCAAACCCCATTTCGCCGCTTTATTGCTTGTTTTCAACTGCAAACTTTCGACCATGTCTCAAGTGCAACTGAATAAAACTCGACCTCCATAACGTAAACCCTACAAAACCCTACAATAACATAGCAACGCATAGGATTTACGTTTTGGAGGCCAAAACTTGGTCGACTTCTTTGATAACTAGGTGGACCATTTCTATACATGCATGGGGAGCCATGAGAATTGAAATAACAGAGTTTCGATCTATTTGCCAATCCGAGTAACCCCAAACAATTTTGCTACTGCATAAGGCGCTCTGTACACTTTTAATTGTAAAACTAGGAGGAGAATAAATCCAAACCCCATTCTTGCAATTTCTACCGCCAGGTTTTCACGCAATGCTTTCGACCATGTCCCAAGTGCACGGATCAAAGCCCGACCTCCATAACATAAACCCTACAATAACCCGGCAAGGCATGGTTTACGCTTTGGAGGCCATACCCTAGCCAGATTGGACCAGGAGCTTGCATAATGTCATGAGGTAGTGGGAGGGCGTTGACGCCAGAAGATGCGAGCCCTAAAACCTTCCAGAAGCAGTTCGACCCAAAAGGTCCTCTCTGGAAGGTCCTTGGCCACGGCAGGGCAACTCTCCCACCCGAACCGTGATCCGACTCGCCAACCGACCAAACATCGACATTACCCCGGAGACCAAGTTTTGGGCGTAAGACCACCCCCTCGCCCAGAAGCGCCAAAGTAGCTCATGCCCAACACGCTCAGAGTGAATTGGCCTTAGCGGAGGGTGCGCAATACCGCCATGTAGAGGGTTTGTGTTTTTTTTGCTGCAAAAATGACCGTAACTTGGTCCCTAGGGTAATTTCATTTATGTTTTGGACGACATGGCCGTGCCAAATCTCCATTCCTGAGCCTTTTGTATGCTTGCCCGAACGACAAAACACTTGGGTTTCTACACTATCAATTGCAGGGACACTTTTGCGGTTTGATATGTTCTTAGTGCAAATCGCCTAAGTGCAATAAGTTATCTTGTTTTTAAAGAACCATTGCATTCTTAGAAAGAACCATTGGATAAGATAAATTAGATACAATTAAAACCATTGGATGACGTGGATAACTATTGGATCGTCTATAGCTAACCTTAGTACCAACTAGATGTAGGCATGGTTTAATGGTGTTCCGCTAATGATATCCAAAAAATGGGGGTAATGTTAGGATATTGCATAGTCTTGCCATTTTTTAATGCTTGGGGATTTGTTGCAATGGTCCTATTCCCCATAAACAATTACATCTCGATTCTTAATGGTCTAAATTATACTAAGATGTAGGAACGGCTTAATGGTGTTCCACTAACGATATCCAAAATGGGGAATAATGTTAGGATATTGCATGGTCTTGCCATTTTAATGCTTGGGGATTTGTTGCAATGGTCCTATCCTCCATAAAGAAATACATCTCACAATTCTTAATGGTTTGTTATGCAAAAATGTAGGCGTGGTTTAATGGTCTTTCTCTAACAATATCCAAAATGTTAGGATATTGTTGGGATTTTATGGTCCTATGACATTAATGCTTAGGGATTTGTTGCGTAGGTCTTGCACTCCCTCAAGGAATACAAATCAAATTCTTGATGGTTTTATTATGCAAAAATAGGTGTTAAGTAATTGAAGAAGCTGAAGTAACTTGTCTTACATGGAATACTAGTATAAGGACATGTGATGCACCGCATCACATGTAGCAAATCAAGTACTGCCCTACCACTATAAAGACCCGTGATATGGAAGGATAGGACATGTAGAGAATCAAGTATTCTTTTCTACTTCTATAAAGACATGTGACAATAGAAGTATTACACATGTCGAAATCATGTATTATTTCCTACAATGCCTTAGCAAATAAAGTACTGGGTCCTACTACTATAAAAAGACATGTGACATGGAAGCATACACGACATGTAGAGAATCAAGTATTATTTCCTACTTCTATAAAGACATGTGACAATAGAAGTATTACACATGTCGTAATTCATGTATTCTTTCCTACAATGCCTTAGCAAAAAAGTACTCAACTACTATAAAGACATGTGAATGGAAGTATAGGGACATGTAGAGAATCAAATATTCTTTCCTACATCTATAAAGACATGTGACAATAGAATTATTAGACATGTAGAAATTCAAGTATTCTTTCCTACAAAGTTGGATTGTATTATAAAATGACATGTCACAATAGAAGAAACTACAAAACAACAAAGGATGTTTTAGTCCACCTAAAAAAGAAACACCATTATCGAACAAAACCATACCTCCACAAATCCACACGTAGGATTCTTTGAAAACAGGACATGTAGACCTACCAAAACTGATGTTTTCAACAGTGGACCAAAAACCGGGGTGAGTGTGTTGTTGCCTTCACATTGCAATCCAAAACTTTATCTTATATTATAATGTTATAGCGTAAGTATGTCATGAATGAAACCCTAATTTGGATGGTTGAGATCATCCGATTGTATTCGGAGGTCGAGATTTATCGCACGACTTCCCACCACTGTGATTAGTCACGCTTTGATCTCTTAAGAGGAAGAGGAAAAGGAAAAGGGAGGACAAAAGGGGAAAATGAAGGATAAAAGGGCACGAGGAAAAGGGGAAGGGGGAAAAGGGAAGGGAAAATGACATGGGAAAAAGGGGAAGAGGAAAAGGGTGAGGAAAGGGAAAAATAGTATGGAAAAAAGGATAAAATAAGGTAAAAAAAAAAGGAGAGGGAGGAAAAGGAAGGGAATAAGGGCAACGAGAAAAGGTGAAGGGTGAGGAAAGGAGGAAAAGGGAAGGGAAAAAGGGAAAGAAACAAATGGTGGAGAGACGAAAAAAGACATGGGAAAATAACAAGGTGCTGCGCACAGAGGGTTGCCCTCCATGGCCGGAGGTTGAGGTGGCTTAAATCATACTTGAAAGTTATGTTTTTATAATCAATCAAAATTGCTATTTTAGAACATTGTCATTTTGAAGATGATGGTACCCATTTGCATCACTAACTCCTCCTTAGATGTTGAGCTCCTCTTGGACTAGGATCCAACTGGACACATGGACATTGGGGTTTGAGTGTAACGTATTGGTCTGTGGTGCTTGGTATGGAACAAGGATGGCAGAAGCATAAGGAGAAGTCTAATAGAGGAGAGAATGGAAATATATGTTTTGTGAAGTGACTTAAATCATAATTCAAAGTCATGTTTTGACAATCGATTCAAGTTGCTACTTAGACAATAGAGTACTTGATACCATGCGTTTATTAATAGCATGGAGTATTTGATAATACGAAGCAATGTATGAAGAATTCAAATAGAGAAGTAAGAGGAGGAGTGGGGTGCAAAAGAACTTAGGAACAGTGAATTGTTTTGTATATCAATTTTTATTGAGGGTAATGGAAGGAAGAACTCGATATTTTAAAATGAAGAAGGTTCTTCGAGAATTTAATAGCATGAAATACATGGAAGTTGCAAAGCCAAGGAAAGTCGCTTAGAAATGCTAAGGCATGTCTTTTGTTGCTCAATAGTTATGGGTCGGTTGTGAGTTTGGGTCCCCGACCTAATGCAATGATTTGGAGTCCGTGGATTGAGCTTCGAACATGCATTTACCCCCCGACTTCTTCGGGAAGACGCTTTGGCGCAATGATTTGAGGATCTATCTTCATTGTAGCTAATAAGCCTCCTAATGGATAACCGAAATTTGTCAAGCAATGCTCCTACCATCGCGGACATGTAGCGCCTTGATGCAAAGTCAATATCGCCCGAACATTGTTAACTCTATCTATCATGTCGCCGTTCTCACATGTACGTCGAGACTATCCGAATAGCGCCTTATTGCAAAGCATTACATACCCAAGAAATAACATCTCTTTCAGGCATAAATGATAGGACAACAATGCTCCCTAACCGAGAAGGTGTCCTTTAATTATCTTCTAAGAATTTTTCTTGAATCTGTCCTTTTAAAGGCTAGATGCTTTGAAAGCATCTTTCAAAGCTTTTTGAGATCATTTGTTGAAGGCAATAATATGTGCATGGTAGGTGCATGTTGAACTCAAGGTGCAAATGTTGTTGAGTTCAAGGTGCAAATGCTACCTTTTTTGTTATATAGATATGTGAGACATCTAGTAATTATTTATGCAAAGTTGAATTCAAGGTGCAAAAATTACCTTGCGTGAGACATCTCGTAATTGTTCATGTAAAGGATCATTTATAGTGGCATCAAGGTTTGAATTTTAGTAAATCATTCTAAACACTTACCTATTCAATCTTCATTTGGCATGGCCTACAATAGAAAAGGTTAGTTTATTTCTAGTCTTCATTTGGTCTATATAAAAGGTCGTCTTGTTTGTCTAGTCATTTTGTGCCCTGAAGTGGGCTAAGTTTTCTTAATATAGAAGACAAATGTTTTAGAAGTTCCTTGGTTATTCTCTAGGTTGCCGCACATTATTGAATAAGAAATCGCTTGTAAGAAATGGAAGAGAGAGACGTCAATATTTGGATGGAGAAATCTCTCATTACCCCATTATGAAATGTTCCATTGCCCGGATCTCCTAAGTTCACGCGAAATCCTGTAAAGCTTTTTTTGTAGATATGGGCTCATCTAACATAGCAAATGGCGAGATGTGCTCCCCTTCTTTTGTCTGCAATGACAATACACATAAAACATATGCATTAGAAACAAAAAACGAATCAGTGGAAACAAAAAACGAATCACACTGATGGAAAAAAAAAGCATGCATTACAAATCTAAAGCAAGCAGTCTGCCAAACAGATCAGAAGGAAGATGTCAAACCTCATATTCTATATTACTAGAAAAAGTGCCCAGCGTTGCTGGGCTTTTTGTCGGGCATAAAGCTTTTTGGATTGTGTTTGTAATTTGTTGTATTTGTGGAGTTGGAGTTAATGTTTTGGTGAATATATATAAATGGATATTTGTGAGTTTAAATATAAATGTAGTAAAGAACGTACAACATTCTATTGCAGATGAAGTTGCTAGTTTGTTTTGTGGTAGATAATTATGTAGGTCTAATATTATTGAACTTCTTGTTAGTCAGGTCATTATGTGCATTTTGTTTTATCGAACTTTACAATAGTTTGTTTATGTGTCAAGGCATTGATATCCCATACGATTGCATTGCCCAATTTTTCATCTAAGTTGTCGATAGGCGAGAGCACTAAATGGGTAGAAGCATGAGACATTTATCTAGAATAGAACACGTACGTAGTTACTAAAACAACTGCCTGTAATAGAAAAAATCATTGGACATTTAACTACGTCTATAAAAATCAATTTGTGTAGCCTGCGCATTTGCTATTGAAAACATGATGTGAATAAGTTCGAGCATTACCCTGTCACCCAAAATGCGACAAACTATTTTTATTGTAGTGAAAAGAGGGGGGATCTAAGCCTATATAATATTGTTATGTGCTGAATACCGCGGATTTGCGATGGGGGATTTCATAGGGCTCCCTAACCATCAAACGTTTCTGTAAGAGTCGTGATATCCTTTTCCTTTTCACATTCCAATGGTCCAAAATCTGTAATAACTTCTCCAGCTGACCTAAAATTTGCACTAACTTCTAATTCATATAATGATGTATTCCTGCCCCTTGAATAGAATGTATAAAAAATGCATCCAAGAATTGAATCAACATTAGATGGCAGCATGATATTATGCAGTTATTTTCCAGATACCAAGTTCTCCTTTCTAAAATATATTTCCAATTGGCCCATACATTGTGGCTAGAAAAGCAGTTCATAAGGCACAAAAATAACATCATAAGAGGTGCATGTTTCTCCTCTTTTAGAGCATATACATAAAATAATATATTAAAGGAGATGAAGACAAATAGTTCAAAAAAAAGGCATTAATCTTTCCAAAATCTGCAATAAGTGTGTCCCATCTGGACAGGCATGCCTTTGCAGTACAGTGCACTGAATTATTCCAACAGTAATCCTCTAAATCCTCTACATCTGACCATCTTTTTTCTTGCACTAAATTATTCCAACAGTAATCCTCTAAATGCTCTGCATCTGACCATCTTTTTTCTTGTGCTTTTCCCTAGCTCCAAAGCCAATGTTGTGTTCATACTCTTCTCTCTCTGCGGCTTGTAGCACCATCAATTCAGTCAAACACCAAGTGCCATTGCTGTAATGCCTCAATGACTTATTAGATGGATGCAATGTTTTAGCAATGTCCTGCATCTTGCCTGCATCAAATTAAAATCTTGTCAACTATAATATGAAAATAACAACAAATTGGCAGGCAAATTCCATCTATATATTCGTAAGTCTCAGTGTTGTTGCCATACCTTTGATGTTATAAGCTGAATAACATGGACTAACAAAGTAAAAATATTCTCAAAGGGGAGGAAGGAATCATAGTTAGTTGAAGGAGCATAAGGAATACAATAACACTTTTGATGTGTGCATTCCCATCCCATAAGCCGATCGCATTTGCTATAAAGTTACGTGATAACGAAGCTTTTGTGTGACTTTTCCCAATTGGCGCTTGTTTATCATGCAAGAAATTTTACGGGGAAGGATGACAATCGAACTTTGCCTCTTATACATCAAATCAATGAATGGGCCCAAGATGTGCCTCCACCTGAGAACTACAACAACTATAACACTACTACATGCAATCACGGTTCGCGAAAAGTCCTGTTGGTCTCTAATACCCAAGAGCCTTTGATGCAATCCTAATAAAGGAGCATGACCCTCCACGAGGAATTTGTGAACACAGATTTAAGCATCATTCTTCT